>OY101435.1:31230800-31573300 GCA_956483605.1 Tuberolachnus salignus | reverse complement strand
TAATAAGTATGGTTGGTTAGTATGTGTCTACACTACCTGTCGTGTTTGTCGTGCGTATTTTTGAATGTTTTTAAACATGTCTCAAAAACGAAAGTTAAACCATTTAACTATAGCTGACAAAGTTCATGTGATACAATTGGTGGAGAAAGGTAACCGGAAAAAACAAGACATCGCAAAAGAATTTAATATTCTTCCAAATACGCTGTCGACATTTTTAAAAAATAAGGCGGATATTTTAAAAAAATTTAAAAACAATAAAGGTGACTGTAAAAGATCAAAACCAGCAGAATATCCAAATGTAGAGGTATGTTTATTCAAATGGTTTACTCAATGTAGAGATAAAAATGTACCTATAAGTGGACCAATACTAAAAGAAAAAGCAGAATATTTCTCAACTTAATTTGGTTATTCTAATTTTAAAGCAAATCAAGGCTGGTTAGGAAATTGGAAAAATCGTCATAACATAATTTTTCGTAAAATATGTGGTGAAAGTGCTTCTGTAAATGGCTCTTTATGTAATGAATGGTTAGGAAAGTTATCAAACATCATAAAAGAATATTCTCCCGATGATGTATTTAATGTGGATGAGACAGCATTGTTTTTTAAATGCCTACCCGACCGCACTTTTATTTTGAAAGGGGAAACTTGTTCAGGTGGCAAACAAAGCAAGGAACGGATAACAATTCTTTTAGGATCAAATATGTCAGGTTCCGAAAAAATTAAACCACTTATAATCGGGAAATCAACTAAACCACGATGTTTTAAAGGAGTTGATAGTTTACCATTAGATTATGAGTCAAACAAAAAGGCATGGATGACTGGTGATTTATTTAAAAATTAGCTTATAAAATTTGATCAAAAAATGCGACTAAATCAAAGAAATGTTTTATTATTTATTGATAACTGTACAGCTCATTGTAATATCAATTTAAAATCTGTAAAAATCGAATTTTTACCTCCAAATACTACATCTAAACTATAACCGATGGATCAGGAAATAATACAAGATTTCAAAACATTATACCGCAAAGAAATTATTCGAAAAATTGTTTACGATATTGATGAAGGCAGACCATGTTCAATAAATCTATTACAATCCATGCGTATGTGTGAAAAAGCATGGCGTAATGTACAACCAAGTACAATTGTCAATTGTTTCAAAAAAGCTGGATTCTATTTTAATGATGAGCAGTGTGATGGTGATGGTTTAGAAAACAATGACGATGATGATGGTGGATATGATTGGCAAATTGTAGCAGATAAACTTAATATCGATCAAGAGATTACATTTCAATCATATGCTACAATCGATGATACTGTTGTAGTCAGTGGAATGTTAACTGATAACGAAATCATGGGTATAAATATATTAAATAGTGATTCCGATAATAATGAAAATGGTGAGCCTGAAACAACTTTAAATATGATTACGCCGAACCAAGCAATGTCATCATTACAAACTGTTAGGCAATTTGTTGAATCTGTCGAAGGCGTGGATACTTCTATTTTCGAATCCATAGGCAAATTAGAAGATTTTGTCAATTAACAGCCAAAAAACCAAAAATTAATAACAAATTATTTTTCTACTGTATCTCATAAATAATACATATTTAGTTTTTGTATAGCATTTATGTATAAACATAAATGTATTATATTTGCCATAATGTTTTTATCGTAAAATTTTAAAATTATATTTCATTACATAGGTAACTCGAAGTATTTATTTTATTTTGATAAATTCGAGTTAGGTATCTCGAATAACACATATCTCGAGGTGAATTTTTATCCCCCTTCAACTTCGACTCGACTGTATATAGAAAAAAAAAGGTATAATCCAATTATATTTTTAGGAGCGGGTACACAACCGTCGTGATATTCATAACTAATAGTACTGATTATAACCATATCCGCTATGACGCCGATTACCGACGAATAGATAGCGATAATGTTGGTCCACAGATAAATATCTCCCTGTCCGGCGGAGACAATTGGTAACCAAACTTGCAATTCTCGAGTCCAGTCCAGTACCGTACATTCGTGATAACATTTTAAATAATAATTGTATTTAAACAAAAAAAAAAAATAAGCGCGTATTGTTGTAAAATTAAATATTTTCAAAAAGTTTCGAATTTCCTTAAAATTCCTTAATAAATAAGCAATGGTCTTTGATAATTTCCCTATGGAGGCGGAAAAACTCTGAACATAATCACCCCGGAAAAATTAATTATCATTAAATCTGGCAACACTGACGCCGAGAAATGCGCGTGCTTGAGTATACTCGCCGCAACACTTGTTCGGACAATTACAATATTACAGGTGTGTGCGTAGTTTTTTTGGTGACCCGTCCATAATTCGTGCTTCACATTTCGAATAGGCCGTGATTCCGTCCATAGCACATTGTCTAAATTGAGTTTTTACACTAACAATATGAGCTTATTGAGTTTTTTCATTAAGCCGCCGTCCGCCGAAAAACAAGTAAGTACTCGAATATCAGTACACTGTCTATTACTTTGTGTGCACCTTTAAAACGCTGGAAATTTTGTATTTTTTGTCCGGTGTGTAGGTCAGTCGATGGACATCCACCTTACGTTCAGAATCACTGAAACTGAAACAGCAGATACGAAGTGAGTCAGTCGTTTATTTAACTAGTAGCAACGCCATTTTTTTTTTAGGGGGGGGGAGGGTGTCATGCATGTCTGGACACCCCCCACCCATCGACCTATAAAAAAGTTTTTTTTTTTTTACTCTTGCCAAATGTTAATAATATTAGAAGGTAATTTTTTTAAAATAAATGTTAGTATTCAGTTTTAAGTAATATCCTTTGACTTATCTATTATACTACATATCAGAGTTTCAAATGTAAAATAACTTGTCAAGTGTTAACATAGTAATTTGAAAAAAAAATGTAAGTTCAAGGTTTTTTATCAGTAAATAATTCTAACATTTTGAACACCCCCCTCCCCGAATAATCATTCAAAATACCCCATCGGTAGCTGGTACCTATCATACATATTTTATGTGACAATAATTTAATTTATAAATTGTATCGTTGATCAATAATAGCTACACAGTACATAGCAATATTAAAATAAATGTCATTTTGTGGCTATTGTAGGGATAGAACAAAACCAAGAAAAAGTCAAACAATCGATGAAAGAAGCTGCCAAAAAGGGACACAAGGACATTTGTATTATTCTTGCTAAAGAATTGCTAAGATCTCGAAAGACCGTCAACAAATTGTATACGTCCAACACATATTTGATGTCTGCACAAATGCAAATGAATAACCAATTGTGTAAGTTTCTACAACTTGTACCATTTTACTACTATTTAAAGATTGATAAAATATATAGGTAGGACAATTTTTTTTAAATTTTAAACATGATAAAGATAATAGCCATGGGCTGAGGAGTAACTAGTTGAAAAGTTTATTCCACCTATCGATCTCTTCGTTTGGTCATGGCATCCCAGGACAAAATATTATTATCTCATATTTTTTAACCCTCTGTTGAGGGATTTATTTCCAAAGTTGTAATGACGGGCTTATCCGAGTCTTAGCTTGGCGTTAACATTTTTTTAAATACAGCTAGTTTAATTCATTTCATTTCATTCCTAGGTTGTTGTGCAAATGAGAAAATTTAATTGTAATACTATTGGATAATTATCAGTAACTAGAGTTTATAGTAGCTGTGTTAATAATATTATGTTTGTGATTATCTCTTATAAATATTTGTTCGATGCTATTGTTATTGATGTGGGAAAAAAGGTTAAACAATAATATGTAGTAATAAAGCAAACAAATTTAAAAGAATTTAGTAAATCTAAATATTTTATCGTTAGAGTTTGTTGTGTCTAGTAGATTTATGTTCACATCACCTTTTAAGATATTAACATAATATATTTGTGAGAGTTAATTTTTTTGGTCATTATTGAGCCTAAGCCCTCACTAAATGTAATTATATTACCACTTAGAGACCTATATAATATGTTAGTATTGTTTTGAAATATTATGTCAGTGGTTTCATCGTATAAATGTTGAAGAAAGTTAAAAATATTTAGAGACACTTTAATCATACCAGGACAATATTCTCCAAGCACCATCAATATTGCACCCATGTTTGATATTTTCTATTTGAAAAAAAAAAAATACATTTAACTGATGAAATAATCTATTAAACATTTGAAATGCAAATTGCTGTATCACATGTATTGTATAAACTTGAATACAAAAAATAATTGAATGCTTCTTACCCTTATCTATTATCCAAACTACTTTTTAGCTATTGTAAAAATGAAGGGTGCTTTAGAAAAGTCTACAGAAGTGATGCAAACAATGAACAATTTGATCAAAGTGCCAGAATTGGCGGCCACGATGAAAAACTTATCTAAAGAAATGATGAAGGTCGGTAAAAACAAGATGACCGTATGAAAATTTTTTTTAAATTGTTTAATGTAATATATTAATTTTAGGCAGGGATCATTGGAGAAATGTTGGATGACACAGTGGAAAACGTAATCGGTGGTAATGAAGACATGGAAGAAGAAATACAAGCAGAAATCGATAAGGTGCCTATATTTTTTGCGGACCGTCACAGTAGCATTTGCTGTATCTTTCTTATACAAAATTTAGCAAAAATGTATTTTCAGAGTTCCAGTGGAATTCTAAACTTGATAACACATATTGTTTCATCAAATTAAATACATTACATTTACTATGTTTTCAAAGAGGAATTGTTTTATGTTTTCATTATAAAGTTGTGTATTAAAAAAAAAACCTCCATGAATACATAATAAATATTATAGTCTTTAATTTGGTAAAATACTTTTGTTAATATTGTTTATTAAAAAAACAGAGACAGCAAATGCTACTGTGATACCCTCATTAGAGGAATAGCTGAAAGAAAATTATATAATGATTGTAAATATTGCTAATATCATAATAGGTACTGTATGAAATCACAGCTGGTGTATTAAATCGAGCACCAAAAGTAGTTACTGAAACTCCAGGTGGATCAGTGGTACAAAAGACTAAAACTGTCAAAGAAGATGAATTTTTGGAGGACATCAAATAACGCTTGCAAGCATTGAAAAGCTAAGTGCCTGTGAAACAAACATGGTACACAGAGTAATATAACAATATATTATTATGATGTACTTTAACAATATGTAATAAAAAAAATTAAAAAATTGGCTGGTAATAATGCTAGATATTTACTTTTAAATTTAATTAAATATATTTATTATTATTTAATATATATATATATTATATTGTATACGCAAATAGAGAGCCGTTTTAACCTCTAATAATATAATTGACCGCCATACAAATTTGTTGTTTTTAATATTATCTATGCAATAGTTAGAGTTCCTGTTAAGCTTATCTTGTATGGGCAAACATGCAATTGGAGCAACATTTGAGTTACAAAAGTGAAACTCGATAGTTTATCAGTAACAAATAAAAAGATCAGCTGAAAAAATTCCTACCCGCCCTAAAGTGCTCACTAGGGTGGCCCATAATTTACTCTTGCAAATATTTTTTTTTTTTTGTTCAGTTTACGGCACCTTCTCATTTTTTGGTTATATCTAATGTGACCATAATTTTTTTTTACTCAAAGCGGGACAATTGTAAATTTTAATAGGAAAACCATAACAATTTTTGAGTAAAATGACAAAACTAGAATTATAGTAAAATACAATGCGTTTTTATTATAAAAAAAACATTATTTTTTTTTTATACATTAATTACTACAAAAAGACATTATTTTTTTTATATAAAAATGACTACAAAAAAATAGACAAATGTTTTAAATTTATAATAGACTAAATTATTCGACTGGTTTTTTTATATTTTTCGGATCCGCAAATCTGCTTTAAAATATCCGGTTTGGTTTTTATATATGAATGGAACTCTTGACACGATTTGTTTATGTTACTCTTAGTTATAAGAATGGCTTTTAATGTAGAAACTCCCAACTTAGTTTTTTCACTGCTCCATATTTTATTCATATGAGAAAACACTCTTTCGACTGGAGCATTACTGCCTGGTAGACATAAAATGTACTCTACAATTATACGAAAATTCATGTGTGAGAGATCTTTAGCACGGAAGTCTGTAAATACTTCTACCCAACGATTTTCAATGGCTATATTTCTAGTGTTCCAGTCTGTTATTTTTCGATCTGTTAAATAATTAGAAATTAGTGAAAACTCGTCAAAGATTTCTGTGTCTTGGTCGCTATTAATAAATTACTGTTCAATAAGCAAATCTATTACTTTTTGAACTTTCTCCCATCTAGGGATCTTTCTTAAATTTGCCCATTCAAATATTTCTACTTCCTTGTTGAACTGACACCACTGCTCCAAATATTCTTTACTTGTCTTATAAAAATCAGTAGTTATAAAATGACGGATAATCCAAAGTGGGACATTTTTGGGTTACTCGGGGACAGCGGGACACAAAGCTCGAAAGCGGGACTGTCCTGCCCAAAGCGGTATTTGCACATTAGTTATACCCTAAAAACTAATAAATGCAAAATTTGAAATTAATCGTTCAATTTTAAGCGGCGCCCCTGGGCACTTAAAGTTGAGTAGTTTTATTATTTTTTACGAAAAAATCTAAACATCGTGCAATAACTTTTTTTTTTTTTTCTTAACCAAGAAACATTAAACAGCAAATATCGAGTAGAAAATGTTATAAAAATTTCAAAAATGCCATTTTTGACACTATTACATCGTGTGACAGTTTCAATTTTATGTAAAAAAAGTAAAATCTCGAAAAATCGGTGCAAATAGTATTTTTTGTTTTATTATTTATTATTTTATTATTTAATAATGATTAAAAATAATACTTAAAAAAAATGATGTATTCCAAGTTAAATAGGTCATTTAAAAGAAATTCTGTGTCCAAGTTAAATATTTTGAAAAAATCTAGATTTTCGTTTGAAACGAAAAATTCAATTTCATTTTTCACAAATTCTGAAATTTCTGATCCTTTTAAATTAAATCGTTTGAATCTGATTTGTTATTTAAATTAATAACAGTTTTTCTCTTTGATGTTATAGAAATATTTTTATCGAAAAATGCCAATGCAACTGCTTTGGGAGTTAAATACCACAAATGATTTAGAAATGTATGCTACTCAATATATATTTACATCAATTGAACTATAGTTGTACAACTTTCGTATAAAAAGTAAATCTTAATGTGGTACCATTGCAGCCACGGTTCGATATAAACTACAACTACAAATATACAAATATCGCGAAGTCCGGTTTTTTTAATTTATACTTATTTCAAATTTATTACCAAAGATGTATATTTTAAGGCTTTCGCCATCCACCTAGCATGGTCAATTGCACCGGGGGGGGGGGTGTAGAAAAGTCGTATTATTTGGTTCATCACCAAGAATAACCATTGTTAATCCGAGTAACTCCTTGTAATCGTTTCAAGGATGGTCAATTTCCATATGTTCTTTTAAAAACTCTTCTCGTTAAATGTGGGTTTATAATTTCTTTCATTTTTTTTTTTTTTCTTTGTCTCTAACACCCGGAGAAAAATGTCCCTTGTTTATTTTATTCCAAGAGTGCTGGAATCTTTTGAAAATAGGAACGTTTTCCCCTGACAATTTATTGAATTTTTCATCAAAAATACTCCGTAGAATTATCTCATAAATATGATGTCTGCGAGGTAAATAAAATAATTGTTTTCCTAAAAGTCGTTCTTAAGCTGCGTCCACATCTAACAAACAATTCAAGAACGTTCGCCGAACACCAAAATTATCTAGCAAACGTTTGTCGAACGAATGTTTTTCAAACGTTTACTTGATGTAGACGTGTTCTCAAACCAATTTGTTTGTCAATAATCCAAACAAAAATGTGCGAACATTTTGCGTTTGTTTGTACTTGTATTCCGATGTACCATTATTGAATTAATTATAAACAAAGTTATATATATATATATAATATATATTATTATTTATTTCAGTTATATATATATATATATTATAAATAATTAAAATAGTTTTAAATGATAATATTTATTAAAAAATATATTTGAATATGATATACAATACGTGACAGACTATTTAAACAGTACACTATTTTATTTTTAAATTATGTGTAGTTTTCCAGACTATAGAGAGATAATGCGATAATATCGCGTTTATAAATACATATTTTGTTATAACTTGTATATAATTTCTATAAATTCAAATCAGTCTACGCGTAGCACCACACACGGAAAGTGGTATTTTTTATTTATATAGTTTTAAATAATATACCGATTACCGCCGAGACACAAAATGAGTGAAAAGCGATCCAAAGAAAAAATAATTAATTTAATTGAATTATATGCGAATGCCAGTTGTTTATGGTACAAATTAAATTAATTCAAAATTCAAAATCACTCGTAGACACTCTGGTAAAATTACTAAATAAATCACCGTCATGTAAATCTAAAATTGAATTCTCACCACTGTAAGTCTTTTTTCGCTGAAAAAGTGTTTTTTCCCACCACCTTTTTTTTTTCTTTTTTTTTTTTATGTTTTATTACACATTATAACAAACGCAGCAACACCAATGCAGCATGCGACTTGTTCTTCTAGATCTGACATTTTCACGACTGTTTAGCAAACATACAGCGAACAAATAAATTATGAACAAACGTTTGTTGTCATAATAAAATGTTTGACAAACGTTCGATAAATGTTCGGCAAACAATGTTTCCCCAAACGTTTGTTAAGTGTGGACACACCTAAATAACACAACAAGTACCCACCCAGTCGACCACTATTAATCGCAGTTGTATTGAATGACAGCGTTTTAACTGGATTTTGAATATTTCGTTCGATTAAATTTTTGTAAATAACTACTGCCTGTTCATTTCCTGTAAAACAGGTATACCTAGAATTTGTTCTATATCACTACTCGAAATTACTATGGCAAGCTTATCAATAATATATTTCCCAACCAAATTAGATAGTTGCTTGCAATGCCAGTGTAGAACAACAGCTTAAAAATACCGCTGTTATTTTTGGAATTTATCTTTATTATTTAACAAAACAAATGTACGACAGTATTATACAACACTATGAAATAACAAATAAAACCTATTTTACAAACGCTATATACGTCAAATGACTGTAAATGGTACAATATTAAACCGGGTTTTATTATCTTATCTTTATATTAAGAATTATGACCACAATAATAGACTGGAATCAATTGCATTATAATCAATTAATAATATGATAGATTATTATTACGAGGACGCCACGCCGGCCAAAAAATATGGTACCAAAAACCTTTCACTTTTGGTGTGACGTCCTCTTAAGCATAATGTTTAGATTAAAATTATCAATAAATTTATTTTAGTTTTAATCATTGTTATTAACTCATGTCAGGTGGCACTGCTGGGAGCCTTCCTATTCTTAATATAAACGTCAAATTAAAAGCTATCACACTTACTAATTATACTCTGTGTATAGATTGTAAATATATATATTTTAAATAAAAAAAAAAAAAAAAAAAAAAAATCATTGTTATAGAAAATTTTGATTTAAGCAATTTTATATATATGAAATTTTATATTATTTTGAACCGTTCGATTAGTATAAATAATAAAATAAAAAATACCATTTATCCCGATTTGTTGACCACCTTTCACTTATTTTTTACATAAAATTGTAATTATGTCGGTAATACACGATGTAATAGTGTCAAAAATGGCATTTTTGAACTCTTCATAACATTTTCTACTCGATATTCTGTGTTTAATATTTCTTGGTTAAGAAGAAAAATAAAAAAGTTATAGCCCGATGTTTAGATTTTTTCATAAAAAATGACAAAACTAATCAACTTCAAGTGCTCAGGGGCGTCACTTAAAATTTAACGAATAATTTCAAATTTTGCAGTTATTATTTTTTGGGGTATTAACAAAAAATGGAGAGGTACCGCCAAAAAAATGTAAACATTTTTTTTCTTAAGGGCCACTCTATGCCTTTGGCCTACTTGGACTGATGTTAAATACACTACTGGTGAAAAGATTAACAAATGAAATATTGTAATACTAAGGAATAATTTTATTTCTTATACATATATAATTATTCAAAGACATTCAATCAATAATAATAAACACAGGTAGACCAGTTGTGTAAATTCTACACACAAAATGCCTCTTTGTAAACAACATTGCTGCCGCAAACACCGCAGCGCTGACTGTTGACTATTATACGATTATTTATAATAATTAATTGTTCTTTTAACTTGAAGAATTGAATTTATGCTTAAAACCTTCAAAGCTATATACTCATTAAAAAAAAAAACCCGCACAGCAATTAGATGAGTATATTCTGAGATTCTCCCGGACATAAAAAAAGGCACTTTGTTTTATGTATATAGAGAAAGACATTCTTATCATGTGTATACCAATTTTAGTCAAACAATGTGTGTTCTTAATTATAAATAGCTACAAGTATTATTGATGTTTAATTAGGCAAATTTGAGTACTCATGAATACTTATCATCTAAATAAAAGACTGAGTTCCATCAAAATGACTTAGGTTTAGCTAGTATAGGTAGTATGTATTTGTATTGAAAATGAAAATGATATCTATGTTCTATATTCTTAAGAATAATAATTAAAATATTTGTATAATTGAAGAAAAAAACTATTAATATAATTAAATGGCTCAAGATTAACAGATTAACCATGCTAAATAAAATACCTATATAAACCCAACTAAATTATTACTATTATTATTTACTATTTTAATATTTAAAAGTTTTTAAATAGATAAAAAAAAAAATAACACAAAAGTACATTAAAAGCTAAAAATGCTTAATGCTAAAAGAGAATACGAACTTCTTTAAAAGCTGCAATTTCTTAACAAATAAATAAATAAAAAAAATTAAAAATTCTAATCAAACTAATTCAAATATAAGAATTCCAATGATTAAGTAAAATTAAGTTTAAGAAATAGTAATTAAACGATTTTAATTTTAGTAAAATTTTTTTTTTTTTGTATTGTAAACATTACGAATTGATTTAAACTGGCGACGATTGATATGGATATCCTGGATATGGAGACTGATTAGCTGGAGGAGCCAAAGGTCTTTGACTATAAGGTTGATAGCCACCAGGTTGTCCAGGAGGTTGATAGCCTTGAGCATATCCTTGCGGTGGAGGTTGATAAGCTTGCTGGGGGGGATAATTTTGAGGAGGTCCAGGCTGTTGGTTGGGTCCATTATTAGGAGTTTGATATGCTTGAGCGTTAGGTTGCTGTGGTGCCGGATAAGTTGGTTGTGGTGTGGGCGCAGGTTGTTGATTTACAGCGATAGCAGCATTAGGAACAGGTTGATTGGCGGGAGGAGAATAAGTCTGAGTAGCCGCAGACGGTGCAGATGTTGTTTGAGCCGATGCGTATGTACTTTGCGGTGGATTTCCATAACCAGTGTACGATGTTGGTTGGTTTGCACCAGGACCATAAGTGCTACTTGAACTTACCGGCTGAACATAATTGGCTGGCGGATAATTTGGTGGGAAATTCTGTGGCTGAGAAGCGCCTGCATTTTGAGGATAACTACCCACAGGTGGAGTGCCATATGGACCATTCGGTTGATATTGTTGGTTTGCTGCTGGGTTAGGATTTCCGTAATTGGCGCTCTGGTAGTTGGAACTTGAAACTGTTTGTGGATGTCCATAGCCCTGATAAGGTGGATTTGGTGGTTGATTATATCCAACATTGGTGCCACTAGGACCGGTTTGACTAGAACCCACAGCATTGCTTTGAGTAGTTGCAAAACTTGGATATGCCGGTTGCCCTTGATATTGAGGCGATGGCCGATACTGTTGAGCTGGCGGTCCTAAAATATAAGCAAAGTTAACATTTTTATTTTATAAAATCATTACAAAAATAATTTATCAATTAATTATTTATCTAGTAATATATTATAGTTATTTAATTTATACATATGGACAATGATTATAATCAATGATATAGAGTAGGAACGGGCAACTGGTGGTACCTTTTTTATCTAGCCTACATTTTGAAACTACCTTATACAATTTTAATAAATTAATACATTTCCCATGTTGTGACCTTATAAGAATGGAATTGAAGGATGTGTTTAATTTTGAACATTGCATTAATTACTTGTACAAATCAATCGTAGAATTCGAAAAAGTTATATGAGTTTTCAAATAAATTTGTTTAATAATCCTGTGGCAGTTGAAATCAAAAACCAAGATACTTCACTTCAATTAGAAATACGTAAGTTGCACAGATCCATTTTTATCTACAAATGAAATCGATGTGTGCTTTTAGAAAAAAATATTTATTTTAATTATTTTGAATGACCTTTTATTGTTTTTTTTTTTTTTTTTTTGCTCTCTATGCTCTGTAAATTCACATTAAACAAGTTTCAAAAATTATTTAAAAAATATGCTAATTATGAATAGTTAATGTTATCAACTAGAAGCTAATTAAATGCATTATGTAGAAGACGTACTCATTGGAGCAATAGTTTGTTGGGGACGATATCCACTAGAAGGCATTAACTGTCCTTGCCCCTGTGTAAACACTTGATTCATGGCCTGTTGAGGGGGGCACTGCTGAGGCTGTGGCATCGGCTGTGAGTTTGGACCGTCCGGGCCGCCCATTATTGGCGGTATAGGCTGTTGCTGCTGTTGGTGCAATTGATGTTGCCCTTGCATGCCTTGTAAGCCTATACTCGGCGGCTAAAAAAAAAAAAATCATTTAGATGATAACATAATACTATGCACGACAATCACAATATTATAGTATATTGTATACATACCGGAAGTAACGATTGAATGTTTTGATTAGAATCGGCCACAGAAGCTAAGTAAACCAGGTTACGATGAAGAATTTGCTGAAATCTTAACCAAATCATTAAATATGTCATTATTTAATTTTAAAAATTATACTATACCCACGAAAACCTATGCTGGTTCTGTATGCAGATAGGCTGTGCTCGTAAAGGCACCGAAGTAATAATTATCAATGTCTAAGGTTTTGATAAATATTCATTTTTGAATTAAAATCATATATTAAAAACTAAACCAGATGTAAATATTAAACAAAAATTTAAATCGCGTTGCTGTTATTACCAATTCACACTTCGAAAATTGCAACACACAAAACGTTTTGTGCTGTCCAGTCGACATATTTGCGGAAACTAACGTATCGCCATTGGCGTTAATTTTAAAATCATGAATTAATGACATTCTGAAACTTTGGAATACCCTCTATTAATTGGTATGTAATTAGATAAGATAAAATGTATAATTTATAATTATTTTAAATCGGATGAATTATTCTGAATAACTCTGTTTAATACTAATACATTTATACAGTGGCAGCTTGAATGTACTTACAAGAGGTGCACCGCACTACAAAGAAATATGGGGTAATCGGTCATTAGTCAATATACATTAACAACTAGCATGTGGACTATAATAATATTGTACTAATCGAATATTACACATACTTATTAATATTATATTATATTATGTATTTAACATCTCAATTATTGTTTGTTTTTGTGTTTTTTCTAACTGAGAAAGGGGGTGGTGGTATTTAAAATTTAGGTGGTTGGTCCGAATAAATTATGTCTGCACTCCCAATATCACTTGCTTCAATCCGCCACTGTATTTATATAGCATGTACATTCAAACAAATATAAACAGCGCAGATGGTCCAGAGAATATTTGACCTTTTCAGAAACTTCCTATTCCAGGTTTTAAATTATTCTTCAATATAACCACTACCTGCAAAATTCACCCATCTATCATCCCCTCTCATTTTTTTTTTTAATATTTTCAGTGTACATGATATATTACTTTTTTGGAAATTAAATTTTAGGTAATATTTTTAATTGATTAAATAATCGTATATAATAAAACAGATGACAAGGGTCTTTATCCATCAGTATTTTTTTACTTTTTTTTTTTTGTTTTATTCCCCTGGCTGTTTTTGGTGTAAATAGCCGCTAATATATGTTGACCGCAAATTCTAGAGGTCTCTCGTGGAACAGATTATAAGAGAATTTTATCCATATAAATGTACCAATATGTCTATGCGTTAGTCATTTTTTAATAATCATAAATATTACCAATATTTAGGAAATATACAGTAACTAAGTAGTTACACTTACTGTACACAATCTTGTGCTTTTCCTTTGCTTTGAAAATCTTGAATTGTTGAAATCAGTTGTGCATTTTCGTCCAGTATCTTAAACACATCAATATTATCAATTTACAAAACACCTAATTAATAAACTTTGAAAGGCGATTAGAGCGGAAATTAAATTATCAGAAAGATATTAAATTAAATTATGCTGGAAATATATTTGATTGAATTGACTGGATGAAAATGCATACTATTTTTTATCACAATAATTTTCTTATATTCTTAGTATTTTTTCCAAGAACACGATTAGGCTTACGGATTTTTCTAAAAGAAAATCATATAAGTAAGTACCTAATTCACATTTTTTTTTTTTTTTATCAATTTGTATTGAATGGTGTACCTACTAAAAGCAAAATCAAGAAGACATAATGATGATATAAAATTTATCATGTCTAAATACAAAGATGTTCGATCATTTTACAAACGTTCAGACACTTGAACTAATCCACAAATATAAAACACGTCTAATTACCAATATGCATTTTAACACTTCGCATTGTACTCATACAAAATTATGAATAGTATAACAGACTACAATTGTTATATTATTTAAATAAATAGGTCCAGTCCGTTTGTAGAGTATAAAATCGAAAGCAGTACGATACATGAATTTCATACAACTAATACAAGTATAATAAAGTATATATAAGTATTAACCTACTTATATAAATAATTTATATCAATAATATTGGATTACATTGTAATGGGTAATTTAGGTCATTTTTTTTTTTTTTTTTTTTTTTTTTCGGAAAAACGGCCAAAAGCATACAGATTGGCTTTTGGTATACGCGCACGTCGACGCAAAATAATATTCATATTGTAGGCGTACATCGCATGCCTATAATATTTTATCTTAGGCAGAATATTTTTGGAGGTACATAAAGAAATTTCGGGCCGTGAAAAATGCACATAGATGTCTAGTTGTATATAAGTACACAATATTGCCCCTAATTAGATCAAAATCCTCGTCCAACGATAAGCAGCACAACGCAAAGCCGTCACCCGTACACCGGGGAGCAATCGTGTAGTGGGTTTGTGCGCGAAAAACCAAAACGAAACAGAACTGAACGGCGCGATACGCAAAACTGGGCGTAGTAGGTTTAGGCACGACGGAAATTAAGTAGACGCCTCTAGGCGGGGTGTAAACTATATATTAGAAAGACGGATACGGCGGTAATGTCGACAAGAAGAAAACATCTTAACGGCGTAAAACCGTAGAATATTTTTTGCGTTCGGGCTTACCTTTTGGATTTGCACCGAGGGCGGCACACGACGGTTTTGATTGTATGCGGCGGCAGCGGCAGCAGCGGACGCCATTTCGCTCGGGTGTCTGTTTATTACACTGCGGGCGGCCAGAATGGCGGGATTGTCGGACTGCGATGAGATCCGGCGAAGTAGTAACGGGTGTAGACGGCGAGCGAACGACGAGACTCGACCCGGACGGGGGGCGACGGCGAACGGGTGTTATGCGGAAAACTACACGCACGGACTCAGGTCGGCGAATCAATAAACGGTGTAGCGTAAACGAATTACGAACCGTGTGTTTTTGCGTTTGCGCTTTTGGGCTGCCAAAATATATTATAAGGCACGGGTGCGTGCGTGCGCGAGCGGTTTTTTTTATCACCCGTCGGAAACGAAATATAACGATGTTTTTGCCATAGATATATGTTGTTTGTGTCGTTTCCAAGACGAGATTACTATCTGGCGGTTGTGATAAGAAATACTGAAATCTAGTTACTGGCGCAGATAATGTAAACTAACTGATAAAGTATAATTATTAATTACCTAACATTAAAGTAGAAAACAATTGTAATGCAGTAAACTCTCGATTGTCCGCCGGCTCAATTGGAAGATAATGATCAAACATATCGAAGATAATATTGTGATAAATATAATATTGGATAAATTGTGACGCCAACGACCCAGGATTTGAACATCTGACTGATGAATAAATGGTTAACAAAGCATTAGAAGAAGTTATGAAAACGAGAGGAGGATAAGCACCAAAAGCGAGTGAGCCATGACGCAGCTCTGGCACATATTAACTGACTTATTCAGTATATGGTTAGAAAGAAGACGACGCAATGGTTTGTGACAAAATATTATTGAAGAAAATTCAGTCACTAAAAAAGATGTGTTTCAAAAAGATAAAACAAAATCAATTCACAAATTTGTTTGTAAGTAAATAAAAACGTAAACTATAATAATGTAATAACAATAATTACTGGTAATATTATTTCAATTTTAATATTATTGTAACCAATTAATTTATATAAGGCCCTCAACTGGATATTTGTTATATGGGAAACCGACTTTACTTGGAAAACTAACAAATTTTACATTTTTTGTGTTTTTATATGTATTTTTACAACTAACCACACCACATAATTGTAAAACTCATTATGATATTGATATTATATATTATATTCTAATAGGTCATTTTCCATTAGTTATTGGTAAACTAAAAAAAGTGAATAATTATTACACTGTCCCACAGCAGAATTGACTTTTGTAACATAACCGAAACCGATAATAATTAGTAGTCATTTTTCCTCCGCTACATAATTATAATTATTATTATATAAAACAATGATTAACCACCTTTTTTTTTCCAAGTTTAAATTGCAATATGAGGAGGAACTGCGATAGCAATACTTCTCCTTATGCTAAATCATTTATTGAGTGAGTTTATAAATACAAAAATTTAATATGTTGCACAAGGTACAACCAAACAGTCATAGATAATAATAAATAACTACATTTTATATATGCATTTTTCCGGACCAGCTAGAGCCCGCCGTTCTGGCCCGTGTTCATTGATTAAGATAGCCTCATCACCAGCCCTTCTCTTTACTCATCTGGTCAATCATTTGCTATAACTCGTTCTGATTGATGGTAGCTTAAAGCAGGATAGCAAGTCTTCACGTCGCCTGCATTCGGAGTCTCCTAAGAATGAAAATTTGCCTAGCCATTTCATCTCATCAACCCATCTAGTACACTGAAAGGCGGTCTGCTCTGCAGTGTCGTGGCACTAAGGTACCTACCACCTACTTACAACGTTTTTAACAAACTTGAAGTTGAATGTAATTTAAATATATTCAGCATTTATCGTTTGCAAATTTATAATTAAAAAAATATGATTATGAGTACATAGTTTTTTCATGATTTTCCACATCCAACATAATATTATCTATGGTTAATAACAACAACAAAAACATAGTCAAATTAACTTTTGTATTGTATTGTAATTTAATTTAAATTATTTAAAATAGTTTAATAAATAAAAAATACCTTTACAACTGACTACAATTTGGGTACCTACCTCATTTACTCGCAGTGGTTTGATTTTAAAAATTAAAAATGATTTGGATTTGTCGGAAAATTTACCAAATTGGTAATAATATTACAATTATAAATTAATCATTTATAATTATAAACGTATACAATTCTAGTATATCTAAACATATTTTGGATGGAAACAATGGTTGATTATTGTCAAAGTATTTGGATAAAGGATTAAACTGTACAAATAAAAACTGAAATATAGGTACCAATTTAAAAAAAAACAAGCAACACAGCGTCAATAATCTAATAAGTTATCTTTAATAAGTTTCTTTTAAAGAATAAACATTAATATCCATTCCTAAGAAACTATTAATTAAATATCTAATACAAATAATCTTAAGTCTAGTGATAATATTCATTAAGATTACTACGACTTATAAAATTAATTTAAATACCTATAATATTTTTTGTAGTGTAGTTTATATTTCTGACAATGGCGTTGAACTAAATGATTGCTGAAGTAATCAGTTCATATAAGGCGCGTTAAAATACACTAATAGTGGTGTATATCATGTTGGCATGCATAATAACATTGATTATTTGATAATGGTGAAAACTATTAAACTAATAATGTAAGCTGTAAGACAATAAGCACAATTAATTAATATTTATTTTGTGTATAGAGTGGCGCCAATCCCTAAATAATGTACATATTATTTTGAGTAAGTGTTGGTATGGACTTGGGTGTTATCATCATTAATGTCCTATTGGCTAATGAGAAATAAGTAAAAAACGTAGAACTATACTTATTGTTACATGCTAGTATTATTGTTATACTATATAATCTATAATATAAAGTACTAAGTGGTAAGTATAGGAAATTAAAATACGAAGGTGAACAATTTTTTTTTAATAACTAACAATTTAATGGCTTTTTCGCAAATTAAAGATGAGAATGTTTTTCTACTTATGAAGAAATGTTGGAGGGTTCTAAAGTCAGTAAAAATATGTTTTCTTCACAATAATTTTATAAGTCAGGCGCCACTGATTTCTAATTACTATTTAGTAAGCTTTATGCTATATTAATGAAAAGTGCTTGTACATAAAACAAATTATAATATCTGGGTGATAATCATAAATTAAAACTATGACATTTTATTATTTAAATAATAAATTACTAAATCTAAAATCAAAATTAATTGTTAACAACACTTAATATATATATATATGTATTATTAGTCTGTTACATCTTTTTAAATATTAAGAAAATATGTATCTATTTATTTTTACTGGTAATAAATAATAATTAAATAGTTTTAATAATTTTAATAACTTTAATAATTTTAGTTTATGGATCAAAATAAACATACATAATTATGTTTTTTTTTTTAATAAATAATTTCTATTAAAACTTCAAATATTGGGAAAACATTAGTCTAATAACTATAATTCAACCAAAGAGTAAATTTATGATATTAGTAGTATCATCAGAGTTCATGGTATAATCAATTTGATCAGAATTTTTAATATGACGTAATGGGCGTATTAAACAGTATACAACACAGTTATTATAAAGACTATTATCGCATACAGTAAATCGATCAATTAACTCTACGCCATAATATAACAAACTTACACGTTTGAATGATGATAACTGGCTGCTAAAATGTTTTCTAAACAAATAACAATATTATAGATTATAAAATGTTATTATAGAATAGTCAAATGATGTGTCAGATTCTAAAAAAAAGGTGTAAACTTTAGACTTTAGCTTTGGAAAACAAAAGCACCTCCTTTCTACTCATCGAAATAGAAAACTAAAACTGTTTTGTTTTTAAATAAATTAATATGAAGCAATTCACACACTCATTGTGTTGATAAAACTATATGCGACATGTCTTCACTGTCTAAATCTTTTAAGCTTTAACATTACGGTGTGATCAAATCTATTTTTTCGGGCACTGCTTTAGAATGATATTTTGTAAAACATCATATGAATCCAGTTACAAATGATTATCAAATAATCTGTACTTATTAAAAATATCACACTAGAAAAATGAGTGGTATAATATGTGAAAAGCCAAAATATCAAATTAAAATAACAGTTTACTAGATAAACAGTATTGAATCATCTACAAATAGGCCACTTAAATAAACATTTTTAATCGTACCATTTGGAGTGAGCTGAATGCAACCTATATTATTTTTAACGTAAGAATGTTAGACACAATTTATAAGTAAGTGTACTAAAACCCATTTAATAGTACAGCCATAAGATATATCTTAGGCTAACAAATATATTTTTCAAAAATGTTTAAATAAATAGATAAATTAAATTAGAAAATATATTCCTTTTTATTATTTGTATATATATATATTGTATAGTTTGTGCTAATCTTAAAAAATGTGGGATTACATTTATGATATTAATAGGTTTGTGGACGTGTTGTATTAGTTTTAAGGTTTGCTGTGAAAAATCAAAATGTCATCGTGCCCTATCTAAAATTGTTTGTTATTAACGATATAAAAATAATTTTTTGTCTTCCTAAAAATGTGAAAAAATTGAGATTGGCCAATATGGTTTTTAGCATACCTTTTGAATTCAGCAATCGTTTCGTGTAATTTAGCACTAACTAAAAGAACTTTGTGGTCGGAAAATATAAGTTTTATGTTGATAGAATCTTCAGATACCGGTAGTTTTTTATCTGATTTTATGTCACTATAAATTCTTGAATTTAGTTCTAAATCAATATAATCTTCGTTTTCATCTTCGTTTTCATCTTCATCTTCAGAATCATCACCTAAAGTAATAGATTTTATAATATAACATTTTCATTACATCAACTATTATTAAAATTATAATTTTTTTAATTATTCTGAAACATTCAATTTATTTATATTTATTAATAAAAAATATTATGGTGCTACGTTTTGAGAAATAATTAAATAAATATTTAAATTAAGATTAAAATGTTACAAAAAAAACTAGTCTCACTATGGCAAAAGGTATTTAAAAGAATAAATAATATCAACAGTATTTTAAATAATGATAAAAATAATTTTTAATGCTAAATATAGCTAATGTGAATTAAATTTAAACATTTTTTCTTGTCATTACATGGTATTATAATGGGCAAATTGAAAAATTATCAAGCCTTGAAGACATTGAATGACAAAGGATTGAAAGTCAGAACTATTTGAATTTGAACTGATTGAATGGCATCAAAATTATCTTTTCCAGGTCATGATATAATATTATAGATAAATTCTATATTAAATTGATTAACTAACTAATAATACAACCAAAATTAAATTGAAAATTGAAAAATATTATTAAATCGGGAAATAATGATAAGCTATTTAAGACATAAACACACTGGTAAATCAAATAACGCTTAAAGTGAAGAATTTGATTACACTTTAAAAATTACTATCCATTAAAAGAAATTAAAGATTTTTTTGTGAATAACTGAATTATTAACAAATGATAACTACTATAAATTACTTGTAAGATAATACATATTACAACTCAATGTTACACAATTGTTTTTAAATTTTTTTTTTATCTAAATAATATTTTACAGCGACCAGGGCTTATATGTAGTGCAATGAAAATTATTTTAACGAAAATTCTATCCAATAAACTGGGAACAAAAATTACAGTAACAGGGTTACCTGCAGGAAGAAATCATGGTTAGATTAGAAGAACTAGAAGAAAAAATTGTTCTAAAAACTAAACTATTTGGACTTTTCATTGGTGAAACCTGAAAATAACAATTCAATTAATTACATTGTACATGTAACATAGTGTAGATTAATTAGTTTTTTACTAAAACCGATATCTATATTATTTATAAAATTACTTGTGGATAAAAATATAATATACATACTTTCTGGTAGTATATCTTCAAATCCTGGTTGAAAATGTTTCTGATGCAACCATAGCCAAAGAATTAATAAAACCATGATCAGCATAGTATTATTAACTGAACAATTGAAGCTTTTAACTAAAAGGACACCCAAATAGTACAATTCCTGCATTCTTTCATCTCTTAACTTCTTATACTCATCTACAAAATTATTATTAAAATTAATATTGACAAGCAATAAAATATGTATATTATATCATATTATTTATATACAATATATATATATATATAGTAGGTAGGTAATAATATATTTACTAATATATATATATTATATTATCTACAGCATTTGATGTCAAATATTAAAAACATCTAGAGGTACCTTCTAATGTTTCATTCATTAGGTTTGTGCAATTGTTTATAGAAAAACACAATATTTGTACAAATTCCTGATAATAGTGATTCACTGAAAATCGGGAGGGATATAATAATAATATTATTAGCACAGAATAGATTTCTATTCCGTGATATTAATACCTACTTGCTATACAATTTTTTTTAAATATTATTTATGAAGTTTAACAAATCAATATGTTATTTCGAACTGACAACGTTTCTTCGTATGATAACACAAACAAATACAGTGATGCCGATTATTTTCAAAAAACCATACGAATAAATAACCGCAAACACTGTTATTACATTGTTTGTCGTAGGTATTTATATTTTGTAATTAGAGTTTTAAATTTAAATTTTTTCTCTTTTGTACATGAGTTACTACTGTTTAAGCTAATATGTTTAAACAAATTCTGTAACAATGGAAAAATAAATTTAAAAAAGTAGGTATCTGACCTATGCTAAAAAAAAATATTTATTTGGAAAATCAAAAGTACTGTCGTACTCGTATCGTCGTTTTTCAAGTAAACAAGTATCTACTTTGTTGTTGATTAGTCGGTAAATACAAATACTATAGATTTATGAGAATTCGGTAAATGATCGTGGAGTAAAGAAACTAAATTGGTAAAAATGTATTCAGTGGTCGTAGATACACTGGTTTAGAATCGAAAAATCTAGCCGAAACTAATTATTCTTAAATTATATGCTATAACAAATCGAAAAGTATCAGATCATGAGTTTTAAAGGTCCTGAATCCCAAATTTGTTATCAGTTTTAAAATTGACCTCTAATTAGGTTAGGGAAGGGTGGTTAAGGAAAGGCGTTTCCTAAGGGTTTTTTATTTTTTTATTTATTTACAATTTATACAATAGTATAATAAGTAGGTCTGAAGTTTCCAAAAAAGACAATGTTACAATGTTAAGAATAGGAAGGCGCCTGCAGTATCACCTGAACAGTATATTTGTATTTAAGACATTATGCATTTAGCAGGTCACTGGGTCAGCGCCTTTTTAATCTTCTGGGAAAGTGTGTGAAGGAGGACTGCTTTATAATTAGTGCATTAGAGTGACAGTGTAGTTTAGAATAGAATTTGGTGTAATGGGATTTGGCTAGGTCATTAAGAGTAGAAAATTTTAGGTCCTTGTGAAGGTTGTGGTTAGTAACATACAAAGGGACAGAGGAAATTAAGCGAAGGCAAATGATCTTAAACGCCTGAAGGGTTTTAGTGTTGGGTGGCTTTGCAGTGCCCCAAAGTTAGATGCCGTAGAGCCAGGCAGGGTGGATTATCGACTTGTAAATTGTAAACAAATTTATTAAGGATAGTTTTGATTTAAATAAGGGTAAATTTGTCCAATCTTGGATCCAAAATTTGACAAATCAAGGGCCGAAACTTGAAAATGTGGCAAGGTCAATCTTGTATACACTTCACGCTGAATTAAAATCAATTTTTAAGTATTATTGCATCGCTAGGTTCAACAGATTGATGAAAAAAAAGTTTGTATGTTTTAGTCGAAAAAACGCCCGTTTCGAATCCCCTTAATAAAACTAATAATATTCACGATTTTCGTATGAATTAACAGATATAAATTAATCATTTAAATAAAATGGCGTAAGTCGGCGCAAAATTGTTTCAACCGTTTAAATTTCGTATAACAAGTAAAACCTGATGATATAAATTGTATAGCCCGGACGTACACGGAAGTAAACTAAAAATAGCAAATTTAATGTGCATTTTGTAAAGTTGTTAAAAATGTTACGTCACTTCTTGAAAATGTTGTTAAGATGTACACAATTAACCTAATTATGAATGAAAAATAATTTGCATACCTTCAGGGATATCGTCCATCATGGATAGAATAAAAGCAATACAGTAATTAATGTTAAAATCCCTATAAGGTCAACGTTAAACAATTTACATTTAGAAGCTGGAAAACAAAGATGCTCGTCAGAACAGCTGTGACAACGCTCAGTGCAGTGTAGCGGTGAAAGTGTTGCCATTTTCGGTATAAAATGATAAACTATTGATTTTATTTTATGTTAATAAAATATTTTATCGGGAATTTGTATATGATAAGAACATATCTAGAAATATAATTCCGGCAAGGGTTTTTACGAATATAAGCCACTGTGCGTTGGTATCTAAAATAAATCAAGTTAAGAATTTGCGCAATCACATCATAGAATAGTTGTTTGATATCTTAATTTGTCGATTGTGTGTAATAAAAACAGAATAATTTTAAAATATTTACAAATTCTAATTTGTTTTGTGTACAACTTCTCGTATATGTTGATATTAAAATCATGTGCACAATCAATGCGACCTCGGACCTGAGTACTATTAGGAGTACTAAAGCATGTTTTTATGATCCATTTCCTCAGGCCATATCTTAATCAACGAAAACAAACATTGTTTCCAAAAATATGTATCAAGTACAACAACTTGCAAAAGCAAAACTTTAGATAAGTTTTATAATAAACAGAATACCATAATTTGAAAAATAATACATTTATGCATATATTATATATTTGTGTTGGAATAAATAAATGGAAAATATAACTGTCATATTAAATAAATAAAAAAAAAACAAACAAATTTTCAATAATAATTTAACTAATTAATTAAATGCACCCTCCCGATAATAATAAATATGATTAATTGCACTAGTGTTAATAAATTTGCACAGGGTTATAAATATCTAACCTAATATGCGATTTGATCAATGCCATAAAGTGTATAAATCTAACAAAAAAAAAAAAAAAAATAGGTGTAGATAATAATAATAATAATAATAATAATAATAATAATAACACAAGTGAATATGTCATAACAAACTTGAGCTTAGACGAAGCTTAGTATTGAACAATATAATATCCTATAAACACATAATGTTATATTTAATTGTATACATGTTATTGATTTGATACGATTTAAAGTTTAACATCACATTAAACAAGAATAGGCACATAAAATATAATTTATAACATAAATATTTTTTAAAATAAATAATTTAACAACCATAGTTTTGACATTGGGGTTGATAGACTACTATTACTAACACAATATTAAAACATTCATAACATATAACATACAATAAGCAAAATAATAAAACATTGGTTTCAAAAAATTTAGTCAATTAAGTATGTTTGATCATTTTATTGTTCGCTGTTTGTTCATGTTAGACAACATTAGTGATATGTACGATGTCAGCAAGTCATCCATCTTATATCCCAGGGATGTTTCACACAACAACTTTGACCCTCGGACCAAGTTACCAATTGTCATGTGGAAATATGTGTTACCCGATGACCAATTTGATATTCTAGTAAATGGGTGAGTTACTAATATTTCCTGAAATAAATACATTTTCATTTATTTTGATATTTTGCAAACACTGATGTACCTTATTTTGGGTAAATAACTTCTGTGTTTAATTTATTATAAGCGTATTAAAGTTTATTATCAAACCCATAATATACAGAATTATAATAGGGGAAATCTGGATTTTTGGAACACCAATTATATTATTCTTTATAAAATTCATTTTCCCTTTGAAATTTCTTATGAATATGTTTGAGTGCATACAAATAGTAGATATTTAATAATAATTAATTAATTAATTAATAATATTCCACATTCGAATTTTTTAAATATAAGATTAATATTAATAATTGATATAATCCTATAATTCTAACAAATAATTTGACAAATTAATTTTAATTAAATTTTCTATTACCTAAATATTTATATTGAAAATTGTATGTTTACCTATAATTTTAATATTAAAATGTATAAATTATTTTATATAGATTATAAGAGAGCTGAGATCTTGATGTCCTAAATTTCTTTATATGTTAATAGCTCTGTGTATGTTTATCACTCAGAAAGGCAATCAAGTCATACCTTAGTTTGTGGATGTATAAGACTAATCCCGTGCTTGTTGATAGCTATCAAAAGTAGCTCTGGATAATTAGGTTCAGTAGTCTGTTTCACTTCAAAGAAAGCTGAACCAAATGTAGGCCAACGATAGATAATTTTCAGAAAGGTAATTTTTGCGTCTTCTGCACTGATACCTATAAAGTATGAAAACATTAATCAGTAGTAGGACAAAATTAACTTACACTAATCGTTAAACCTGTATCTTGGTTGTATATTGTTACAATCATTCGTTTCCATTCTGCTGTGTTTTGAACTTTGAACAAGTCTCCAGGAATTAGTTCGCGCAACATTTGACTGAAAACAATAATTACATTTTATAAAAACATAATCTGTAAATTATGAAAAACGGTAAATATCATGGGTTTATTTTGTTTAAAAAGAGCGAGCTTTAGTTTAAAAATAAAGATTTTCCTAATACACATATTTGTATGCCCCTACTTATAAAGTATTGTAGTAATCAATACAATTAAATATAAATAAAACGTATTATTTATATAATTACGGTATGGCCTGGAGTTCTTGTTTGCTTTCACCAAATCGAACCCTATAAATCAATGCAGCCAATCTAGTAGCTTCGTCTTTTGAACATTTGTGATATCCTGCAATTTGCATAACATAATTGAATAATTGAGTTAAATCAAATAAAATATAAAATGTATGAACCAAACAATGACATAGAATACTACAATATTTGTTTGAAAAATTGTTCTTATTTTATTTTTAAGAAGCATAGTTCTTACCACGTAAAAGTTTTGGGAGTTCTTGGTGAAAGTGAAATATTAAATCTGCATTCCTATCTTTTCCAGGTACTGTGTTTGTCCATAATTTTTTCATGAAAAACACTTGATAAGTAAACTGCGGCGCTGTGCCTATGAATAAAATAACAAAATTAAGATGTATAGGTGCCAGTTGTGTATATTTGTTTTTAAATATATCAATTATTGTATATCAAAAAACTAACCATCTCGAGTAGGTCTGGCTTTTTTTATCCAATCTGTAAGATGACGAACAAAATCAAAGAAAAAATCTCCTTCGGGAACAGATATCACTTTATCCGCAATTTTTACAAATAAACTGAAACCCTCACTAGACCGCAGTGTCAATCTTTGTGAAATATTAGTACAGAAATCTTTAGCCCTTGTTGATGAATCTACTTCAAATGCTTCATCAGTATCATCAGGAAAGAAAACTTTATGAAATATTTGGGTGGTCTTATGCTGTATTGCTTCGACTTCTACTTGATGTGGTGGGTATTTCCTTTGACCATTTCGTATAGTCTTTTGCAGCCTTTGTAAAGAATCTTGTGATATTGGATGACGTCTTGTACGCAAAAACAAATTCAATTCCTATTCAAATATGAATGTTAAATATCCTGTAGGTTAATTTTTAAATAAAAATGTTTTACTTTTAATAAATTTTGACTACAGGCAAATAAACCTGTAGCCAACCACATTAATTCCCATGCTTTTTCTTCGCTTAATCTGTTCTTGTTATCTGTCAATTGTCTCATTAATTGACAATAGATTTCATCTCTTAATATTTCCTTAAATAAAAAGTAAATTTTAAAATTATTGGAATACTATAAAGTGCAAAATAATTATTTTACATGTTTTAAGGGTCCGTCAAATATTTGATCAGTATATTCGTTGGGCAATCGTCTCTTGGCAGGCAAATCACCTGTATACTTCAACATGGCTGCAAACGCAAAGCATGCTTCTTCTGCCAGTTCTTCCTTGCCTGTGAGTTTTCTAAGCAATGGCAGCTTCATTGGTTCTCTCGTGTGTCTCCATAAATCGTCACTATTAGTACGCCTTGCTGAACTTAAAGTTAATGCTTTAGACACTGTACGTTTTGCTGGAGCTCTAAATATAAACAAATAGTAATAGGGTAAAATTAAAATAGTAATTTTGAGTTTTGACAACACAAACCGAAAATAATCTATAGCATATTCCATTAAATTATGAGGCTTCTCCCTAGGTTCTGTTCCATTTATTGGTTGTGAATATAATTTACGATTATGTTCAGCTGCTTCCAAACTAAATAATGCCTATAAAATATAAATTCACTAGATTATTATACATTTGGATTAAAGGTTTGTGTTTACTTATTAAAATCAATCAAACATAAATACCAATATATCTACTGGTGGTTTGGATAATGTCGGTAGTACATAAACTGTTTCAGCGGGGAAATCTCCTCGTTCACCAGTTCTCTCGCAATACCCAACACACCAGCCAGACGTCATTACTGTTTCTCCAGTACTGTCGTCTTCCAAAATTATTAAGTCACCTTTCTGGAAATTTAAAAACGATGTTCCCTCTCCTATAATAGGAAACAAACATTAATCACAATTTAATATTTAAATGATTTGTATACAATTTACCAGGAGCTTTATAATCTTGAACTCCAATAACAAATGTTGATCGTTTTTTCAATCCCTCTAAGAAATATACTACCAAGTCTCTGATATCTTCAGCGTTTGGACTCTGAAATGTGAATTCTTCTCCGCGCACAGTTGAAAGAGTAAATGTTTGGGTAAAAACTTTAGTAGTTCTAAAATAAAAGTTTAAATGATTATTTCATTTTTAACTATATTAAACATATATTTATTTTATTTATACTTTTGACTGGATACAGTAGTTATTTCAGGAAATGATAATTCTAACAAAACTTGTTCTTGATCATCAACGACATAAACACCAGTCCAATTAACAGCAATAATGACATCATTCTTTGGCAAGTTTGGACCTATTGATTAACATATATGCACTTAAAAATAAGATAAATTCTACCCAAAACAATTTATAATTTGCAAAACCAAAAAAAGCAATTTTTATTCATTTTTCCATATTATCTTACTATGTTTGTCCCATCAATAGTTAAATATTTCATTAACCATGTTAACAGCAGTCAGTTAAATAAATTAGACTTGTATGAAAGACAAGCAGTTTAAGGGGAAAGACCCCAAACAAACAAAAACACATTAAATTAAATGTATTAAATGAAAAGTTAAAAACATTTGCAAATACATTTTAAACTATATTAACATTAATTAACAAATATATTCATAATTTTTAAGTATAATTACTTCAATTTATAAAATTAGTTTTGCATTAAACTTTAAGCTAAGTAAATTAACTTAACACAATTATTTAATGTAAGCGAATATTTTGTTTAGAAAACCACTAGGTAAAAGTTCATAATGTATAGAAATACTTTTTAAAATAAATATTTCATTTTACTTTTAGTTATAGAAATTAATTCATAAGCATCCCTCTATCAGTGATTAGTGAATGAATAAGTTGTGATTAAAATAAAAATGATTTTATACTGTACCTGAGTTTCTATAAGCTTCGTAAAATCTTGAAAACAGCAATGGCCATTTAAATTTGGCATAGCTCACAACATCTTCTTTTACTCTCAAATGAGCAACATTTTCTTTCAAATAATAACTCTAAATTGTTTAAAACGCAATAAAATAAACAATTACAACCACTTAAAAAACACAATGAAAAATATTTGTTAAAATACAAAAACTAATATTTATAATTATAATGGTATATACTATCAACATGTTATGCCACACTAACTATAAACAATATAATATAAATAATTTTTATATTCCTATCAATGAGTTAGAAAATGATAAATATGGTAATATTAAAAAATTTTCAACCACTTTCTCATTAGTTACCTTAGGTATAAACATTTATATATTTTTATAATAAATATAACTTCAGCTCTCATTTTGTGAAATTATCAAATAATTGATAGATATATCACAATTATTCTTTAAAAAAGCTCAAATAAAAAAAAAAAATTATATCGTGTCAAGCAAATTTTAACCTACCACTGTAAAAATCTATCAGTATTATACATTTATGAATCATGCAATTATTAATTAAACTATATCCCCCCCATCCCCGATTGTTTAATAAAGGTTAAGATGCAGTACAAATACTTATATACATTTTAAATTTTAAAATTTCACTATGTGTTTTTTTTTCCCGTAAACAACTTTCTACCAGACATCCTGCTCCAATTTTCAAGTGTAGCACCTTTTCAAAAATCATTTTGGATATAGTTGGAGCATTTGAGGTCATTTTTTGAATTCATTATAGTTTTTTAAACAATTGGAAAATTTAACTCAATACTAATAAGCCATTAATCGAATATTAAGTAACAAAAATAATTGTAGAAGCCTTGAGTGTCATTAATGAATGACTTCACTTCTCACAGTGTAATATAAAATGTTTAATGTTTATTTAAGCAACACATAATTCTTATCACATATATATACTTATTATGCCAACCAGTATAGATTCTGTAATTAATTAAAAAAAAAAAAGGTAATTTAATAATTCTGTTCTATAAGCGATAATTTAATCTATAATTAGTGAAAATTTTGATTAACTGAATTTTGTTCAAAATCGTTTTTTGTAAGCAATGATTTATCGTTGCGTACAGATATAAATTAAATTCCTCTATAAATCGTACCTTAAATTCGCATGGTGCAAAGTATGTGTCTCAGCCCTTTTAATTTCAATACTTATGATTAGATGAAATAATATAGAAAATATTAAAACTTATAAATTATACTAAAGTTTTTAAATTTTGGTAATATTGTTTTCCATATAGATATTATTTTCAACATGCACATGCAGTTAATATTTATATAATATAATGCAGCTAAATAGATACTATTGAAGAATTTGTAGATATTCACACATAACCCATCACCTACCTCAGTTGTTCATTGCCCCTGAAGTAAACTCATCCATTGACCTTAAAACCTTATAAAAATTTTATATTTCTATGTTTTTGAAAAAACTCATCCAGCCCATAACCACAGTGATTGTTAAATTAAACTGAAAACCACAACCTTATCTAAACATTCTATCAACCAACCAATTTAAAAACAAAATAAATATTTGATTACTTTTGATGTTATAAAAACAAAATGTTCAATTTTTACCTTTTTGTACGCTTGAATAATCAAAGTATTCCATCTTTCAATTGATTTTTCTGCATTTGTTAAACAGTAATCAGGAATATAATTTGGTAAGAGATTTAATAACCTCTCAGTATTAAGATCAGTATTATGTTCAATGTAATATTGTTGAGCAGAAATCATAGCTAAATCTTCTTCCTTTAAATCAATTTTTGATATTTAGTTGTAATTTATTCAATATTTTATTGTAATTTCTATAATGCACAAACCTTGTCACATCGATATTCACCAAATTTTACACCACGTACAACTTGTTGATATATTAAATTAGTTGCAACTTGATCTTCAGTAGGTTCATGCCAAGGAGCAAAAATTTCTTTTCTAAAAAATAATCTCCATGGAGCATTCCTTTCTTGGGCACCTTGTTCTTTAGCATATTGCTCACATTGGGATATTGCGTCCATAACATGATCTCCACCACTTCCTAATGATGATACCTACACAAATGTTTAAAAATTATCCCAAAATCTGATCAGAATAGTAAGAATATTATTTAAGTATTAATACTTTATCAAATAATGCTATATAAAGTGAAAATCCAAATTGATCTTTTAGTCCAATTTTATCAGACAGCTGATTACAAAGTTCTCGGGCTGTAGTTGCAGAATCAGCTAATAATGTTTTAGTATTTCCATCCATAAAAGTGATAGGAAGCATAATAGGTTTTTTAGATTTTGTAGCCTAAATAAATAAATACTTTTATATACCATGTCATTTTAATTATTTTGGAAAATCTAACCTGTAATTCCAACCAACTTGGAGGTTGATTTCGTGTGCCATTATTAAATGTGCGTTTTAAACGGTCTTCACAATAAGGTGCATATCCAGGTGGTCCCTCCCTAATAAACGCCCTCAGATAGTTGACAAATCGTTCAGAGGGAGCAAAACATCCAACACACAAGGATAGTAAAATCCATCCTCTAGCATGAGATGATTTTGATGGGTTTGCAGATAGTTGCTTACAAATTTGACAATATATTTCATCTCTATAAAAAAAGGTTTAATTTGAGATCCAAGAATGAAAAAAAGATTAAGAAATGAATGAAGAAAATATTAAGAAATTAGCGAAAAAAAGAGAAGGTAATCAATAGGTAAATTAATAGGTCAATATTACCTCAGTAAGCAGTAAATACAAAATTAAAATATATATTTTTATTCACCTTAATTCAGCTCGTAAAATACCATGACCAATAATAAAATGCAATTTTTCAAGATTAGATGTAGGTCGTGCATCCAACCATGATTGATAACTATCGGCTGCAAATTCATCATCTTGTAATCTTTTGCGTACATCGTCTCCTAATTTGTTCTTCCGTTTCAAAGTAAGTGATACTAACTTATGACGAATTGATCGAGGTTTTGTTTTTAAAAAGCTTTCCTGTTTCAAAAAAAAAAAATAAAATAAAATAAAATTTGAATATGATAACGATCATAAAATGCTATTAATAATTTTTTTTTTAAAAATCTACACACAGGATCCATTCCAATCATCTGGGCTTCGTAGAATTCTTTACTACGAATAAAATTACGTCCTAATGTCGCAGTTACTTTAGACATCACAGAAGTATTATCTCTTTCCATTGTATGATAACGTGGCTCAGATAAATCTCCAGAAAATCGAAGAATAGTGATCCAAAGTGCTTGTGCAGCCTATTAAAGATTATTATTTTTAAATAAAATAACCACATACATATGAAATATTTTTAATAACTACAAACCAATTGATCTCCCTGAGTATGTAATGGTAATAGTGGATGCTTCAAAGGTTTTCTTGAACATTGATGAGTAATATTTCCTTGAAAATATGTAGTGGCAAACTTTTGAAATTTAAATTCACTTAAATCCTCTTCATCATTTACAACTGGTTGTATATCACTTATAATATCTTTGTCGTCAGTTTTCGATGTAGGAAGATCCTACATAAAACATACAAGTAACATTAATTAAATCGAAAATTTAACATTTTAAGTTTACATCTATATTTATAATGTAAAAACTACTACTACTACCAATTGATAAACAAATCATACCATAAAAACTGATGTTCCTCTTGTTGGGATAGGTGTCTCACTACTAGAATCTGGGAGGAAATCAAACATTGCTTCAACAAGTTTACTATCATCCACAGGTTCATCTTGTTTTCTTGCTGCATTACTTATAAGATTTTTTTTTATCTCCATTTGTCTTTTTTCTTCTTCTTCAATTTCATGTTCTTTTCTTTCTAATTCTTGCATGCGTTCCTAGGTATATACATTTGAAACAGTGTTTTAAGCATTTTCATATACAATTATCATAAATTAACTAACCCTATAGTTTTGTTCGGCTATTTCTTTGGCTCTTTTGTTTCCAGCTTCTTTAAGTTCTCTTTCTTCTTTTTTCTTTAATTTTAAAGCCTCAATCTGTATTCTAAATTCGAACTAAAATAAAATTCCATATTTTAATAACATACAAATTATATATTAATAATAGTTTATAAACAATTATACTTTAATTTTATTAAAACGTCGTTGAGCAATAATTCGTCTGACATGAGCTTGAATTTTAACTATGGCCCACATTTTATGGGCACACATTCTTCTGACTAGATAACCCCGAGATTGGGCCTGTAATCCTACAATATGACCACGTAAATGTTTGAATCTATGAGATAGTACACGTGATCGGATTACAGCTTGTAATCTGAGATAACCGACTAGCATCTGTTTGTATTTTTTTTTTTGAGAATATCCTCTAAATTGTTTTTGAATTAAAACTACTGCTGATCTCATTTGTAAGTATCTAAAATTACATAATTATTTTATAAAATAATATATTTTAAATATGATAAATTATTTACCTTCTTCTATATACCCATCCCTTTATTGATTTCTGAATGATAATAATTTTTTTGGTTAACACTCTATCACGTTCTTGTTCCAAAAATAAATCGTGGGCATCTTTAAGAAATATTTTAGAATTTCCTAATTGATAATCAGACCGTCCTAAAACAGCTTGGCAAATGTGTGCTGTCATTTTTTTACAATCAGTCTAGAAAAAAAGCAATTAGCTATTTTCTATAAAATATTTTTTTTTTAAATAATAAAAACCTTGTGAGCTGGGGGGATTCCAGGTATTAAAAAGCGGTAACGTTCAATGAATTCGTTAAAACCATGTCTTATAGGATATCCAGCTCGCCTAATTCGTATAGTTTCCATCATACCTGAATAACGAAGTTGACGACAACAGAGACCTCTATCAAACATCTAAATTTTAAATTTTAAAAAAATAAATGGTTTAACTTGTGATAAAACTTGTCGATAAATAATTACCATTGGCTTTTTTAACTCATTTGGCTTAATACATCGAATGAAAAATGGTTGACAAGTGCATAGAGTTCTCATAAGTAAATCTAAAGATTTTTTAAACTGTGTTGATAAAGTTGGAGCTCTTTTTCTAGTTTCAGAACCCATATCAATGTCTTCAGCAAATAAAACTTTTAAATATTTATTTGTAGAAATATGTATTAGTTGTAAAAGATCAGTACTAAATGTATCGCGATTCTTTTCTAGAAATCCTATTTTATTCAAAATAATTAAATTAATAACACATTAATTAAAAATATATAATAATCACATTACCTCTGGTATCGTAAAAAACTACACCAGCAAAATGATTTAATCCAAATGATGCATTCATGTCTGACTTTGGTTTTAGATAATTTCGATGATTGCCGTGTGTTTTATGCATTTTCGCCAACATGGTTGTATCAGTACCCTACAGAAATAAATACATCATAAAAGATAATAAAAAAAATAACACACACGTGGTGTTTACAATTGTATGATGTTTAATTAAATGACCTATAATTTTTTACGAATAAAAAATTAAAATATTCACTTTTTTTTGTTAAATGTTTACTCAACTTGATTACTTGGATTTTAAAATATATTCACTTAACATATTTTAGACTATTAACAAAAAAATACTAACTTTTGGAAATTTAGATTCTTCATCAATGAGAGCCATAATATTTAATTGTTTCGTTGCAATAAGATCCAAAGCATCTTGATTATCAACAAATTCAATATGTAACCAGCTTATGTGTTCATGGTTATATTCTTGCTGTTCCAATTTAAAAATGTGTTGAACAAAAAATTGTTGCAAATTTTCATTAGCAAAATTAATACAAAATTGCTCAAAACTATTGAATAAAAAAATAAAACATTAGACGCAGAAAATATAAATAAAATTAATAAATGTCAATTCACCTATTAGTCTTAAAATTTTCAAATCCAAATATATCTAATACACCAATTGCACTTCTAGTAGTACCTTTTGGTTTATAAATCGCATTATTAATTTTGCTAACAATATGAACAAATAAACGTCCATAAATCCCTTTCACAAATGCATCTCTAACATCTACTGATTGATCTCTTGAGAGAGTTGAAATCTTAAAATATTAATACACAATTAGTAAATTGTTATTAACTAAAAAAACTAATACATACCACAGTTTCACCATGAGCAAATATAGTTTTTCTAGTCAACGCATCAATTAAAGATTGTACGGGCACACCAATTAAGTTGGCCACTCGTGTAACGTTTGTCCGTTCAGGAATTTCAGTGGCATCTAAATTGTCTACAAGTAAATTTATTATTAAAATCCATAAATAAATAAAAAGTAAATTATAATAATTCAAGTACCAATTATTGCAGCTTTATATTTTATATTTCCGGTATGCAATAGAGCAGCTAACAATTTTAGAATTTCCCAAATTTCTTGATCGGAAAATAATAATACTTTCATAGCTGATCTAATATCAGAAAATTCGGCAGCATCATCGCGTCCTTCACAAGTAATACTTCCGCCCTAAATTAAAATAAAATACAATTCAAATCATGATTATAAAACTGAAGATTTGTGTTGACTTTTTTGATAAAAATAAAATGTATTATATTATTATGATGGTTTCTTTGTGGATATATTAACTGATAACTTTATGCAGTGCTTTAAAGGTGCCATTTGTAAAATTAAGAGTACCATACAGAACTACAAAATCTCAATAAAAAAAAAAACTGTTTTGTTTTAGATTAAAAATGTATAAACCTATGTGAAAAATTTGTATTTATTATCTTTTTGTTTATTGATGTATAGCAAATATATAAATGAAAATTAACTTACACCCGTGAGGTATTTGTACTGTGATGCATCGGTGAGTTCTAATTTCTCTTTATCATCACTTGATAGGCCCGCCAACAAACAATAAAATATATGATAATTTCGTTCATCAAGAGATTGAGACACGATACGTGATTTTTCTAGAAGATATTGTTCAATTTTTGCTCCTTCGATTACACCATTGTGGTTAAAGTGTATATCAATGTATTTACCAAATCTTGAAGAATTATCATTTCTTATAGTTTTAGCATTACCAAAAGCTAAAAAATATTTTAAGCATTAATATAAAAAAAAAAAAAAAAAAAAAAAAAAAAAAAAAAAAAAAAAAAAATATTAATTCTTCTAACTAGTAAAAAAAAACTATTATAGTAAACTCTTTTTTAACCTATTATAAATTATACTGATTTATCAATATTGTTAATTAATAGAAATTTTGATAAAATCATATTTCCCGAAATTGTCTAAAGTAGTACGATTATAATATTAATGAGCAAATCAATATGCTCTTTGAGTGTAGACAATTATAACATAAATAATTTATCTATGTAATATATAAACAATGATAAAAGGTAATATTCAATAAGAGAACACTTTAAATTACCTTCAAGAATAGGATTTGCTTCTAATATTTGTTGTTCAATCCAAGAATGTTTGCCACTAATAGCAGCTAAGTATTGTAAAATTAACTTTGTACTCTCGGTTTTTCCTGCTCCACTCTCACCACTAAAATATAAATAATTTGTTGATTTTTTTATTTTTATTATTATATTTTAATAATTTATTAAAGACTTACCTAATAACTATGCATTGATCTTGACCAAATCTTTTCATATGTGTATAACTATTATCACCAATAGCAAAAATATGAGGAGGTAATTCGCCTATTTTTCTATCTTTATATAATTTGACTTGTTCAGCTGTGTATATAGGTAAAATTTGATAAGGATTAACTGCCACCAAAATTGATCCAGTATAAGTCTAAAAATAAAAAAGTTTAAAATAAATATATTGTTTTCAATATTATTATACAATACACTCCATAATTAAATATATTATCCTATTAATATTATAAATGCAAATGTTTGGTTACCCTTTCGTGCTAAAACTACAAACTAGACTGAGCAGAAATTTTGCATAGATATAATTTTAGACCAGGAATAACATATAGGCTATTTTTTTCCTCGAAATTAAACCTGTAAAGAGGGGCTGCAACAAGGTTGTTTTGTAATTTTGGTACGAAAATCGAATTATTTTTGTTACTTTGGCGATACAGAGAAAATAAAAAAATTAATTAAAACAAACGAAACAAAATAACAAAAATGTACCAAGTCCAAATCAAAAAGATAAAAATTCATCATTCAATCTAGCATAATGATCATTTTTCTATTGGCACGAGCAACAAATGGCTAATAAATGATAAATTTGTATTCATTTTTTATGAAAAAAAAATCACCCAAATAGTAAAAATTAAACCGCTACTATTTTCTGGTTTGGTAAATTACCTATCTCACTAACTGGTGAATATCACCACCAATTGCTAAGTTTTTTAATTCTAGGTAATTTTAACAGTAAAAAATCTATTTTTAACTTCCTTTAGTTTCAATACTGATCTATAAACTTGCATGCTTTTTACCAAAATTCCATACTTACATAAATTAAATTTTCATTGTATCTAATAAGTAAATTTCTTAATATCCCTGCTTCATGTAAATCACCTAATGATATCATATCTTCCACTCCATGAATTGAAGTAGGGTGCATTGCTTTAATTCGCCTCTCAGGCGTAAGCCATAGTTCCTAGTAATTAAAAATAATTGAACACAATATAATGAAATATAGAAGTTAGATTTAAATTTGAAAATCAAATAAACCTATAATAATAATAATAATAATAATAACACACAACTACATAAGATCAGACTCCTTAAGAATTAGTCATATTTTAAGTAATAATAATAAATCTATTCAGTAAAAAAAAAAAAACCAATCACTTATGTAGTTTATTAATTGAGTGAGGAGTGCCTACTTCAAATGTTGATAACTTAAAAGATAATGACAAAGTATACAAGATTTGTATAAGTATATATTATGTAGTAATGGGTATAGTTATTTCAAATTAGTTATCAAGATAGAGATCATAAGATAGACCCAAATATTAAATTTAATTAGATGATTAATATGAACATTATCTCTAGTACTATGAATTAATTTACACATTTAATTATAATTTAAAAAAGAATATTATCCAAATAAAAATGTATACATATATTATAAATCACTCTTAATTCCTCTGTTTCAAAAGTCCTACAGTAAAATTTTAAAATTAGAAGTGAAATAAATACCCGTCCATCATCATCAATAACTTGAATACGTTTTCCTTCGGCTGAAGTAACTCTAGCCCCGATTGCAACATCAAATTCCCTTCCAGAAATTGGTTCTATCCAAATATAGTCACCCTAAAATATATTTTAACATTAAAAACCTAAATAAAATAAGTAAAATATTATTCAAACATACCCGAGTTACAATAACCATAGCAGTATTTTCGTATGAACTTCCTGCGATAGTATCATACCATCGAATTAGTCATCTAATAAAAATTAAAAATAATTTGAAAAATAACATTTTCAATCAGTTGAAATAATTATGGTAAGTTGAGGTTTTTGGGCCTCCGTAACATTTAGTATACATTTAAGTATGTTATCTCTCACATTAAAAAACTTTATTGATAGTAGAATATTATTTTAAACGAATAATCGCATAGGATAGCAGCAGTTTGGAAGCAAAAAAAATTAAAATAATAATTGTTACTATATCTAAACGTACTAGTTTACTGAATTTCAAAAATATAGGTAATCCGATATATCTAGATCACGCGAAAATTGTACCTATATACATAAAATAATCTTTGAATTGTCTGTGTTCGCCGTGTTAATTGACCCGCACTAAAACAACCGATAAACGTAATATTGGCGAAACGTGATAGATTAAAATGTAAATACGTAAAATTAATTTTTCCGATGCGACCGCTGGTGAAAAAAAAAAAAAATTAGGTCTCGTCACGGTGTACCGATCAACAAGTGGTCGGGGTACGCCGAAACGCGCACACCGGAAATTCGATAGGCGGTACTCACTTTATTAACGATAATATCTCTGTCAACCGGATCGATACTGGCGGTGCGTAATGTGCCGTTTTTTTATTTTATTTTTTATTTATTTTTTTTTTGTTTTGATTTTAACCGGTTCGCCCGAAATCGATCCTCCGAAACGCGTACACGCCTACGCAACTTGCGGCGTGTGCCGTAGTGATAATAACAACGAATTGTGTAATTTGTAATTTTATTTTATTTTTTTTTTTTCGCTAAACGCACACGCACTCGCTCGCGCAAACACCGACTGTACAAAGCGATGCCCGTAAAAAAAAAAAAAAAAAAATAATAATAATAAAAAAAAAAAATAAAAACAATACGACTGGGCACACGCACACACACGCACACATACACACACACACAGCGCGCGTCGCGCGCGCGCGCAGCACACACGTACACACGACGGAAAAGATGACTCGGTGTGTGTGTGCGTGTTATCTATACAATTTCCGAGTACGCACACGTATAATAATATCATGGCTAATAAAAAAAAATAGGCATGTTGGCTAAAATTTCGTTACGCCGGCACGTTGCCCGGACATGGAAAAAACGACTCCGCGGCACCGTGACGATAACGTAAATCTGTGTGTATTTTATTTACATAGATAAAACAAAACAAATTTGTACGAAAATTACTATTTACAATAGCGTTGTCTGTACCGAGTCCGGGGAACGACTTTCACGTCGCAATGTTCCCCGTCTATCCGGGACGCGCGCGCCTATGTTTTTAGACATTTCATTCGCGTGCCGTTGGGTACTATAGTACCCGCAGTCATGCAATTTCACAGAGTAATAATTATATTCGCTTTCGTCTACGGCGCGTTCGCGGCATACGAAATATCCTTGTATAATTTCTATCCCAACATTACACACTCGACTGTTATGACCCATACATTTTTACGACCCCGACGGTACTCCGTTTGATAAACATTTTCTAGATTAAAACACCCCCCCAACCCACCCGATCCCACGCCAGTCACCGAGATATAATATTCTAAAAAAATTAAACGACGTTTAAATCACGTATCATATCTTTGTAGAATATTACAGGCGTGTCGGCAAGATAACCACCGGACATTGCCACTATCACTACGGAAAATTTCAATAACCGGAGTGTCCGATAACGGACTATGTTACGATAACGTAACTGTTATCATACGGTAGACGTAACGAGACGTAACGTCAATAGTAATTCAATTATTTTGATAAATTGAAAAATCCCCGAAACAACTCCAGATTGAGGAAAAATCCACGAATCCGGCAAACAGCGGTGTAATTACGGAGCGAGGGGGCAGGGGTACTGCTGGAACCCCCCATACCTCCCCCCCCCCCGAACAAAAGAAAAAAAAAATGAATGGTTTCTAAAGAGTAAACATATGAGATAATATTTAGATTATACTTGTACGTATAACATAATACAGTGCTATTATTATAGGTATACACTATTTACTATAGATAGTAATAATATAGCCTATATGCGGATAGGAACACCAATAACATTACCGGCTTATCGCATAGAAATAATTTTCCCCGCAGAATTCGGATATCGATATAGCGACGATAATACACTATTATTATAGCAAAACTATTATTGCTATTTCCGAAATAAGTATTAATACTTAAACGAGTAAAATATTTATTTATTATTATTTGGGCGATTTCTTTATTTTGTAGCAGAGTCTAGACAAGATCGGCACCGTTATCGAATTACAATAAAGATCCCCTCGTGACGTTTCGTACGCACTTGGTTAAACAAAAAGGAAAGCGATTAGATATTTTGTAATTTTAATTTTCAAAGTCTATTGTATTAAATAAAATGTACGTATTATATTAACTGGAATCTAGGTTGCAATATTTTGAACATGTCTTACCGTATTGTATAGATAAAAAAAAAATCGTATTTGTTTGTTTATAATCACTTCATGTGGAAGAAATATTATTCATGATGGCGGGGGGGGGAGGCAAGGGTAATAAAAAAAATAAAAAAATAAATTACGATTCTTTTTATAAAGGAACCCCGTAACTATAATATATATGAATCGAAAATTCGTGGATGTAATTGTCTTGCCCTCCCCCCCCCATCTTGACGTACAAGGTATTTTTAATATATATATATATATATATATATATATATATATATATATATATATATATATATATCTAATATAATGTTAGAATTAGAAAAAAAAACATTTGAACCTCCTATCCTTTTAGAAAATAGTTGAAAGTACGCCACCGCCGGCAACAATATATTGCTCAATATATTTTTTGGATTATTTAATAATAACGATGGCACCCTGATGCATTTCACAAGAAGGGCCCTCAAAAATTTTATCTCGTAAAATTATAAAAAAAAATCATTCTAAGCAGTTCGATACATTTATAATTGTGTTTTAAATATATCTTATTTGAAATACACAAACAATTTAAATCAACTACTTGATTAATTGATTAATGTTCAGTATCAATATTCATAGTATATGTACTTACATATATATATATATATGTGAATAATATTATTTATTTTCATTTTTTATTGTTTTACCGTCGGTATACAGCTGTCTACAAAAAGCCGCCAGTAATTGAAATTTTTAAAAAAATCGCTCATGAAAAATATCAATTACAATTATTATTAATATTTTATAAATCTCGGGGAATGGGAGGGCCCGACAGCGATATTACGTCTATTTGACAACAGTTTAATAATATTCGATAGAATGGAGTACGGTTTTTAAAAAAAAAAAAAATCTTATTGTCCGTAGACGCACAACTTGTGTACATTCGATTGGCGCCCGGCAATTCAGAACAACGGGCCCCTCTACATCGTTGGTGATATTACACTACGGTCCGCGGGTAAGTGGATGTGACCGAACGTTGTTCCAGTGTAGACCGTTAGGGTTCTGAGAAATTACCACGACCGCCGGCGGTAGTTCCCGTACAATAAAACGCGTCATACGTTTTGTTTTTATATTTTTTTTTTCATCGTATACACAATGATTAGGTATTACTGTTCTACCATCACGCCGGTCACGCCGCGCAACGCATAGTTTAAGATAACGGTTCCTCGGCGGACGATGACAACCAATCGGACACTCCGATTTGGCCACCGTCTGCGGGGTCGCGAACACATGTGATTTATCGCGTTCTCCACGTTACAGCCCAGGTGGCGTTCCGCACTTTTCTCTCGTCACGCGCATTAGAAGAATTTTATTGATTTTCTTGTCGCACCGCTAGCCTTCGGCGTTACTAGCGGTACCCCGATAATATTATTACTACTCTCGTACTGCTTGTGCTCTAAGTACGTAAAAAGTCATTTTCGATCGTCGATTTTGTTCGTTTGGTAGGTACCGTACGTCTATTGTCTTTTGTCGTCGTTTACGACAATACCCCTCCCCCTACTCTTCCTCCATCCCACGTATTCGGTTTCCAGGGTTTTCGATCCACTATTAATATATATTTGTTATATTTGTTTTGTTTTACCCGGCAGTATCAACCGACCATGGCCGATTTAGATGATTTTTTCGCCAAAAAAGACCGCAAGAAATCCAAGGGGAAAAAATTCGCCACTTCCACGGACAACATGGCGACTTCGCAGGAAGAACTGCAGAAGAAACAGGACAAGCAGAAAAAAGAGCGGACATTGAATCAGCAAAATTACTCTAATGAAAACGACAGCAAGTCGAATACGATGGTAAAAAATTTATAACCTATTTATTGCTTGAACACTCGCGAGTCATAATTATTCACTTTCCAACGTATCATTACTTTTTTAATGACAAGACCAACATATATAAATTGTATATGATTACTATTACAATTATTTATTCTATATTTTCCTTTATTTATTTCAATGGTAGGTAATTTAAATCATATATTTAGAAACAGAGGCCAAGTTCATAATGTACCTAAATCTATAATAGTGCATTTGGTTCGGTCATAATCCTTTCAATACCTTTTTAACCATTTTTCCATGGAAGTAATGCTGTAGCATAGGACTCCGAAATAGCCACTTCCTGAATATAAGTTTGTTTGAAAAACGTTATTATTTATAATATTATTCTATTTACTTTGTATAATCCTATAACAATAAAATAAATGTAGAAAAACCTTAGTCTAGAGGATTTATATAGGTTGTGTGTATTTACAGGTTTCGATTTAAAAAATCATCATCCCGTTCTAGTACAACATAAGAAAAAAACAATACCCCATAATATAATATAATCATCTATATATTTTACATTTATTTTATTGAGTATTAATTTCTAAATCAATTTTTGTTTTTTAGTATAATATTGATGTTATGTTTTAATGTCTTTGTCGACTTCAGAAAAAAATGTATATTACTGGTTAGGTACCTATTTCCACGTACAGTAACTATCCTAAAAAATATATCTGTTTAAATAGGTACTAAAGAATTCTACATTTATCATAGTAATACTGTTTCTGACCCATTTCTGTATTAAAATATTTATTGAAAATAAAATATTTATTTATCTTTGGTGAAAAAAAACACATTTAAGTGAAAGTTTATCTGTTGTATGCTTAACTACATATTTTAATTGACATCAATAAAATCAAACACATGAACCATGTAAAATAATTATGGTTGCCACTTAGACGTTGAAGATATTTAATTTTTTTTGAACTGAATCTTGTATAATAAATAAATTATAACAAATTAAATAAATGTAATAATAATTATTATTTAAAAAAACACGGTCAATGCCAGTGTTAAATGTGTTTACATATAAATTGGCTCTTTTTATATTAAGCTTTAAATCCAAATAGTTTAAAGCTAATCTTAAAATAAAAATAAAAATAAATTGTTCTTATTTTATAGTTAGAATAATTAAATTCTATGCTATCTAGATTTCTGTGGTAAATTATAAGGTAAACATCTTGGTTTTATTAATCTAATTTCATTAGCAACAAAAAAAAAAATTGTTTTAATTTTTTATTAGAAAATATTCAAGGCATAATAAAAATATGTGCTACAGCAATTTAAAACATAAATATGATGAGGGAAGAAGCCATCTAGTGATTGCACTTCTGTTTGCTTAAATATATATATATTTTTTATTTTATATAATTTTTATTCGTTAATCATTAAGAAGATTTCTACGCCAATTTCTTTTTAGACTCCGTGGTGAGTAGCTAGACCGGATATAAGAGGGTTGGGATGGGTTTGTTGAAAAATTGTCTACAGTACGTTTTAGCTTCTTCGTGGATAGTTTTAATTTTTAAGTGGAGAGTAAAATATAAGATGGGTAATTAGTGATGGAGTGTATAATTTTATTTTGAATGGTTTGTATTTTATTGAGATTGGATTTTTTGGCATTGCCCCAAAGTTGGACGTATATGTCCGCATAGGTTTAATTAGGGATTTATAAATGAGCAATTTGATATTTAATTTTGTATGTTAATTAGATAATAATATTTTTAGCAACCGTAGACGCGTATTTAGGGCGAGTTGTTTTTCCTTTACATGTATCGCCGATCAATGGTTAGGCCTAGGTACTTAACCGACTGAGATGAAGGGATGGTATGTCAGCTAAGGAAAATTTAGAACAGTGGGCAAGACGAAAAGTAAAGGTAGTGTGTAACGATTTTAAATGATTTACTTTAATTCTCCATTTGTAGTACCAGTTTGACATTAAGTTAACAAAAAAAAAAATTTTTAAAAAAAACTTTGATAACTATCATGTTTTTATTTTCATATGCCTATAAGAACCCCCACCTCCACAATGTAATATTAAAACATTACAACACATTTTCGACAGACTAATTGTGACTGATACATCATAAAAACTAGTAACCTGAGCTTGAAGGATAAGCTATGGTCTTCAGTAACATTTAATTAAAAATGTACTGTAGTAAGACAAAACATTTTGCATAACTAAACTTCTTTTGCAAATGAATAAAATTCAATAAATTTGTTTTCTTCCCCCCCTTTTCGTGTGGTGGTTCAAACATACCTAAGAATAGCTTTAGCACTAGAATATTTTTGTTGAAATTTTTTTATATCAATAGCCTGAAGAAGAATGGAACGATTATACAGAAGAAATTAAAGATTATACAACACTTAAAATGCAAAACTTGACTGTTGACGGCACATCCAATTGTTCTGATTTGAACGATAAAGATAGTGACGTTGAATTTGAAAAGAATGAGATCGGAGAATTGGTGCCAAAGCGAAAGAACACAGGGCCATGGAAAGTCCAAGAAGTGGAAAATCCAACTCCACAAGGTAATTTTATAGTTATTATAACTAATTACAAATAATACAGCCTAAATTTTCAGGAAAGGAAATACTACATTTTAAATGGAACAGCTAGTTAATACTATACTATTTAGGGAAACTATGGATTTTATTTGTTGAATGAATATGAGGTATCCTAATTATGTAAAAATGTATCTTCAGAAATTATAATATCTGATATTATATTTATATAAAATTATAATTACCTTAGAATATGCTGCAAAAAATTTTTATTTTTTTTTTATTGAAATAGTATTTTAATTAAAACATAATTGCGAGAAGAAACAATTAATAATAAGCATACCGAAAGTAATGACTTTAACTACCTAGTAATGTCCTTTTTTAAAACTAGATTTTGTTCCTGAAAAACAGTTTTATTTAATATCTCCTTTTACACCCTCAGTAGTAATAAAATAAGATATACGCCAGTAACCAATTGTTATATCTACATTTGAACATGGATTAAAATATTTTAGGTAATTGTGATTATACTTGTATAATATACCTTTATCTTTTTATTTTTTTCAATTGAATTTATTAGGTAAATAATATAATTTCATATTCATATAAATCACCTGTATTTAAGAAATCTATATTTACAATTCACATCCTGATATTTCCATTTTTAATAATTATACCAAGTTTTAATCAAACGTAAATATTTCCAATTACTATAGTGCCTGAACCAGTGGTCCAAGAAAAAGTTGTTGAAGTTAAGAGAAACGTTTATGTTCTACCTGTTTATCGTAACAATTACCAAGGTAAGTTGATAACTTTTTTATATTTTAGATAGTAATATAAGTGTTAAACAAACCACCCACCCATTATTTTTATTTTCAAACTGGTCAAATATATCTAATGATTAATATTCATTTGTATTTTATTTTATTGAGTTTTAGTGTTTTAAGGTCTCTGATGATAAAATTTGCTGTACCATAGTATAACTTACATTGAAATTTATTAATTTGTGATGATAATGAAATTTGCTAATTTGCAGTGTATGCTTAACTGTTTATAATCAATATATATTATATATATTTATATAATATTGTAAAAAGTTAAATTCTTAAATATTTCAAATGATCATAGTTTTTTTTCCATTATTTTTATAGGTGGACATAGAAGTGCACCAAGAAATAAAACTAGTTTGGATGTTAAAAATGAGGAAATGTTTCCAACATTGCAAGGTAATAGTACCAAAAAGACTACTTCAGCTCTTGGTAAAAAACCAGAAACGGCAGCATGGTCCAATAACAAGTAACAAGATTACAAGTTCTAAGGATGTGCACAATTAAAAAGAAAAAGTTATAAAAAAAAATTAAATATTTAAAATATAATAAATAGACAATTTGCATTAATTCTTTTTCATTTTTCCATAAACAAAATTCACAATTAATTATGGAGATTTTCATTTTACATTAATTATAGTTATTATTCAAAATTAAAACTGTGATCAAATTTCTATTAATTTAATATTTTTAAGTAATATAATATTTTTATTTCATCAAACACAACACAGATTATTTATATATATCAATATTAATTAACATTATTCCTGGGATTCTTATAACATAATATTAACTTAGGTTCTTTTTATATTCTGTTTTGAGACCAGAAAATTTACAAGAAAAGAAAGTGTAAATGTCATACTGTACTTATTATTATATAAGATTATTGCTTGCGTGTGTATTAAGGAATTTATAATTTAATGATAATTAAAAATCTAAAAACTTAATTAAAATGTCTCAAATCTGATTTGAGAGGGCCTAAATTATCAAATATCTATTCATATTATAGTCTATATATCGAAATGTACTTATTAATTTTATTGAAGCAAAACAATATGTAATAAATATATTTTTGAAAACCAAATCAATGAATTTGTTAATTATGAAATTTCCTATTTTCATGTGTCCTTATTTATTTCTAAAACCATTCAAAACTTGTGGTGTACAGAAGTAGCCTTGAGTAAATCATTTTTTATATATATATATATATATATATATATATATAACATATTAATCTTAAAGCCAGTTCAAATCAAATGGAAAGGTATATTGCCATTCGTTGTTGTTGATTTTGAAACGCTTTAAAAAATTAAAAATTAATGTTTATCCGTGATCCATCATGTCAAAAAATACCAAATATTTCGATAAAACAATTACAGTTTTAATTTTACTTACTAATAAAAAAATGAAGCGATACAATGTAAAATAATTAATAAACAGTCTAGTATTGAAAGTTAATAAAACATTTTGAATAGATAATTATTTTTGTTTTAATGTAATTATAACTTCTAATGTTTATATAATATGATAAATTATTTGATTATTGAAGTTTATAATTTGAATAAAATAAGATTGTGAAACATAATATAATTTTGTTACGGTAAACTAATATCTATTTATTTATCTGTTATTAAAAAAAAAATAATAATAATTGCACTTTGGCGCCCGTGTGCGCCAAATCATTTAAACAAAAATAAATCAAATTAAAATCTGAACTGTTTAATGAGGCGATTCATGATCATTTTATATCCTCGTACCACTTGTACATTTTGCAATTGTTCACGGGTCACATGACCTAATAACATTTTTTTTTTTTCTACTTATCAAAATATACAATGTATACATTATTTTGCATCATACAGGAAGTCTTATTTTTACAATTATTTTTTTTCGCTAATTAAAAAATGTCTTTGCGTACCGCAGGTTGTGAACCTAAAATGGGGTTCCACTATACGAAATTTAATCAAAATTGGAATATTCCGTCCAAATTATGTGCCGCCAATCAAAAATGGTTAACAATTGTACGAGTTATTTGGGCGGTCGAAATTAGTACGCGAGTTAGCAGAAAATGTTTGTGAATATCAAATATTATTGAAATTAAAATTGCCAACATTGCTCGAATTTCAAAGATAAAAGAAGAGGATGGACTTTAAAAGTCATCGTCCCTCGGGATCATCGAACTCCACCTAACCCGGGGCATCCGTAGCTTTTCAAACATAATTCGATAATTCAATTTTTATACAAAAAATGTAACACGACCACCAATACGTATTTAATTATTTTATTTTTAAATTTGTTGTAGAATTATTTCTTATATTCGTAGAAAAGAGAGAAAGAAAAAAAAATCGATTATTAGAATTCGTGTTAATTAACAGTACCTACGTACGCTTTACACTCGACCCCAAATAGAGTTACACCACCGGACATCTATTGATTATAAACACCGTAATTAACACAACACAATGGGTAATAAAAAAAAAAAATAATAAATCCTATAAGATTATTATAACGCACGTACGTTATCACCGTTTTCGGTTCCGTCGGTCCGGTAATATTTTTTTTTTTTTTTTTTGTTACTACGATGACGCCGCTACCGTCGTCCCGTCCGTAGTTTCGGCCGGCAGAACCGTGGTATGCCGGCGTACCGTTAACCGCTACTGCACCTACCGCCACCGCCACCGCCACCGCCGCCGCCGTCAATTCGCGATTATTGTTCGTACTACTCGGTACGCATTGATAAAAGAAAAACACTCGTACACTGTTCGCTGCACGTGGTTCGCATACGACGTCGCTCCGCCGCAGCCACAACTACAACAACGTACGCCCGCCGGCTGTCGCGCAATCCCGTCAGTTTCAGTTTACCAACATCTCGGTGTACCCGTCGACCATCATAATCAACGATGACGGCACAAAGCGTTTCGAAGGACGGTCTGTCGGGCCAGGAACTCTTCAACCAAGGCGAAGGGCTCACTTACAAGTACGTATTCGTCTGGCCGCCTCCCCCGACGTGTGCCTAATTCCCAAAAATCCCAACAATGCGAATACTACATTATTAATATAATACCTACAATAGTTTAAACTTTAATGCGTATACGTGGTCGCCTTTATAACTCCAAGATAATGATATACACATAGTTCGATCCAGCACACGAAATACTTCTAACTAACCCGTGTTACGTTTAATTGGGTAACCCGAACAATAATAACAACAATTCGTTTGTCTATTTTATTATGAAATTTATGTGTTTCCATATCAAATCGCAAAATGAACGGTTAATGAGAAAGCTATGTTTAATATTGAAGAATTTTCAATTTAAAAACGAAACGATTTCTCGGTTTGGAATCCTTAGTGTACTATACAGTTATAGGACAAATAATCTCGCAGCAAATTCAAAGGAAAATATTATATACTCATAGGTGATTATTGTGATTGAGATGAACTCTACATGGACATATTGTGTAAAATCTATGTGTTAAATGAAAAAAAACAACAGTCATAACACTATAACACGTTAATTACCATTCAATTTAATTTGTTTTTCGACAAATATAACTTGCATGCAAATATGTTACTGTTTGTAAAAAAAATATATAAATGTATGTTTTAACGTGAACAATGAATAATAATTATTAATAAAAATTGAGTGCTGAAGATAGTACTAGGCAGATAAGATTAGACCATATCAATTTTGGGTATAGAAAATTGAAGTGGTTTGCATTTTGTAAATATACTTAGTATAAATCTTTCTAAATACGGATAAGTGGTTAAGGTAGATTAGTAGATAGGTGGAATAGTAGGATTTATAGATAAAATCTACCTTGATTCTAGGTAGATTTTATGTATGAAATAAAAATTGAATTTAAACAAATTAGGACTAGTGCTGAAAAAAAGTTTTTGAAAATTAAAAATTATATTAAATAATTTACAGACTACTGTGGTTTAAGAGCGATTTTAAGACTTCGCCATTATTTCAATTGAAAGTTAAATTTATTAAAATCTAGATTATGGTGTATTAATGGTAACATTTTCAGAAACAAAAACTAGAAAAACTAATTTTATATTAACATTAATTATTTGTATTTGTGTATATTCAACTATTTTCATTAGTCAATATATTAATAAATTAAATGAGTAATAATATAATAATTCAAATGAATAATAAAATTAATTATTTACATTAACGTACTATATATAGTAACATTAAAAAATTATTTAGTTCAACTAAATACGTTTTACATGTATTTAGATGTAAGATGATAAAAACTAGGAAGAGCCTTGCAATTATATTTTGTACTGTAAGTTCTAAGAGCAGGTGCCTAGACCTTGGATATTGATCCTTTAGTTTGATTAGGTAATATAGATTAGTATGCCGGTAATTATTCAACTTATGCAATTGTTTATCTATGATAAATTAATTATATTTATTAATGCCTTTATTAATAATTAAGTAATGTTATCGAAATTTGTAAGGATATATTGAAATTATGACAGTAAAACAAAAACTAAGATAATCATAATTATATAACAGTTTTGAAAGATAATTAAAAAATACACATATTTATATAATAGAAATAAATAAAAATAAATAATTTAACCTGGAGAATTGAAATAGGTTGTGAAGTGATGCGCTCATAGTTTAATTATTGAGGGAGGGATCTTAATATAATTACTTCTAGGTATAAAATTAAAAAACATATTTTCTGGTAGACTTTTGTATAATTTTTGGTACCTCCTCCCTCAAACAATACATCTGTTATTACAAATAATACAACATCATAATATGTAAGTAAGAAAACTACCCAAAAAATGACCCATCACCAATCAAATTCAAAATGCTTTCAAAAAAAAAGATACACGTGAAATTCGGAGTAAGATTTCTGGTAGAAAAGTTGTCCACAGACGGGAAAAAAACTAGTAAATCCAAATCACAATTCTTCTAAATTTTTTGACATTTCATTGGGCACCTATTCTGGAGTAATTGGCACATCTTTAAAGCCGGAAAACAATGATTAGAACCTTCTTTATAAAAAAAGGTAATAAATACATGAAATTCGAAAAGTACAGACAAATATTGTTATCAAAAACCACTCCTGTTGAGTGTACTACGATTTCCAGTAGGGTATGTGGTTTACAAACAGAACAAAAAAATCACACATTGTAAAACCAATACATTTATCCCTGTGCTCAGTATATAAAATATGTACTATGAGTAGTATATATTAAGTAAACCATAAACATTTTATATTCATGTTTTTCAACATTTGTAATTTTATTAGTAAGTTAATGGTTTGCCCCTGTGTATAATGTATTATGCCGTAAATTTATAAATCAAGATTAGATACTTATTATAACGTGTTATAATTTAAGGTTGTATTAATTTGTATGGTGTAAAATTATATATATTTTTATTTCTGTTTTTTTTTTTTTTGTTTCAGTGACTTTATATTATTACCGGGTTTTATTGATTTTGCAGCGGAACAAGTTGTAAGTTTTCATTTTTTTGCTATTATATAATAAGTATTACTAATGTCATTATTTTTAAAACGAGGGTATTGTGAATTATGATATACAGAAGAAGCCAAACAAAAGTTGTATTTTTTAACTACATATTTGATAGAAAAATAATTTCTTTGATTCAATTAGTAAAAAATACTACTTTTTAAATTTTGATCCTATCACTTTTATGATCACTTCTTATTAATTGTTATTTGACATTTATCCATATTTGATATACATATATTGATATGTATAATATATGTAATTTCAAAAAGTTTTACCAAACTATTTTATTTATCCTAAAATTCAGTAAAATCAATTTGTATAAGTCTGAAATTCGGACATTTACCAGCAGCAGTTGGTAAAACATAGGTTTTACCAGTTAAACCTATATTTAACTGGTTTATGTACTTTTATTGTAATATTATTTAAATCTCTGGGGATTTTCAATTTTCAATTTTTAAATAGGAACTCAGATTCGAAAAGAGAAAATTTTTCTACGCAATTTGATAGTCATAATATTAATATCCAATATATCATTTATGATTAATAGATTATTAATTTAATTTATAAATTAATAATCTGTTCAAATCAACAACAGAGAACTAGACGAGGGTAATAAATTCCATGACCATGTTATATCATTGCCTACTCCTCCATTCTAAATTACAAAATATTATAATTTATAAATGTTGTTTAATATATACAACCTTATCAAAGTTATTATTTATTTAAATATAGAGCTGTAAAGTGTAGGTTGCTATTTGAAAATCAAAATTTGATATGAGTTTATACCTATAAGATAAACATTTGTGACTAAGATCATTAAGTGACTCGAAGACATCTTAAGAAAAAAAACTAATATCAAATTTGATTAAAATTTTTGTACTCAGATGGTCGCTTGTTCATATCAAATTAATCACCATGTATATAAACATATTTTTAATAATAATACATTATGATGTTAGTTTGTAATAAGCTAGCTAGTCAAACTTAATAATTTATCTTTTAGATTTATCAGAAATGTTTTGTTAAAAAATGATTACTGCTTGTTTTGATTTTAGGATTTGTCTTCGCCATTAACGAAAAAAATAGTTCTTCAAGCCCCATTGGTTTCATCACCCATGGACACTGTTACTGAGTCAGAAATGGCGATTGCGATGGCCGTATGTATATAATTGATTTACATACTAATTGTTTTAAACATTATTTTCCAATTTATAATATAAAATAAAAATTCTTATTTGTTAGGATAATTCAAGTGTGAAAACAATTGTATGTAACTAACATAATTTAGAAAAATATTGATTTCGTCATAATATACTAATACTATTAGAAGCCAGTGGTATGTTTTGATGTAATCATAAATAGATAAGTTTAAATTAAATTTTATCAATACAGCTTTTTAAATAAATGTTAAAATACATATTACCATATTTGATGAGCTTATTATGAACAGTTCATTTTGACTAGGTAAATTTGTAATAAATTATTTTGGTATAATTAATAGAAAACAATAAAATTAATAGATTTATTTTAAACTCGAAAATCAAATTAAAATTGTATGTTTTCAATTTATAATATCATGAGTTCAGATTAAATAAAATATTTCTTTAGTTATTAAAATGTAATTTTTTATTAAGTAAGTTCCCAATATAAACTTAAGTTGTTTAATTCATTTGTAGCTTTGTGGCGGAATTGGAATCATCCATCATAATTGTTTATCTTCCTACCAAGCCAGTGAAGTGCTTAAAGTAAAAAAATATAAACATGGATTTATCCGTGATCCTGTGGTTATATCTCCAGAATTATTGGTAAATATTTTATGAACATAAAACGAGATAATACATTCGCTGGTATTACACAATACATTTTTATAGGTTTCTGATGTTTTAAGATTAAAAGAAGAGCATGGATTTTGTGGGTTTCCTGTAACCCAAAATGGAAATTTAGGTGAAAAATTAATTGGCATTGTAACATCTCGAGATATTGATTTTCTGGAGGGATCTGATCAATTAAACCAATCCGTAAACGTGGTAATTATTTATGCTTTATAACATTTGAAATTACCACTGTGTATTTCTTTATTATTGAATAACATTCGAGAATTCTCTCTGTCATATGTATCTTGAATTCAAATTATAATAAGTATGCTTAAAAAATAACTCTTGAACATTATATATTGCTGTCCCCAGTTGCCAATGACAAATTAAATGCGCGTAAATAATATAAGTAAAAAAATATAATATAACTTAATTAAATTCGATTTTTATGTACTTTTTAAAACATGTTTTAAATATCCGCCGTACTTCAACCCTTCTCCCGTCCCCTCTGGCACAGTTCACACGCAACTCATATCACCGAGGTATATATAGTAGAAATAAACAAAACGTGTAATTCTCTAGTTATAAAACCGAACAAAAATCAAGTATTGATGATCAAATTTCAAAAATCCTGTCTTTTTACATAACTACAGTATACAGAGAACTGGCATGCAAAGTTTCAGCTTCCTAGGTCTTGTTAATTCTGATATATAATCGTAAACATTATAGACACAATGAGTGGTATTTGGCTTTTTTATAGGTATACTAAAAATATAGATCAGTGGTGTATTATAGAGGGGCGTGAGCCCCCAATTTACCAAGCGCCTAAATTAGATTAGATCTTATTTAAAAGTTATTATGTACAATTATTCACCAAGGCAACCCAGAAAAAACAATTTTTGTATTTTTATTTCCCGTGAAGCTCATCCTTTAGATTTAAGGGTTGAATTTGTAAAAATCCTTTCTTAGCGATAGCCTACATTGTATAAGGAACCTATACAAGATTGCAAGATTTTAGACTAGTACGCGTTGATAGTTTCTTTTATTTATGTAGGATTCGTAGATTTTTACGAAACATAAAAATTTGGTACATAACGACGCAATAGTAAAAATGCTTGTTGTCTTGATCAGTCTCGCATACAAACACATATAACATAGAGTAAATTATAATTGAATTAATATTCATATTTCTAGGTAATGACAAGAATAGAAAATATAATATCAGCAAAATCTGGAGTAACATTAGAACAAGCCAATAGCCTATTAGAAAATTCAAAAAAAGGAAAGTTACCCATTCTGAATGAAAATGGTGAATTAGTTGCTATAATTGCCAGAACAGATTTGAAAAAGTCACGCAATTTTCCAAAAGCTTCAAAAGATGAAAATAAACAACTATTAGTTGGTGCTGCTATTGGAACACGCGAGGAAGATAAAGAAAGATTACATTTACTTTACCAAGCCGGAGCGGATGTTATAGTTTTGGTAAAAAAACGACTCTATTAAAATCATAAATAGAAATATTTAAAATAATATGTTTTCCGTAGGATTCTTCTCAAGGAAATTCAGTTTATCAACTTAATATGATTAAATATATTAAATCAAATTATCCTTCATTGCAAGTTATTGCAGGAAATAGTAAGATGTTATTTGTCTAATATTCATTTGCAATTAAATAATTTTTGTTTGTCCTTGTTTTTTTTGTTTTAATACATAGTTGTGACCCAGGCTCAAGCTAAACAACTCATTATGGCAGGAGCTGATGGTTTACGTGTAGGCATGGGCTGTGGTTCTATTTGTACCACTCAAGAAGTAATGGCTGTCGGTAGAGCTCAAGCTACTGCTGTTTATAGGGTATCTCAATATGCGTTAAAATATGGTGTACCAGTTATAGCTGATGGTGGAATACAATCTATTGGCCACATAATCAAATCACTTTCTCTGGGAGCGTCTACTGGTAAATAAATTGTTATGTTAGATTACATTTATTCAAAAGATTGTAGAGACTATAATATCAGATAATTAGTTTAGTTTTATGACAGAAAAGTAAACTTAAAAAAAAAATTCTTAACTTGTTCTTTTTTTCATAATTGTATTAATTCACTAGTATAATATACCAAATCAGAAATACGTTGACATATAAAAAGTATAAAATTCTATTAATATTTATTCAATTTGTGGTTTTTAGTCATGATGGGTTCAATGTTAGCTGGCACATCCGAGTCACCAGGTGAATATTTCTTCTCTGATGGCGTCAGACTAAAGAAATACCGTGGTATGGGAAGCTTGGAGGCAATGAACAGAAAAGATGCTAAAGGATCCGCATTAAACCGATATTTCCATAGGTATGCATTATATAATTTAAAATATTTTGATGTCATTTGAATATTAAACATTTTTTTAACAGTGAAAAAGATTCATTGAAAGTAGCCCAAGGTGTTAGTGGAACAATCGTAGACAAAGGATCAGCTCTCAGATTTTTACCATACATACAGTGTGGTTTAAGGCATAGTTGTCAGGATATTGGAACTAGATCACTAGACAGTCTCAGATTAATGATGATGGAAGGCGAACTAAGATTTGAAAAGCGTACACATTCAGCTCAACTTGAAGGAAATGTCCATAGTTTATTTTCATATGAAAAACGATTGTTTTAATAAAAACTTAGAAATATGTCAATTTTCAATTCTACATAATGTTGTTCTCAAATGAAACAAAAAATACAAAATTTCCAAAAATACTTTAAATGAATTACATGTAAGAAAATTGATTTATTAATCTATTTACTGTATCATTGTATGCAAGCAATTTTTGTTGTAAAACAGTCAATTTGTTGCATTCCACTCTGTTGTAATGGTATTTACTTTTCCATTTTTGTACCAGTTTTGTCAAATGTTCAATTTCATGACTAAAAAAAAAAAACAAATGTATTTTTGAGTCATATCCAGAATAACAACAAGGTATCTATTAGTATTATAATAAAAAAAACAAGTTTGGGACATACAAACAAATTAACCAATGCATTTTTAGGTACAGATAATTAAACATCTGGATTTAATCAAATTATAAATAATGATAGAATGAAATATCAACCAATAATAATCAAATAAATATTAATATACAATGAAAGAAGTCAGGAAGATAAATTTACATTGAAAAACAACTACCATTATTTTCTAAAGTTTAATTATTGAATAAATATTCAATATATATCTAGGAAAATATAATTATAGATTGAAAAACTGGTAGTTAATACTTGATAATATATATAAATTTGGTAATTGTAAATAAACTTTAATCAGATTTTAATGTGTGAAGTACATAATAAAATAACATTAATAAAAATATATCACTTAGAACTAAATAAAATATAAAAACATTTACTTGTTAGTATATATCGGAGAGTACCGTTTATATGTGTCAAATTTGAGTATATCATTGCTGGCGAACATTGCATTATTTTTAGTATTAAGTGACTGCAGAGTACCTGTTTCAGAATGATTCAAGGTCCATTTCTAAACACATTTAATAAATTAAATCAGAATGGTACCAAAGTCCATTAATATTAGAGTTGATCTAGAAATGTACACATACTTGAAAATATGCAATGTCTTCAAATGTTTTTTCAAGAACATTATTACAGTGTAATACTAGTTCACATTTCAAATTTGCCATAGAGCAACTGGTTCTCATTAAACACCATAAGACATCACATATTAAAATATAGTGTTCAGTGGAGTCATGAATAAATGTGATACGGTCATTGATTTGTTCCATTTCTGATAATTTCTTCTCAGCATCTACTACTACCATATCAGATATTATAGTTTGGAAATTTTTTAATTCTATGACAGCCTGTTCACTATTTGTAGATATTTCTTTGTGTTCCATACACTTTTCAAGGTAACTAAAAAATGTGGAAAAAAAAATTAAATCGAATTGATATTCCTTTTAAATAAATTTAATAATTACTTTATTATATCTAATTGATCTGAATGTATATTTTTCTCATTTGCATAATATGTTTTGATATGAAAGATGTTATTTATTATGTTATTTAATTTTTCAATTTTGCATCTTTCATTAATTTCAGCGATTTTTAAAGCTGTAACACTGCATACAGTACAAATAAATTGAGTAGGTAAATTAGTTTGTAGATAAAATAAATAAAACTATACCTTTGTGAGAATAAACTTAGCATGTGCATTTTTCTTGATAATTGGTCTTTTATTTCCGAAGATAAGTTTTCCTGAAAGTTAATTAAGTTATTCAACAAGCATTTATGTATAAAATTAATAAAATTCAAATTTACCTCATTAAACCATATTTCTATCATTTTAAAAATTTGATTACGCCATGACTCAGTTAAATTAATTAAATTTATTGATGCCAGTTTTGTTAAACATTTATTATCCTAAAAAATACAAACATATTAGACTCAATATGAAACTAAAATTATTTAAACATCTAAAATGTTATTAATTAAATAATAAAACAACCAGTTCTTAAAGGGTGTTTTACATATCACAAAAGCTCCTCATACAAGATAGTGTTCCTAAGTAGCCTACGGTTGGTGAATAGTTGAAAAAATAGGTAAGGGTAATTTAATTTATATCTGTATACAATAATAAATGCAAAGGAAAAATGATTCTGAATATAGTTCGCTTAAACAATTTTTGATCAATTTAAATTTGTAACTACAAAATTTAATACATATTATAATTGTCCATGTCTCAAATATTTTTCACTGCCTATGATGAACCTTGTGTTAAATGTTTGTACATTTTAAATTGATTTAAAATATACCAGAAGCCTATCACTCATTTTTATATTTGTATGGACAAATATGTTCATAGGAACAAATAATTCATTTTTTTAATATAGTTTTAATTATTATATTAGTTAAAATATATTATGTAATATTATTATGTTAGTTCAAATTATTTAAATAATACAAACATTTTTTATACTATTGGAAACATTATTGTGAAGTTCTTTGATATTAAAACCAAGTGTTTTGGATATTTCTGTAAATGTTTTCTTGGTTGTACTCAAATTGCATTGTTCGTTGTAGCAAGGTATATTAATACTGTGTTCAGTTTTTTTAAGTTGAGAAATTTCTTCATCTACCAAACTATTTTGTTTTCTAAAATTTAAAATGTATTAGTATACAAAAAAAGTTAGGGGTTTATATATTAGTAATTAACATAACACATACAATAGAAACCTAAAACTGATGTTAAAAAAAAAAAAATCCCATTATAACACATTTGCCCATTTTGCACAATTATTATTTAGAAATAACTTACTTATATAAAGTTCCATGTGCTTTCAAATCATTTAACTTTTGCTGTGATTTAACAATTTGTTTTTCTAAAGTTTCTATATCTGAAGTGCATACTACAAAGTCTTTAGTTTGTTCATCATAAAACTTATTAAAGCCTTTCGATACATTTTCTAGAGAAGAAAACTGATCATGTTTTGAGCACAAAGAAGCAAATCTAAAAAAAAAATCATGTTTTATTACAATTCAATAACAACGATTAACATATTTATGTAGATTTACTGTGTAATAAAAGATACAATTAAATAATGGTTATCATATTTGTTAAAACGTGTTTGTTTGTTTAAAATCCACTAAACAATTGAAACAATTTTCAATATACTACAGTCAAAATTAAAAGTCAGTTAAAGTTTTTACTACTTTTACTGAAGGATAATCACACAAATGTTTTAGTAGTTATATCTAGTTTTCAATAAAACCTAATTTTACTAAATTGGTTTATTGTTAATTTTTTAGAAAAATTATTAGGAATCTAAATAAATATTTCTAATAAACTGACAATCCACATCTTTTAAGGTACAGTGTGAACGTTTTTGAACATTTTTACCGACTAAATTATTTTACAGTGATATAAAATTCAATATGCAAAAACTATAATTGTTCTAGTTGTATACAAATGGGCACATTAGTTTTTAGAATTTTTCATATTATTTATAAAAAAAATAATTATTTATAATGTTTTATATCATACAAGCCAGATTACAAAATATAATGCTCACACTGTAGATAATAGTATAAACAGAATTTGATGGTCGGATTTTATTTCGGAGTTATACTGACTATTACAGATTTGTTATCCTACATTGAGCGGGTTTTTAACTTAATACTAATAAGTATTTGAATAGGTATGACTTCTTTCAAAAAACTGTTGTTGGTCTCAATATAATTATTTCATTGATATGAATATTGTTTGTGCGAAAGACCGAAAAAGGTACAATTTTAAATATCAAAAGATGGTGAAATTTAAATACCTACTATTTTTATGAAGGCAATTAGTACTAGAGTCATTGTAATTTAATGAGCAGAAATGTTTCATCGATAACTATTGTAAACATAGGCATTTATATAAAGATATTGTAAAATTGTAAATTATATTATTTGAAAAAATAAATAATTCCTAACAAACTAGTAATAGTTAACAATTACATCTTTAATATTTATGAATACTTCCTATACTATTCTAAAACAATGACGGCCGGGGACATATAACAATAATAATTACCTACATATATATCTGTGAAAATAATTAACGTTAAAGGTACTTACAGAATTAATTCCTTTGGTGTCACACAATTATATTTTGGCGTTACGTTATTGATGAACCACGTAAAAATGGGTAATAATTCAGAAAGCTGTTCTTCGTTGGCAAAAAAGTCTTTTGGTAAATGGCCAACATGGTAGTCAATAGACTTAAGTATGTCGCGAAAGCGTCGAGATATTTCCATTGCAAACACGTTGAATATTAACCAACGACAATGATTTTTGGTTGAGAAATAATTAATTAAGAACGAATTTTAATAAAAATATACGGTTAAAAGTTTAGTAAATTATTGTTTACGATTGTTCAATTACATTATCAAGAGCAGTGATATCAGAATCAGAACGAATTTCTGTTCAAATAAGATAACAATATCACACTGTTGGTTCCATTGATAATTGAGTAGTAGTTCATCTGCAGTTAAGTTGGTACCAGTGTTTTGCCGACATTTTTTCCACTATCATATTTGTGAAAACTGGGTAGAGTTTTTTCCTTCTCAGATGTTTTACTTATTTGCCATTATACATAAGTAACTCCTATATTAATTTCACACAGTTAGAACTTGCTTTTTACTATATTTAATAATATCAATCACATATTTTCAAAATGGTCAGAGAATTTAAACCCGCCGTCAATGTTTCACCGCTTATTAGGGTAAGTCGATTATGTTTTAACGCACTTGACCGTCACCATAAATCCGATCAACCTTCCAAATATACTAATATTCTCGAATCATATTTCTCAAGTTAAACATTTCATTTGATGTAAACTGATTTAGAAATATTAATTTACTTCATCGTAATTTTATTGTTACAATGATTTTAATTAATATTTAATACCTAAGCTAGTACGCATAACTATGACCTAAGGTAGTTAGAAAATAAAAATGTCTGTTTTAAATAGTCACAATACAGTTAATAATAAATTCAGTTAATAAATGTCCATACATTGAAACATCTTGTGCGTGTGTATTTTGTATGAATTATTCAGAGAAAAAATTATTGTAAAGTCACATTAGTTTTTTATTATATTTACTCAAGGACAAAAAAAAATATGTGGATTTTTGTAAATGGAAAATATTTTACCCTGGGTATTTTACAAATGTTATACAATTCACAATAATTTACTATTTGATTATGTGTCTAATGTAGGTCATACACTTATATTTTTTTATTTTTGGTCAGACTATCGTATTACTAAATATTGGTTGAAAATGTTTAATTATCCAATTATTATTAAAACTGTAATATATATATATAATAGTTAGATATTAACTCTCTAAATTATAATTGCTAATGTATTAGAATAGGTAGGCTATATTATAATATTTTATGACTAAATAAATTGTAATGTCAAATGAAGGTCGTTTATTTAAGTACCTCCTGGTTTATATACAAATGACAGTATTAAATAAAAATAGTGATGTACAATCGAGCTGAACAACCAATATGGCTGCTTAATTTTTCTCAGCCCTTTCCCCATTTTTGAAATAAAAGCGTTCTAATTTATAGAAACATTTCAAAACCAAAACTGGTTCAATATTATTTTACATTCTTACATTGACATTTTTCGATAATTATTCTATATCAAAAAATGTATTAAAAATTATAGGCTTTCATTAAAAATCTAAAGATAATAGGATTTTTACTGCCAAACATATAAATGTCAAAATTGATCTTTGGTTAAAAAGAAATTGTTTACAGACAGGAAAAAAAACACTTAGTAAAACTAATATGTCCCTCTTTTGCCCGGAATCTTTAAGTGTACCTAATATGCAAATAAAAAATTATATGTATTTTGTTTGTATTCAGCTATTATAATACTGACAAATGTATTGTCTATTATTTTATTACAATACATTTAAGTGTTATTAGATATTTCTGGATCATATTATATAAAATACGACACAGGGTGGTTTTTTTCTTATTATTATTTATTAAGAATATTTTTAATCATTATAATTTATCTTAAATAGCAATAATATTTAGATTAATGTTTAAAAGAATATTTGAATTAAATTCAGCAAGTTTTAACTACTATGGGTACCAATTTAATTATCAGTAATCCTTTTTTGTCTTTAAATCTGAATTTTTACAACCCAAAAAAAAAAATTTGTTCTCCCTTAGTCAAATTATTTTAAATGAATATGTTCATAAAAAACATAATTAAAAGTGTTACAAATAAAAAAAAAAATTGTATTAATGTTAATCATACTATCATGTGATTTTATCTGCTGTATCTAATTACAGAGCTTGATTTCACTACTTGAATCACTAGACAGCTTGCTTTTGTCATGTTATAATTATTGGTTAATGGGTGAAAATTATTAGTTACAAAAAGCAGAACTCATATGACAAATAAATCACTAATTATCCAAATGTAGTAGTAAAATAGTTGTGAATATTAGTCATGGCTGGGCAAACATAAATGCTATTAGGTAATCATGCAGTGTCAATTTTTAAATGGCATGACAATTAAATTCTCAATATGAATGTAAAAAACATTACTGTCATTATAAGTTTTATAAAAATAGAAATTAAATATATGTCTATATTTGGCATATTTTAGAAAAAGAAATACTATAACTAACATCCAATTTTGAACAATTAAATTTGATATTAAAATAATGTATGTACCTACTTTTTATTATGTAGTTTGGTCGTTGGAGCTTCCTAGTGTTGGGTATAGCATATGGAGCTACCTTCCAGGGTATTTTCCAAAGGAAAGAAGACAAGGGTAGAGAAGCTCGTCTTAAAGTTAAAGCTATAAGAGATGCTAAGATTGCTGAAGATAAGGCGAAATTCGCTAAAGGTAATTAATACTAATTAGTCATTACTTCATTTATTTTATATATTCTAGAGGTAAACAGTCTTATAATTATTATTGAAAAGTTATTACCCAAGAAAATGATCCAAATAATAAATATATATATTTATGTTTAAAAATACTTAAAAAAAAAAAATAATAATAATGTATTGAAACTATAATTTTTGAATTATCTAGTTCCTTTGAATCCACAATTCAATATTCTTGTGTTTTTTTTATTTCATACAACACATTTCCTTTTTGTACTACAGATTATTTTAAGTATTTCAATATATATATTAGTTAAAATAAAACAAGATAAAATATTTATTTTTTTTTTTAATGTCATGTTTGCTAATTTAAATATTTATGATTTTTTATTGTATTTAAAATTTAAATAAAATAAAGGTAATTTTTGGGTCTTCTACTAACTTTAAAATAATTTAATCTGAGGTATGTAAATAAAAAAATGAGACTAATTTTTTATAATTTTTTTATTGAATTAAAATGACTCGTTGTACATTATCTCCTTTAAAATAATTGCCTTGGGAATCCACATAGCACTGAAGGTATTGTTTCCATAGTTTGTGGCAATTTTGGAACTGTAATACTGGAATAGCCTTTAGTTCGTCGGTCACAGATGTTTGAATATTTTCTAGTATCCATTGAATTTTTAATCGTTGAAAGAGGAAAAAGTGGACTCGAGTCTGCTGAATAACCCTAATAACTAACTCAGTCTCATTGCTTTATTTACACATCTCATAATTTTTAAACAAAACTAAAATAAATGAATATATCAAATTTATTTATGTTTTTTTTTTAATGTTATAGCTGATATGGACACCTTGAATGCTCTATTCAATCCATCGAAGACTGTTTAATATTAAACATTTGTTCCATACATACACGCAAAAAAACAACAATGAATTTCTCGATTTAGTATACAACCATCTAACATGTAGTTAATACAAAACATTAAAATTATCTTGAATAGTTATAAAATAAGAGATAAAATGTTTTTATTTATACTGTAAAATATAACTGTTCTTTAGAACAGATTTAATTGAATTTGGCTTGTGTAATTCATTTAACGGTAAAACCATTGATTTTATAATATACAAACAATTAGTCCATGTAATGGTATTATTTTAAGCTTGGTTCCATAATCCCGATCTACCTAGTCCTATTGTTCAGTTCAATTGCTTACGCATTGGCTATTATCTTCTTCATTCTCATGTATACAAACTTAATCTTATTAACTTTCTATGTACACTTCATATGGAGGAGAGTACTTGCGATTTATCACATAATCTATTTGACTATCTCTCTTTGTATGCTAAACACTTATCCTTTTTAACTCTTTTAACTTCTTCATTACTACTCTTAATCTTTCAGCTTATCTAAATTATAATACCGTGTGTTATTGCGCTTATCACTTACTTTGTTTTCTCATCTGATATCTACCATATATTTTTTATTTTTTTCTGCACCTTCATTGTAATATTATTGCAATCGTCGGGCTTAATAGTTTTAGCTAATAAAAATCATGAAAAAATAAAAAAAAACTATTATTTGGGGATCGCAGCGGTGGTGATACCATCCATTGTAGACTGATTAGAGGTATGGAGAGGTAAATAATTGTGCGTTATCAACATGTTATCAGTAACAGTTACTCTATAGGTAATCTGGTTTGTTTTTTTTAGAGTAACTCATTTTTATAAAGTAAAAGTTGTTATTTTTTATTTATTCACTTAAACGTTACCTGTCACTAACAAAATAAAATACATTTTATTTTCTAATAACCTATCGGTTGAATCAGGATGTGTTGGAAAATCTGTTTAGTATTGTTCGACAAAACCCAACGGCCAGAACAATGTCTTTGATAAGTACTAATTGTATTTTTTTTCTTTATGTACATCGGAAGGGACGAATTGTAAGGTGACACGAGAAAATGAGAATCCGATATTAATAGATACAGTAAGACTACCAAATTCTGAAATTTTGGCAGTGTCTTCTGATTCTGACATAAAATGTATTTCTAATTTATCTCTATTCTATATCAATTGATGAAGACTATATTTAAAGTAAAAATATAAAGATGTTACTCATCGGTTACATATTTTACAGGACATTCAGGCTATAAACCCGTGAAGCAATTAATTGTAACCAATGTATAAACGAATAGATAAAAAGTTAAATTAAAACAAACAATTGCTTTTATTAAATAAAAATTACACTTCAATTACACGTTCACGAATGTGGACTTAAAGCATCGTCAACAAATTTTACCTATATAAATCAATTATTAATTATTATTTTCAAAGATAGTGAAAATTAGATAAATCAAATTTTCACTATCTTTGAAAACAATTTATAAACATATTTACATAAAAATAAAATAAAATTTCAATTAATTGTGCGTGTTAAAAATAATAATACAGTTGCCAAATATCTAGATGAGTCTTAAACGAGAAGTATATAATTAAACAAGTATTAATATGTACAAATTTGAATAAAACAAAACAATTTTCATCTATGTTAAATTAAGCAAAACTTTCCAAATTAAAAATATTAAGCCACATTTAAATTTCTATTATCAAACAAAAACGAATAAATGGATTGTTGTTGGTAATATTTAGTCATTTTAATGCATTTTGGTTGGCTGTGCCTTGGTTACAAACTATACGTTTTAAGCATAAGCCAGCATCGATTAACTAGTTAAATACATAAATTGTTTAAATTGGTTTATTAACGGGTCTAGTACTGCGGTTCCCAAATTTGTTCGTCTCACGGCGCCCTTTTGGAACTAAAGTTGTCTCATAATAAAACTGATGACCTTTTCCCGTAGTTAATGATCTGGTCGATTATAAGTGATTTTATGATATCCAACTATGAGAGGGACTCGTGCGGGGGCCTGAGCCAAACTGACGTTAAATCCACTATCACCAAATCCTGCCTAGATATACTTGATCCAAAAATCGGTAGAAGGGTTACTTTTAATATTTAGTGCCTGTAACAATCCTATATATCGTAGTGAGACCTCACCCGCGCACGTTAAACAACCGAGTTACAAGCTATTTATTAAAAGTCCTTAAAATGTATTAGTTTTAAGGAACATTCGATAATTGAGTACCAGGATACCAGAAGCTGATGTCGATAATCGATCGAACGGGCAAGTCATACCCCCAGGATAACTATAGCCTCCCTCCCCCACTCGGTACAATTATACTAGAATATATGCACCCTTTAAATTCATATGCTGGGGGTACAATTATAGTAGGCAGAACCAAAATTCTAGGATTTATATACTTCCAAAATCGTAATAGGAATTACCGTATCTCCCAGGAAGATTTGGAATTTCTATTCTTTTAATTATATATAAATATATATGTTTATAAGCGCGGCGCACACTTTGGGAACCGCTGGTCTAGGTATATAAAGCTGCGTCAACACCTAACAAACAATTCGAAAACGTTTGTCGAACGTTCCGACAAACGTTCACCGAACACCAAAAATATCTAGCAAACGTTTGTCGAACGTTCGCCGAACAACAAAAATATCTAGCAAACGTTTGTCGAACGTTCGCCGAACACCAAAAATATTTAGCAAACGTTTGTCGAACGTTCGACGAATGTTTTTCGAACGTTTGCTTAATGTAGACGTGTTTTCAAACCAATTTGTCATTAATCCAAACAAAAATGTTCGCTTGCTAAGTGAACATTTTGCGTGTTTGTACCTTTATTGAAATAATTATAAACTCAATTATATATATATATATATTATTATTTATTTCAGTTATATATATTATAAATAATTAAAATAGTTTTAAATGATAATATTTATATAAAATATAAAAAATATATTTGAATATGATAAATAATAATTCAGGACTGTTGGCAAACAGCGAACAAATAAATTATGAAAAAACGTTTGTTGTCATGATAAAATGTTTGACTAATGTTCAGCAAACGTTTGACAAACAATGTTTCCCCAAACGTTTGTTAGGTGTGGACACACCTTAAAATAATACGCCACAGACAAATTCTACTGAGAGTAAATAGCATGAACCATAAACACTAAAACGCTGTTGTCACTTTTATTCAACCTACCATAATACCGTAGGTCTTGAAATCATTCGAAAAAATCATATCCTTCCAATAGTAAATTAAACTTTTGTATACGTTTTGTTAAAATAAACGATAAGTATACACTCTTTCCTGATAAATTTTTTGTTTGAATTTCTTTTTAACTAAAAAATAAATTACTGCATACAGGTAAACATTTTGATTGTATATAATTGAACAAGTTTCAATATGTAAAATTTGTATTATTCATTTTATTGTTTATTTTTTTTATTATTACTTATTTAATTATTTAATACTTCAAGGTGGTATAGGTGCATTTAAATACTAAAATCCTATTATTCATTGTATACCTACTTTATAAAATTAACAAAATAAAAACTATTTATACATGAATAGAAATCTGATAATATTTAGAAAGTACTATTTTCCATAACCTATTCTTGTAAATTTAAAAATTATTTTTCAAAACATATTTAAGTAAGTAGAACCAACTGTTCCCAATTATTTTATGTATTCCATCCAGTGATGAATAATTCGATTATTTGTTATTTGGTATTAATGTCACAGAAAAATTTTAATGGTGTTATTGTACATGAACACTATTTCAGATAAAAACAAACATATGCAAGTATAAATTATTACTATTTAAAAAAAAAAATTCATTATAGATAAGCATTTATAAAATTTATTAATATATAAATTGCAAGCAAAGATACTTGGATACTTGCACAGCATGTCAAAGGTAAAATTATGTATACATTAATGAAATCACTTAAAATTAAGACAATAATAAGAAGTTAGTACAAATACACGTTGGTACAAATTATGATTTAAAAGGTTAATCTAATCAATTGTAAATTTGAATCTAAAACAATTGTACAATGTATTGTACAACAGTGTATTGAAAATCACAAATAACAACAATATTTTTTATAGTTTATATAAAATATATATATATATATAAATTATACATCAAAAATAAATAAATAATTAAATAATTATTTAAAAATTGGAGTTGCTGTTACTGTATGTTCCAATAATGAATAATTTTATTGTACACTATATTCTGGCAATGGTTTTACAATACCCTGTGTAAATGCATAGTGAATGCAACTGCAAACAAATTTATACTGGTTCTAAAAAAAAAAAAAAAATAATAAGTTAAATTACATATGCCAAATAGGAACTTATATACAGATACAAACAAGTGTTGAATGATAAATACATTATTGTTGTAGTACAAGTATGTTTGTTTCTTATATTATATATATATATATATATATATATATATATATGTTATTGAGTGTGTGTGAAATACAATAATATAATAACATTGACTGTAAAAATCACCATTATTAACAATAGTTGTTTATTTTTGAAGTAATAATACAATTAGGCTACAATAGGTTAGCATATGATATGAAATTATACAGATTGATGATTAAAGACATCTAAACTGGAATTAATACATTATGTTATTTTAAAATGGATTTGGATGTCCATTGTTTTAACTTGGAATTCACATTTCCACAAAGTATAAAAATAAACAATTTTATAGATTTTTTAAATTGTATATACAGTGAACTGGTCAAACATAATAAATAAATAAATTGTATTGCTAAAGTTATTTATGACATTATAATCTGTTTAAACATTTACTCACAGATGTTTGAACCATCATAGCTCTTTGATCACGCATTTGCCGTACAATTTCTAGAGGATATACAGGTTGACCAGCTTCAAGTAAGCATAATGTGGTTTCTAATAAAATGATTACTCCTGTACGTCCGATCCCAGCGGAACAATGTATTACAATCGGTTCCACAACACCAGCGCGCTCTTTGCGGACAGCTTCTACTAAGTTTAATAATCGGTTTGAATCATCTGGCACCCCATGATCAGGCCATAGGCTATATTGAAGTTGTGTTACAAATCTAGTTTCATTAATCTGTAAAAATGCGTTCAGATAATACAAATAAAAACTAAACATACACGTATTAGACTTTTCACTATTATTTTTATCATAAACCATTTTACTAAATCGAATCAGGGAAATTTTAATATATTACATTCAAGGGTATACTTGCATTTAAATTGGTTAATTCTATTTGACGGTATACTATAATGTTTGATGTATCGGTTTCTTCGGACACTAATTTTATAGTTAGATTATTAGGAATTTCTAATACTTCGTTGACTGGCGGCCAGTATTTTGCACATTTTTGTCGACCTTTTTCGACCAGTGCAGTTACCATAATAATTAAACTACTGCGAGATTCCCACACCATTTGCCAGAAATCACCAATAGTTGTTAAAAGCGGCCCTAAAAAAATAACCAACAAAAGGAAATTAGGTACATTTAAATAATATTTTATTATACGTTAAATAAAAACCTTGTGTTGCAATATATCTGTTAATGATTCCCGAACCGGGAATCTCCATATTTATATAGTTTGCATTAATATAATCATTTTCTTGATCTTTGATAATAAATCGAGTTTCATCATCTGAAAATATATACACACTTATACATTTACTTAAACTACAAATTATGCACTTAAATAAATAAAAACAATGTTTTTTAAAATATTTTATAGGTATTTAATGTTTACATAAAGCTGTTTACTTACAAGGAGCTATATCACGGTATCTATTTTTATGTATATTTTTTGGTAGTCTTGCAATATCCATAGGTGTTTCCGGCTTATGTCTATACAATTGATCAAATTGCGTTAGTAAAGATCCGCTCGCTAAACCGTCTCCAAGGAGCAATATAGACTGAATCAATGGATCTGATGACATACCATTCAGGGGAGATTCTGGTATGTACTGAAATAATGGTTCTTCTTCCTTTTCATTTAAAGGATCATCATCATTACCTAAACACGATAATGTAGTAATAAATATTATCTTTATAGTAATTAAAATAACAAAATAAATTTGTATAAGTATTCGGTTAGAAAGTAAGGTTAAAGATCTAGGATTAAAATGCAAAACAATGAACAAGTATGTTTCAATGTTTTACCTTATTATTTCATTGTCATGGTTTCATTAATTACATTATATAATCCATGTTCTATGTTTAAATAAAAAGGCTTGGATTTGTGCGCAATACATTTGTTTTCAATTTCAAAATTGTCAGATTTGTTCCAATGGTGAGAGCTTTAGCAGTTAACAAAAATACAATTTATAAAAAATGTATTAGGGCATTGGACATAATAACCATTGATTTATGTTGTACATAATCTATTTAAAAAAGTTAAATTTTTGCTATTTCCCTCCTTTTTTTCTATTTGTTGTGGTATCGCAACCTATGGGGGGAACTCTACCCGATAGGACAATTCTTCCCCCAAGCTATTCCCTCCTAAGATAACATTTCCTACACTCCTCTTTAATTTTTCATTCAAAGCTATATTATAGACATGGACTTCAATGCTTAACAACAAACCTAACTAAAAATAGGGGCCGCGCACTACACAACCTCATTACGCACAAACATCTCATCCTACTATCAAGCAAATGAAAATATTCCCAATTTCCAGTTTCACTTGTGCTCAAACCACTACACGAAAAAAAGTTCGAAATTTAATTATCATTCAAAATTTTATATTAAATAAACAGTATTAAGGCTATTTTTACAATGGCATACAATTTGAAGGGTTTGCGAAGCATTGTAAGAATAGCCACTACCCTGCCATGGATATACTGCATGTTATTATCTCAACCATAAAATGAAAGAAAGACCAAATATAATAAAATAAATTTCCTTTATCTACGGATACAAATTATAAAATACCTCTTTGTTGAACCGTTAAAACCAATTTACTATTATTTTCTATATCTCTTGCAGCTCGAATTAAATTAACAACATCATCATGGAGCATATCACTAACTTCTTGGCCATTTATCATCAAAACCTTAAAAATATAATAGTTAGATAAGTATTAGATAACATGTATCCTTAGTACAAATAATATATAGAACATAAAAGGCATAAAGCCCTTTTCAAAATATTTATAATATCAAAAATCAAGTTAAAAATATTTTAAATACAATTATTATTTACCCGATCACCCTCACAAAGCTTCGGAGTTGCTTGATATGCTGATGTGTTGGGGACAACCCGAGACACAACAATTGGTAAACCTAAGTCTGAACCTCCTTTGACATTAAATCCAAATCTTCCTTGTTTATCAGCATTCATATGAATGCACACAACATTATTTTCGCCACCCTAATCAATAATCAAAATTATATATTTAAACTATTGGCTTTTCAATACATATTTTGTTTTTTAATATAACTAACATAAAAATATAAATATAGCAAACTTCCATATTATTATAAAATTTCCAAAATTGTTAGATACAAGCAGTTAAAAAATAAAAATAAAAACAAATTCAGTTTTAGAAATTGATTCATGTTAACTTGTTAATATATTTATCTTTTTAAAACCTTTCGATTTTCTATTTATTAAACGCCTTCAGAAATGTGAAAAAATAAAAAAATAAATTAAAGAAAACTATGTTACCAAAATTAACTGTAGTATATAATACAAGCCAAGATAAATTTACTTCTTTAGGCAAATCTAAATTAATTTGTTTTAAATGTATTACTTTAATAATTATAAATTAGGTAATGGTTAAAATTTAAATTTAAATGTGTCACAATATAAAAATTATAATATTACCAAAGAAGATTCTGTATCATATGCAGGTATATCATATATACTACCAGACAACTCCTCATTATAGTTTGACATAGAACTGCCTGGTAAATCGCAATTACTGCTTGGGTTATCGGTGGGTACTATAAATCCACCTTCACTGAAAAATTTATTTAAATATAGTATTATTTTATATTAAAATAATTGTAGTCTTAGTATGACTGTCTTACTCGTCTGATGGTCCCCAAGCCAGTTTTGGATCTTTTTCACATGATTTTACTTTAGAAGACGTTGATTTGATAGACTTACCGTTTTTATTTTCAGTATTGTTGTTATCGGATTGCTTTGAATTGCATTTACTTTTAAATCTAATAACCAAAAAAAGTAATTTTATTTATATATTTTGTTGTTAACTATTTCTAACTAACCTTAGAAATGTTCGATGGGGCCGTGGTTGTGTCTTACTTTCTTCTACTGTTTGTAGTTCAGTTCTTCCAGAATATGTAAATCTAGAACCTAATAGAAACGGTGCTGGGAATAACCGTCTAAAACCTCGATTATTTGATGGGCAAATAGGTTGATTTAGTCGAAAAAATGAATGATGTTCAACACAACATTTCCATAAATGTTTAGAAGAACGATATGTCATCATATTAAAACCCAAAACTGTGTCATAATTCTCAGACTGAAAATGATTGTACTTTAAAATAGAAACATCCCTAGTAATTATTACTATGATTTAACTTACCATTTCCCTTCGTAATTGAACAAAAAAATGTCTTCGCTTAAAGGATATTTTTACTATCTTAGCCCATGATAACGTATTTATTCTAATACTATTTTGAAATACAACTAACCCATTACATGTAACACCAATATCCAATTCTTTATCTGTAGAATCCTAAAATTGAATTCACCATTAGTGTATTTATTCATAAATTAAAACAAATCATTTATAATAATTTACAAATATATATATATACTTTTGCTTTGTGTAGTTCAACTCCATACATATCTAATCTCTTGCTATGATCCAAGAAATTAAATTCAGCATCTGCAGGAGATTGGCCCCTATTCATTTAAAACATAATAATTCTCGTTTTACTAAAGTTTAGGCAAACAAAAATTGTATATTAGTATAAAAAATTACTTGTGTAATTTATGCAGTTCAGAAATTTGATTTTCTAATTGTTCTGTTTGGCCAGGAATAAGAACCATACCAGATAGGTAACCAGGTTTATGTTCATCAGGATGATAATCTCCAAGTTCGGCTAGCCATTAAATTTATACTTATTATTACTTATAACTTATGGATAAGCCTTATTAAAAATAAAATAAAATTACATTGAACAGTATAGCTGGCAAGAAGACATGATGTACTTGGGGATACAAGTAGTTTTCCACGTAATATATCTTTTCGTAATTGTAAATACAGATGATAACGTGTATATTCTTCTTGGAGTTTACTTGGATCGGCTACATAAAATTTTACACTAAAATAAAACAATCCGCCTAAAAATAAAACATATAATATTATAAATACTGAGAATGAAAATTAAATATCAATTAGTTACAAAAACAAAAATTGTTTTAGATATAAACACTTAATAAAATAAATGTAAAAAATACATATAGTATAAATAAATAAAAAATGTGTAGACGAAAAACCTTGGTCTTGTGTTATATAGGTTGTATGTATGTAGGACTTATAGTATAATACTCCAGGTTTTTTTATTTTTTATTTACTCGTACTACATATAAATATTTTTACATTTATTATAATTTTATCGATTAGTTAAAAAAATTTGTTCAGAAATATTTATAATATAATTCAAATTATAAATACAAACTATTCGATTTAATATAACTTTTCTGAAAATAAAAATAAAAAAAAAGACAGAATCATACTTCGTACCATAGGTGGACCACCGTTGAAGGTAGGAAGTTAGGAAATAAGGAGAAATAAATTTATATCTGTACACAACAATAAATCATTGTTGACGAAAAACGATTCTAAGCGAAGTTCAGTCAATCATTTTAAACTCCCTTCTCCCAACCATTCTAACGATTTTCAAGTATAACAATTTTTTTTTTGAAAGCATTTAGAATCTAGTTGGTGGTCATTAGAGGATTAATTACTTTGATATTTGTTGTAATTTTCCTAAAAATTTGGCAAATTTAGGGCAATGGTTTTATTTTTGTTTTTATTGCAAGTTAGTTAAAAATAATCAAAGGAGTCCTATTAGGCCTTTTTGGGCGTCCACAAATTATCAAATAATTTTCAATACCTTTTTTGAACTTTATAGGCATTTCATTTTTTTTTTCACTAATTGAATAAATCTGTTTTGGTCGTACAGAAATGCACGAAAATTTGAGTAATGTAATAATTTTTTTTTATGTATTTCAAATGTAAATTTTGATGAAAACCTTAAAAATTACAGCATTTTTAAATATGATTAAATGAACTTCCTCTGAATCGTAGAAAGTATGAATTATTTTTTTTTAAATTATAACTAGGTATATTTTTAAACATTAATAAATTACCTTTCATTTGTTTTTTAATGCTTTTTTTTGGATTTAGCCATCTCTAAAGAAAATAAAAAATAAAAAAAATGTTAGACAAAATTGATATTTAATAATATTCTAAAACTTACCAAAATATCTGAATTTGCTACAGACGGAATTAGTCCATTATCAGTAAATTGTAAACCAAAATAATCTTTTTCAATTAATTCTAAATGTTGAAATACTGCTTCTAATAGTTCTTGGCCTAATGCTCGTTTCTAAGTGTTTTGTTTTATTAAATACAAACAATAATAATGTTTAATTTTTAAATATAGTTTTACTTACTTCCAGTTTGAAACAATGCTGAGTATCATCGAGAAATACAACCGTAACATTTATTGATTTTATACGACCACGGTCTATGGCCAATTCGGTAGCGCGGACATTGTATGTACCACTGGATCCCGCTAAGGTTCGTCTTGACACACTTTCTATCATTATATGTCATAACTTAAAAAAAATCCATATGAAATATTCTAAAAAATTATAAATATTAAATAGAATATCTATTAGTTGATAGTTTTAGAAATTAAATATTTCTATAATTTAAGCATTATAACAATATTCCTAAAATTAAAAATTATCTAGTGATCACAAAAACAAGATTGTATAACTCTTTAATTTGAATAACAGATTCACTTGTTAAAAAGTAAATATGAATTTATATCATATTACATTTACTCCATATAAAAGTATAAGAAATTGTTTTAATATCTATTCTTGTTCAGTCTTTACAGGTAATAGGGGTTATTTCATTAAACCAAAACCTATAAAAGGATTATGTAATAAAATCTTACACAGAACCATTTATTATAATTTATCAATACTACAAAGTTTAGATCACATCATACTTAGTAGTAAATATATAAAGCAAAATTGAAATATTAAATATTGTAATATATTGTTTATATTGTTTGATCTAAGATATGAAGTAAATTTCAATAATGTTTACGATTATATTATAATAAATAATTATTTATTTATTGTAAAACTAATAGAGTTTAATTTTGATTAGTGGTCTGTTAATAAATATAAAATGAGATTACTTTAATAAATAAGTTCATTCAGCTTATAAATGCATTCATACATTCAGTATACATTCATTACTGACAGAATAGAAAAATAATTATATTTTAGATTCTGAGCAAAGCAAGCATTAGGGATATTTATTATTTTTTACTGTTTTTCTTCTGTCTGTAAACACAACTATTTTACTAGAAATGTTGATCCAGTCGGGCTATTCTAATTGTTAGTTCTGATTTATTATTGCGGACAGATATAAATTAAATTCCTCTCTATATTCTACATTCTAACTTATCAGTAGCATGCTCACTAACACAGGATAGTGTACAAAAAGTGTAGCAATGGACTAGCGTTTTATTGATGATGAAACGTTTATGAAGCATAAATTTAATATAAATAATTTTGTTTTATCACGTTATAATAATTTCCATTGGTTCAAGGGTTTTAGAAAAGTTACAAAGTTTATCTAACATTAAATTTGTTCAAGAATATAATTAGGAGGAATGTTAAAATTTACTAAAATTGTCAAAGATTGTGTTTTTTTTTTTTTTAATAATAATATTAGTTTATGCTTGGGCACAGGCACCTGGTCTTTATTATTTAAAAAATTTCCTATTTACAGCGAGTAATGAGATTATGTTAAGACTATGTTTAACTAACCTAAAACATAAAATAAAATTACTATAATATAGTATCTAAATAATATTAGGATTGTAGGGTTTACATCGAGGTGAATGAGCATATTTATTTTTATCGTAGGTAAGTGTAAACGAATAACTAAGAAGTAATAGACAAACATTATGTTACTATTTAGTTTTAGTTAATAGCTAAGAGGTGGTCAATATTAATTAAACATAAATTATGCACACTTCGGTTGATTAAGAAAAAAAATAATCGTTGGTATAGGTGCACCTTACATGCATAATATTGTAAATTAAAATGTATTAAATGTATTTATTAAACAATATTAAAGCATACATACCTCCTGTCGGCGGGGGGCTGTAAATGTATTGTTCGTTTGGCGTTAAAATAATAATTTTAAATTAAAATCATTAAACGCGTGAACCAAGACGGTCGTGTTCTTCCGCAAGTCGGCAAGCCGATTCTGAGATTTCCGAAATCATGTTATTCAAAGTAATAAAAAGGTAAGAATTTGTAACAGGCAGCTGCTATGAACGGCCGAAGCATTTTACAAACGACATGTCAAATGCATAGTCTAGCGGTAGAATAATGTTGTCGCCTTGAACAGACGAATTTTTATCAGACGAGTTTCTTATCAGTGAACGCCAATCATCCCAAACCATAGGCTATTGTTATTATAATTAATAATTAAATCCATTGATTTCAAAATTACAGAAAGATCGAATAATGAATTGATGAATGCATTTTTTAAATAAGTGCCCTTTATTTTTGAAATTTCGAAAGTTTCAATACACATGTTTTTAATTTGCTAACAAATTAGCATTCCAGCATTTTATTTTCCTGACAATTAGTGTTTCTACAAATTAACGTAATTATTTTCCGGTATAATCAATTGAATGTTGATTAATTTTAGATATTTTTACAATTTTTTATTCATAAAAATTAATAAATTATCAATATCTATAATACTCAATTGATTTTTAATATTTTCTATTTTATTGAGGATGATAACCGCTATCAAGTCATTGTTCTGTATTGTGAAGCGCAAATCGTATAAACATTTTGAAATTGAATTAACACTATGGACACCATGATTAACATTTAACACCCTCAGCTTTAGCCCATAGGTATAATTTGTATCGTAGTCTTAAGGGGAGACGCGTGTAAATCGGAAATTTGTAAAAAGTAGAACGCAGTAAAATAATTCTTATCAACGATTTTATCGCGGAAACCACTTCCAATAGGAAACTTTATCTATGTGATAGCTATATGTTTGGATACATTCCGTACATTATTCTTTAAGCCATTTACACAATTGACGAATTGGCATATTACTAGACATAATAATATAATTTATTTTCTTAGATTTTTTAATGGCTTCCTGTTCTTTTTCATTTTTTTTTTTTTTTTTTTTTTAGCTCTATAATCAAATCCACTCAACCTTTTACTTCCATCTCTCATTATTCCTGTACATTATACAGGATTAAAACCTACACGAAAATTTAGTTATATACGAAAACAATTTTATTTAACTACCTTGGTACCTAATTTCTCTCATTAATCCTGGCGTAAACCGACCAATACGTACGGACACTTTGCTGTTGATTTGTAAAATACACGCCACGATCTCTCAAAAACAGACCGGACAAATGAAAAATATTCTAATAATTATTACAGACTTTTGTATTTTTGATTACTGTTATTGTTACCCTTCGGACAATAACAGCAATACCACCTACAGTCAATTTGCCGAGAGAAAAGTAGTTCGCGGCGAACGAAAACTCGCCGTTTCTCCCCCAGAACAGCACGAAACGGCTACGGTCCACCTACTCACCCACCCCATTTGTTCTCGAGTGGTGACAAGGTAGAAAAGTGTATTATTGACAGAACGCCCGTAATTTCTCTCGGCGAACTGAGTACACTCTACAGAATGAAAATGTAACGCATTTCCTGATTTGCATGACGTATAAAACAAGTAATAATGAACAAATTTTCTAAAGAAAATATTCAGAAAAAATTATGTTTGAAGACTGTATTTTCGAAAATAAGTGTCAAGATTTGAATTCAATGAGGTTGGTGTTCCTGATGATTTTTGCAATTGTTTGTTTGCTGGTACGATATGTAGAAACTCGTAGATTTACGTGTAAAATTATGTTTACTAGTACTTATCTATGTGAGCAACTATTCTGATTAATAAACAGCAATAAATCACCCATTAGATCAAAATTAACCGACACACGCATTTAAATTGAATATTAAAAGTGGCCTCATCCAATCAAATTTCTCCCGAAATTGAAAAGTTAGTGTGAGAAAAGAGATATCAAATATCATTCAAAGGGAATTATTAATATGATTTTTTTGTTTAAATTTTTTAAATTAATTTATACTTGTTGTGTTCGTGAAAAATAAAATTGAAAAATTTGTATAAAATATTTATTCGTTTCGTTAATGTTTACGTGCGGCCCGCGTAGTAAACTATTCAATATATTTGGCCCACTTGATACTTTGAGTTTGACAGGCATGGAGTTACAGGATTATCGAATTAGTAATATAGTGCGGGTATAAATTTTTTCCTCGAAACGACGACGACGTCGAATGCCGATAAGAATAATGTTACCATTGTTACTTTACATGATAAATGCTATTAAAATTATTTTTATCGCTCAATCGAAATTATTTTTATTCAGAAAAAAAATTAAACCGATACGTTGAAATATCATCTGACCGTGAACATTAAAAACAAAACAAAATTCACTACTTTAAAAGTTATAAATTATAACTATATTAGATTTACTGTTTTCAATACTAATTTTACCAATTTCTAATTTAATAACAGATCACCTACAGTGGCAGATTTAACTGTGGTCGTTTAGTCGGAAAATGCCCACGGGGTCCCCCTCCACTAAATTGTGTACTAGGGGCCTCGTCTAAATTATAGTTATTTTTTTTCAATTTTTACCGCAAAAAAAAAAAATAAATACATTTTATATTGCAAATAGCAATATCATTTACCGCAGTATATATTACCGATACATTTTGTACTAGTCCTGATAGATTTTATATGGATATGCAGACTTAAATCGAGCTCTTTAATGTGCCACTCATAATCAGTACCATTGTAAAACACTTTACTGGCTCAATTCAATTATAGACGACTGCTATTGACGTACTGTATATTTGTATATTTTAAACACACTGTGAAGCATTATGACAATTTGTAGACGCCTACTTAAATACTTAAGGTGTTTTATTAATATTATATCAAATATAAATATTATAGGTGTGCATTGTATACAGAGTGATCGTTTTAACGCAAAACTGCTTAACTAATCAATACTGAATACTAAAAATTAGCTTCTTATAATATTAATTAACATCATTAACATTAGTCAATTTGTTTAGTACCAGATCTAAGCGCCTCTTCTTCAAAATTAGCCGGTGTTCATCATTTTTTCATCGATATCAATTACGACTTCTCTGTGGATAGCTACCACGACCAAACCGCCCCTATAATACATATTATGGCTTGAACTTTTTCCCTCGACTCATATAATATTTTTACATTTACCCCACTCACCCCAAATATTTTTCTCACTACACTCCAAGTAGTGAATTTATAGTAGGTATATAATAGTGTGAAGGTATACATATATATATATATATATATATATATATACACAGTAGTCATGGGAACAAAACAATATATTATTATCTAAATGTGTGATTTTTTTCAACAGTTAGGTCTATAATAAAAATTTCAATTTAGTGACATTAATTTTAAATGTATATTTTCAATTTTATGAGTTTTACATAGTTTTTGGGTATTTCAAAATAATAATTATTTTAGTGATTCAAATAGAATTTTTAAAGCGAAATCGTTAACATTTGATGAATGTTATAAAATTAATTTTTTTCTACATAATCATTCTCACAGAAAAAATAATTACCTATATGGAAATGTTCAAAATTAAAACTAAAAATATCATTATTTCTTGAATTTTAAATGTTGAGCGTGGTTTATTCAAATTAAATGATAGGAATGAATTAAATGGAATTGATTTAAAATAAATGTAAATAACTTAACTAATATTGTGAAATTATTATTTATTTATTTTATTTGAAGTGTGATTTTATTAAATCCGAAGAACAAACCCATTTTATAGCTTCTTCAAAATCTATTTCTATATTTTTTTCATAACTCAAATTAATAAGACTTCCAAGTAGTTTTTACCCATAGTCAAACGTAGTCTTTTCTTCTAGATATATGATAATATATGTTTATCATAAAACAAAATTGGTTTATTTTTATTTTTATGAATAACATAACTACATTACCTTCAACTTTTTTTTTTCTTTACCATTACAAGTACAAATTATTACGATTAATTTTGTATACAATGTTCTTGATGTAATACTTCGACGGCCCTTTGAATGTCACATACGATAATAGTTACTATATTAATTGATTGGAATACCCAATTACGATCCAGTCGAAGAAAATATCGGCCAAACCAATTGAATCAACACAAAGCCAAATAAAAACTAAAAATACCGAAGATTTCAAATGCCTATCTATAAATATCTCAAAAGTCACAGATATATTTTAAATATTTTTCCACGCCTAAAAATTTCTATTCATATTCTGTAAAAATTGCAGCTCTCAGCGATTATTTTTAATCGAGTTACGATAATCGAAAATAATGAAATCATATTAGCTTTACATTTTTTCCCATTAATTCAACTACGATAGTCAAAAAGTGACCCCTCGCCCAGCTAATGCACTAACACGATTTAAAATGCTTTTTAGAAAAGGTGTTACATCTGAAAATTGGAGCAGGATGTCTGGTAGAAAAGTCATTTAAGGAGAAAAAAAAACATAGAATTTGTAATTTAAAACTACATAGGTAATATTATTTAATAATGCATATATAAAATGAATAACATTTATTTTATTTGTTTTTAAAATACCATCAAATGTATAAGTTATGAATATATTAGTGCTTGTTTGACATTTCATATTTGTTCAATATGTGTAAAAACAATTTGTGTAAGCGACTAAGCAAATTTCCAATGGAATAATGAAAGCATATATTAGTCTAGTTTACACCGCCTAAAATAAGAACAAATATTGTGTCTTATAACATCAATAGGTTAGATCTTGATATGTCTTTTGTTGCAATACTATGAAATATGTTCATTAATAATCGCCAATATTGTGGTATAATTACTGATGATATAAATAGATACTGAATAAGGCATATTTAGGATGTGTGTTATAAATACTGAAATTGTATAGGTAATGCAAAGATTAAAATTATATGGTTGTTATCTATAATATTTAATAGACATATTGTGGTGTAAACTAGACCAACATTTAACAATAGTTTAAGTATTCTAAACTTAAAAGATAAAAGCTAATTTTTATTTTAGCTATAATATTATTATAATATAATAAATAAGCTTAAAGCTATTGAAATTCCAATATTATTAATTACTACAAATACACGAGTGTGTCTTTTTTTTATGTTTTTGACTAAGTTATAGTTCACGATTTCTGGTGTAGCCTTAAATTTATGATTAAATTATTTAATGATAGGTAGATAAAATGAATAATAGGAAAAACCAATTTAATGTTAAATTTTAAAAAAAATTATTAATATTGTAGATTAATGCAGAACGAAAAGTTTTGAATTTAATAATAACTATAAACTAATTTTTGGTGAAAATGTGTTTTTAATATTAATATAAAGACAGATTAATGTAAAATTTATTTTAGAAATAAATAGTTAAGTATTATGGAATGTAAATGTTATATTTAACATTTGTATATAATTTAGTTGTTAAGAGATAACATTAAGTATCTTGAATAAATTTAGTTTAAACTTGTTGGAAATTGTATAATAATATGAATAAATGAAAATATAAAGTTAATTAAGTAATGGAAAAATCAAAATTACTAGTTTTCTATAATATTAATTATGATCTCTTTGTTATAATAAAGATGATTTAATGTAAAATAACTAACTAAATATTGAAACTTAATAAATAAAATATTATAATAAAAATTATTAGCCATGAGTTGTGTCATCTTCTACAAAATCATAAGCTGTATCTCTTGTCACACATTCAACATGACTAACCTAAAAAATAAAAAATAATTACATTTTAAATTTTCAATTAATAATAAAAGTTTATTAGTTTATACCTTATTACGGAATTTAACTCCATAAAACTTATGGGCATGGAACAATAACTCTGGTCTGAATGTAGTTGTAATAAATTGAGCATGGTCTGCCATCTCAAAAATCATGTCAGCTACTGCTTTTCTATGCTGTGGATCTAGAGCCTAAAATTATTAAGATATTTAAGAAATTATAGAACCATATATTTTTATTATTTATAAAGACTTCTCCGCTAGTTAAATAAAATATCCTTAATTGGCACCTATTTATTACATAACACTCTTTTCTTCATCCAACATGTAATTCTATTAATCTGTATCATAATATTAATATTTTTAAATTTAATATTTATTTGTTTGTATAGGTTACCTGATCGATTTCATCAAAGAGATAAAATGGAGCTGGGTCGCATTTTTGAATGGCAAAAATTAGTCCAAGAGCGACTAATGACTTTTGCCCACCTGAGAGTTGATTCATTTCACGCATTTCAGAACCTTGGCCAGAAAATGACACCTTAATCATAACTCCAGAATAGTTGTCAATGTTATCTTCCTATAAATTTAAAAATAAAAACATAATATGGAACAATATTTTTTTACACAAAATAATCACTTCGCCAGCAGCTGGTGTTGCAGATTCTCCACCGCCTGCTGATTTCATTACTAGCTGAGCAAATCCATCAGGTACCAGCTTAGCAAATACTTGAGTAAAATACATTGATACTTGTTTAAATGTAAACAATATAGCATCACATTTCCTCTGCTCCAAAACGGTCATCAGCTCTTCTATTTTTTGATGTCTAAAAGAACAAAATTATACACTTAATATAAATATGTATACTGCATTTTTAGAAATTTACCCTCGATCAAGTTCTTGTTTCCTAGACACTAGTTTTTCTTTCTGTTCAGAAAAACTCACAAATTGATCCAAAGCTTTTTTGTTAACATGACCAAATTTTTTGATATAACCATTAGCCTTTTCCAGTTCTTTAAACAACTAAGAAATGATTGTATGATTAGGTAAGTTTATTAACATAAAATAATAACAAAAACCTCATCTAAAGTTAATGCTTACATTTTTGGACGAATAAGACATAAATTTAGTGATCAGTTCTGTGTTGGATAGAGCTCCTAGATCACTGATTTTAGTTTGACATTCCTCCAGTTTCTGTTTAAGCATGTTTTGTTTTGTGTAAACTTTAGTTAAATCCTTTGTTTCAATACTCAAATTTTCTTGAGCCTCCTTTTCAATATATTTCCATTTCTCCAATTCTTCTTGACAAACTTTTTGCTAAGCATTTACAGGTTAAAAATATTATAAAAACTTTGTATTATGTAAAAGAAGATAATTTGTTATTTTGTGGGTAGGAAGACAATAGCGGACCCCCCTATCTTTAAAATCATATAAATTTAAAGTGGTATATTTCGATAATAGATTAAAGAAAATTAAAAATGTCAACACCCTAATTTATTTAAATTAAAACTTCATTTATTTATCGAATTTTGAACAAAGGTTGCCATTAGAAAATAAAAACTTTGTAATGGTTTCACCAACAAAACTAAGAGAAATGCAATTCTAGAACAGCATATAAGTAAAATTGTCTAAAGAAAAAATTCCAATAAACTTAATACTTAATAAAATAATGGCATAGTGTCTTATATATATATATGTAAACAACCATAAAAATAATACCTTTTTAACAGCTTCTTGGACCTTTTTATCATAGATTTTGATATCAGCATTTAATGCTTCCAGTTTCTTTTTTACCAACAAGAGTTCAGATCTATTATTTTCCAATGTTCTTTTGCGTTCTTCAACAGATATTTCTTGTAATGCCTAAAATAAATGCATATTATTATTAGTTAGAATGTTACTGACATAGAAAAAAACTTAACAATTATTTTAAATATTTACATACAGTAATATATAATATTAGAAAATTTATTTTTGATATAAATTGTGAAATTATAAATTTCGTTAATAATAATTTGTTATTTGCGAGTAAAACTCAGGTCATTAATATGTTGGTCACCAAAATAAAAAAATGTTGTATTATAAAAAGTTTGGAAACCTCAGATCTAAATATTAAAAAAATAAAAAAAAGCAATATTTTTACTTCTATAAAAATAAATAAATTTACACAATTAATTTATACTGTTAGTTAGTTTAGACTAGGGAGACTAGTTTGGAGATTATTATTTAATTCAAGTCAAATTAAACATTAATATTTTTATTTAAATAAGTGATTATTTGGGAAAATTGTATTAAATGACTATAAAATAAAATAAGTAACTGCCTAAAAAAAATCAAGAAAATGCGTTATTTAAATTTGCATATGATATGAAAACATTTTCATCTATAATATGACATTCCTATAAAAATGCAAATTATTAATAGTCAAACTAGAATTATCAATTATTATAAACGAAACTAATAATACAAATTTTAACATACCTGTAAGAGTTCATCTCTACGGCGAATCAAATTGTTAGTTAACAAATTTTCAACTTTATTCTTATCTGCTTCTAATTTCATACGAGTAGAAAAAGCAGTTTTATTCTCCTGAGTCAAAGAACGAATATCATCATTCAAGCTATCCATTTCTCTTTGATCAGATACAGAAAGCTGTGCCATAAGTTCCTGAAAAATTAATAATAATTTTATATAAATTGATGTTTAAAATAAGAAACATTCTTAAAAAACATACCAGCTTCAAATTAAATATATTTCTACTAAATAAAATAATTAATAAATTAAGTAATGATAAAAGCAGCCATTAACAAATAACATAATAAAAAATAAATATCATTAAAAAAAAGAGTAATAAAATAACATTTAAGGTTTAAGGAAATTGTATAACTATATAATATTATTTAATAAAAATGAATACTTGGTGAAGTTCTGATTCCAAACCGCTACGAGTAGTCTGCATAGCTTCTAAATTTGAAGAAGCTTGAATCAATAAACGTTCTTTTGTATGTCTGTATCTTTCAATTCCAGCCAATTCCTCTTTCATTAGTCGAATATTGCCTTTCAGTTTATCAAAATTTCCCCTGTAAAATGATATAAAGAGTATTTAATATAGTGAGATGATTTAATGATTATTGATCAATGATTAATGATATTATTGACATCTATACAACTTCTTACTTAGATTTACTATTTTTTGTTTCCGTTTTTTGCATATTGCCCATTATTGAGTTAATATTAACTTCAACTTCGTTTAGTTTTGTTTTTAAATCAGCAAGTTCTATTTCTAATGCATTTATTTGACTGATTAAATCATTACGCTGTTTTTGTATTTCCAACTTGGACCGCATATTTTTGAAGTAACCACCTGTTAATGTCCCATTAGATGAAACCTAAAGTGTTTAAATATTTAATTAGTTTAAATTATTATATTTGTGTTACATTTTAATTTACTTATGTATTTATTAAAAATATTAATATTTTAAAAACAAATAAATTACCTGATCTCCATCAATTGTTATACAATCTAGTAAACTTTGTTTAGAAATTGTAGTAGCGATTTCAAGATTTCGACATATTAATGTTTTTCCAAATATAAATCTCATTGCTTTATCTAAATGTGGTTCATATTTAAGCTTATTAACCATGGGAATAGCATCCTAGAAAAAATGATTTAAAATAATAAAATATGATTTTTTTTTTTTTTTAATTTAATATAAAATAAAAAAAAAAATTTCACATACCCTAGACTGAGGATATTTAATTTCTCGAACTGTTAATCTGTTAATTGGCATGAAAGTAACTTCACCCGGTAAATTCTGATTATTAATTTCTTTTAAAATTTGTGTACCAATTTTATCAGATTCCACAATATGGAAAAACATTCTAAAACATAATAATATTAATGATATTTTAAAATGTACTATTATTGTTTATATTAAAAACAATGTTAGTCTAATGTCATACACTAACTGTATTTGTATAATTCTCAATCAAGCCAATTCATCTTTTCTTTAGCTTAACTATACTCACTAAACTGTACATATAAAAATGCTCAAAATCATATTAATCTGCTCAATTAATTTATATTGTATTAGCACCACACTTTAACTTTCTCTCTCTTATGCTATTATCATCCTATCAGCATGATCTATTTCCGTAACAATCATTTCCCATTCTAGTTATCTTTCCATTCCCACAGAGGTTTATTTTTAGATCTGTATGATGACTAAAATTTTATATTACTTATTATTAAATTGTCAATATATTTAATTTAAGTATTTAACTAATGGGTTAAATTTGATTATATTATATAACCTCCTCCTCAGTCACAAAAAATATATAATAATTTTGATAAAGCATAACAGATTATTGATTTAAACATAGCATTTTGAAATTACCTCATGCTGCACTATATATGGCTCTAAAGTAATATTGTATACTCACTGACTGTTGATATTAGCATTAAATTGTAATGTTGTAAATGTAAAATTATTACATAAAATAAATAATTTAATACATATAAATTTCAAGTCCATACAACTCATCTAATAAATGTGAGTCATAGTGTAGCTATCATATTCTATAACTAATATTTGATAATATTTATAACAATTTTTGATTTTTTTTTTTTTACCTTCCACCTGCTGTGACTTCAACTGCAGTTTGGATACTATTTTCACATTCAAAATTTTCAATAACTTGACCATAATATTGACCAACTAAATCAAGGTGAGCCCCACCTTTTTCTTTAAACACTTCCAACACTTTACGTACACTATCTCTGCCATTTAAAATAGCCTAAAATTGAAAAATTAATGAACCATTGATTTATTTATTATGTTATTTTAAGAAATATTAATTACTTTTCCAGCCATACTCCGGAGTACTTGGTCAGCCTTAGCTAACTCCTCTTTAAGAGATGACAAACTATGCTGAATTGAGTTTTCTTTACGCCATAATTCACTAAAAAAAGTAAAACGCATTGTATTAAGATTGATTATGTGTTTAAAACTGTAGAATAATAAAGTGTGGCTAAAAATGTTACCTAATTAACACATTTATCCACCATTAATTTGATTCTGGCAGAATACATTCAGTTTAAATGCTAATTTCAATTTATTATACATTTTAGATTAAGTTTTTTTGTAGATACTTTAGGAGTATGCTACATCAAAACGAGAATGTAACCAACACTTTGTTTGTCATATCTCATAGTGGCAAGCTGTGGCTACACACATTATCATAGGCTGTAGACCATTACAGCCAAAAATATTTGATAAAATTGAAATATTTACATTAAAACTTTTACGTTCGGGGGGGGGGGGGGAAGAACAGAGAAGAATAAAGTTATATCTAAGCAACCTAATTTTTACCAATAAAAGACAAGAACTTTGACTGTCTAACCTGTTATTATTCTTTTGATAAGACCAATATATCGGATGGAAAACGTAAACGTATTATTATTTTTTAAATTTTTTTATTAATGATTTCAAATAAATAAAAACGTTACAACACAGTAAATATTATGTTCTATATTGTGTAAACATTTGGTGTCGCTAACCAGGACTGATATGTGAATGTAGAAACTAGTATTACAGAATGGTAAAGTAAATTCTTTTCTTTTTTTTATTTAAGGTTATAAACAATTTACTTTTGATTGTGATGAACAAATACACTAACTGCATTATTGACCAAAACATTTTTTTTTAAATTTAAATTAACTTTAAAAATTTAATTGCATTACCAAAAATACTACTACAATAACAAGAAAATAGGGTTTCTTACTATGTAGGGAAATGTTTGGTAAAATGACACCAAGTAATACTGATATATAAAACTATAATTAAATATATATAATTAGAACACTTAAACTCTACAAATTTTATTTCTTTTAATCTTAGTAAAACATAAATATTTAAATATTTACGAGAATACATGCACACAGTGTTTTTGACCATGAACTAAAACTTGTTAAAACTCGATAAACTGAAACAATAGTTTTATTTTGTTGAATGAACTTTGAACACTTTTACATTACAGATTGTACATAGTTGAAAGTTTTATCTAATTTTAGTTTTAATTTAGAATGTACTGACAAATTACTATTTATTAGAGTTAATATTTCGGTTTTGTGAAACTTAATGAAACAAATAAAGCCCGTGAAGTATGCATTCTAGGGTTAATGCTACAACATTAACAATAATTAACACTTAATTACTTTAAGGCTTTAATTTAGTATAATATTAATTAAACTTACGTTCTCTGACTCTGATACTGATCTCTTAATTTTTTTAATTCATAAAACTGTTTATTATATTCATCTATAGCAATCCTCTGTTTTTCTAATTCAACTGAATTAATCTAAATTATATACACAAATAAAAATAAAGGATAATATTAAAAACAATTAAATAACTGATATTTTAGTTCATAAAATACCATAATCTCTCCTTCAAGTTCCTTTTGTCTGTCTCCATCATGTTTTAAATCTTCAATCAATTTTTCCTTGTGGTCATTTTTATCTTTGATTTGTTTATTCAAAGATCTAAACAATTAATTTAAATAAGTATTATGAAATTAGATTTTTTCAAACTAAAAACAAAAATTTTATGAAATAATTGTTTTTCCTATATTCTTTAATTTTAATTTAACAAATTTATCACCTGAGTTCTTTTTGGATCCACATATCACGATCTTCTTTTGAAGTGAATTGACTACCACGGCCTTGCTTTGCATATAATTCTTTTCTCTTTTGTTCTTTTAAAGCAAGTCTAAGACAAAAAATGTGTACTTATAATTTAATTAACTCATTATTAATAATATTAATATAATTATCATTACTCTCTGGCACAATTTTCTTCCTTCTTCTTTTGAGATTCATATTTAGGTTTTAAAAGTTGGAGCTCTTCCTCTTTAGTTTTAATGGTTTCTTGAAGTTTTTTCAATTCATTTTCTGCTCTTTCCTATAAAAAAATATAAGTTAATTTATGACAAAATAAATATTTTTTTATTTTTATATTTTACTCTTGAGGAATTGTCTCCAGCCACTTCATCAGACAAATCTTTAATAGTAAAATCCAATTTTGTTTTTTGTTTAATTAACTCTTGCTGATCTAAGCTTAGAGTTTCTTTTTCATCTTTTGCAGCATGTACGTCCCGTTTAGAATCACGCAAATGCTTTCCTGCTTTCTTCGCTTGTTCAGAAGCTTCTTTAACTTTAGCTGCAAGCACTTTCTGTTCTCCATCAAAATTATTGATTTTACCTTCCAACTAAACAACAATTAAGTTTTAATTTAGCTCTGGAAAAAACATATTAAATTGAAAGCTTATAAGTATAATTACTTCCTCCATTTTTCTCTTAGTGTCTTTCAACTCTCTATCATGAATACAAAATTCAAGAGTTCTTCTCTTCTTATCCCAAACCTGATATTCTTTTAATTCTTCCTTTTCCTCTTCCAGTGTTTGTAAGCGTTCTTCAATAGTTTTAATAAACTCAACAATTTTTTCCAATTTGGTTTGAGTATCTAAAAATATAATGCATTACACTTTTCATTAGATTCTAGACAATGTAGTTATTAAAATCTCGAATACTCAACTTAACTCAAAACAGCATATATAAAAACATTTATAATTATAATTTATTAACTATAAAATGTACCTTTTAATATATCAATTGATTCTTCCTTCCGTTCATCATAAACTCGAGTACCAGCTACTTCCCTCAATAATTTTAATCTCTGAGAATCTGGCGCTGTAGCCATTTGATTAATCTTTCATAAACAAATAATTTAATTATGTATTTAAAAGTAAAATAAAATTAATAGTTGTTATTATACTTTTCCTTGTTTAACAATGTAATATGGATTTGAATGAGAAAAACCAGCGGACTCCAATAAATTTGTAACATCTGATCTAGGCACCATTTTCTTATTCAAGAAGTATTGATCTTTTTTAGCTCCAATTACACGTCTCAAAACAACTTCTTCTTTTTCAATCTATAAATAGATGATAATCAATAAGTGAATCAATAAAATTTAAGAAGAAATAGAAATAGAAATTAAAATAAATAGAAAAACTAAAAAAAAAAAAATAGAAATAGAAATAGAATAGAAATTAATAGAAATTTCATTTTGAAACATACTGGTAAACGATTGTCAGTATTATCAAAAATAATTTCCACGTATGCTGTAACAACCCTAGGACCTGTTCCTTCATGAAGCAATGCTTGTCTTTGCTCAGGGCGTAAATGAGAGAACTCATCACTCAGAACAAACTGTATAGCTACAAAATAATTTAATATATGAAATAATAATTAAATTGCATAGATAAGGTATAAAAATAATTTACCATAAAAGAAATTGCTTTTTCCGGATCCATTACGGCCAACTAAAAAACAATAAAATATTTTTTAATGTTTACAATAAAATATTTGTTTTTATTTTTAAACAGTAATTAAAGATAACAAATTTTAAATTTTACATCTTTTTTTAATAAATTACTAACAAATCTATGGCACTTGATAGAAAGTTTTCACATAGGGAAACAAATTGATGATTTGACTTCAAGGCCAGATTTTTAAATTTTAATATCTGTGTACAGGTACTTACTGCTTTTAATACTTAATTTTTTTACTTAGAATATAACAATTTAATTTTTTTCCCACCTTGTTTAAATAGATTTAAAAAAAAAAAAATTGAATAGTGCTTACAGGTAACCTATATAAACTTATATTAAACTGTCACATATACTGCTGTAACTGAGCACTGCTTGTTATGAAATAAATATCATAAAAAATACATTCACAAATTGAATGTTAATAATATTTATACATACCGACTACATTGTGTCTTTTATCAAATGGTTCCACAACAGTCTGTTCTCGATAGCTTTTAAAGCCATGTATAATAACCTAAAAAAAACCACAAATATGTTAATAAAACATTCTAAACATAAATTCTTGTATAAACTTATACAAAAATTATACTTCAAAATATACTATTATTAGGTGGGTACCAAGGACCTACAAGGGGCATCAATAGGGCCAGGTTCAACAAGATTTTTCTGAAGCCCGGACCAGTTCAGAAAATATTATGCAAAAAGTCCAGGCTCGGGACGAAAATAATGCTAAGCTAATAAACAGCCTAATTTGGTCCAAGAACATGTTCTATAGTCCATTCCAAAAAGTTAAAAAAATTATCTATAAATATTCCAAATTATCATTTCTATTTTATCTTTGTACCCAATAATAATAATGCTACAGATGGCTAGGTATATATTTTTGTATTGTTGTTATTAACATAATGATGTATAATAGCTTTATTACAAATTAATATAACATATACTCTATGCAGAATAAGAAAAGACGAAAACACATTGTTGTTAGCGCATCCATCCCCATAACAGGCTGCCTTCACAAATATGCGAGCAATAAATCTGCCACCAGGTGGTCTGGAAGCGCCAAGAGCTCAGTTGAGATGCGTAAAGGCGGTCTGTTCTTATTCTGAATAGAGTATAATACGTATATTATACTATAATCAGAAAATTATATCTATGAACTTATTTTAATTTTAAATTATGATTGTTTTTAAAAATTATTTACCAAAATGTTCAAATACCTAATCAAAAATTGAACAAAAAAGGCCACGCCCTGCCCGATCCTGAAGAAAATTCCAAAAGTTTAAAAAGGCCAGGTTCAATCATTTTTTTTTGTTTCTACGCTTGGCCCAGTCCAATTTCAGTACGGGCCAGCTCTTGTATGTCTTTATTAGGTACCCAAAACTTTAAAATCATTAGCAGAGGGATTTATCTCTTTTTTGGCTTTAAGTAGGTATATAACAAGTCTATACCTAATAACAAGGCCTACATGTCACTTATATAATTAATTTATTATATAATACAAATTTAGTGGATTTTATGACAATAGACCACCCAATAACCAATATTTTTAAAACATTCATCAATTTTATAATTAGGAAGTAGGCATACCTGTATGTAAAAATAATTATACACACAATTTGCCACTTTAAGCAACTATCTTATCTTAATATTTAGAAATACATCTCTGATAATATAAAACAATAAACAAAACTAACAATACTAGAGAATTCTTAATAAATAAATTATAAAAAAATTTCAAAGTTAACGTTTATAATAACCATAAATGAAATTATTAATTATTGATTATAAATAATACTACAACATACAGTAATGTCTGTATATCATATTTTAAATGAGTGTTTATATAAATTTTATAAGCAATCTTAAACTGGTAAATAATAAATATTATTTATTACTTATTGATATATTTCCATTGTATCAATATTTATAATTGAACGTGTTCTCTATTAAAAATATATATATATATATATATATATAATACCTAGATACTAATAAATAATAAAAAAAAATATTAATAAAATATAGTATTGTTTACACATAAATAATAAAGTACCGTTGTGTTTAAGTCAAGCGTAAACGTTAAGAGTCAATTTATTGTCAGCGGACAGATTGGAATATTACTATAGGCGGGGCTAAACAGAATTGGTTTTAAAAGTATATCGGTACCTGGGTATTTGGGTGTGGAATGCTGTACGAAATGTCAATAAGTAATATAAAGATGTTAATTATACTGACCTGTTTGATGTACATCTTTGTGTTGGTATGTACGCGGTACGTTAACGAGACGTATACAGTTCTCTTATTTCTTAATGCAATTCACAGATGGACATAATTCGATTCAAGGTTCAATCAGTTGAAAATTAATAAATTATCGCGAGTAAACTGCAGAAAGAAAAAAAAAAATGAACGGAACGCGCAACACCGAACAGCCTGAGGTATATAATGCCGATAAAATCAGACACGAACGAGAGACGCGAGCGATGGCGGAAACGGGCGACGGGCAACTGAACGGATAGCGACCGTCGTTCCAAACGCCGTTGGTTCTTATCGCGCGCGCGACGTACCCGTACGTTGGATTTCGACGAAAATCAACGATATATTATAATACTGAAGCCGAATTCCGTACGGTATTCGCCAAGAAATATGGTGTTCGTCTCACGTCAGCCGTCCAATTAATCGGGTCTCCGTCCGTACAAAATGGTCGCGGAAAACGTACGCACCAGACGTCGCCCTTCCAGGATGGATATTTGGTTGTTTTTTTTTTTTTTTTCTACAATGTATATGCACACTCGCGCGTGCGCGCGCTCTCGCCGTTCGCACTCGCGCGCACTCACGGAATATTATTCCCCGGACAATTTCGTTTCCAGCAGCTACGAACAACGGAACGCACGCGCGCACACACGCACACTCGTACGCGCCTACACACCACAGAGATAACGCGTATAAAATCAATAGTACAACTTTTGCTGTCTCGGTGGGCGGCGCTTAAAGGCTGCGGCGGATGCGAATTCTGTAGAACACCGAAACGCGAAACGTTACCGGAATCCGGGACGCTACGCCGTGAAATAATAATAATAATAATAATAATTATTACGTTCTTCACGTTAGCGAACCTAACCTACCCGGGCGACAAATAATTATATATTATATAAGCCTATATCATTGTTATTATCGTTGTTATTATACTAAATATACAGATATACGTATATATTTTCGATATTAAATACACAAAAGCGATAAATTTATGATAGGTTATTATCGAACAATAGTTTGGCAGTCTCGAACTAATCAAACAAATACATTGAACCTTTCCGTCGCGTATTTGTCCGTGCAATATAATATACACGTATTTTTTTTTTTTTTTTAATGCCGTTTAATGTTGGCGACGATTGTTTTTCCCATAGCGTTGGTATTAATGGGTATACGTACAAAAACGAAAAAAAAAAAAAAAAAAAATAGGAAAAATATCATCGACCTCCCGCCCGCCGTTCCGCCGGTTTGCTTTGTCCACGGTTTCACTCGTCCTGTAAAAAAAAAAAACGGTCCGGTACGAACGCGCCACCCCCGTTACCGCGTCGTCGCGGCTGCGTACGCGTACGACGGATACGCCCCTTGACCCCGGGACTTTACGACCCTCTAGTAAAAAAAAAAAAAAAAAGACATATATATACACCGGGCGGACGGACGGGAAACAGTTCCGTTAACAAAACCCGAGCAAAAAAAAATTATACTCGTACAATAATATATAATATACATTGTTATATAACGAAGGAAAATTACGCGTACCGGAATTATATATTATTTTGTAATTCGCGTCCGGCGTAGATAATTGCTAAGGCGCATGCTTGTATAACGGTGACATTTTGTTTTCCCCCCACCCGCCCGTACAATCGCTAAAAAGTACGTATTTTATCGATCTGCACCAAATGTATTTGGGCGTACGTACAGCGCTTGGCGGCGGATGGTAGGTGGCGCGGTGGCGCGGGGCTGCGGCAGTAGCGGATTTCCGTTCCTGTCCGCCGCCCGCACCTCCGCACCGCCCGACCGCGGAGAACCGTGTACTGTTATGTACGTTTGCCGGAGGGCGGATCCGGTGTGTAATTTTACAGTCGGCGGCGCAGTCCGACGGCGTCCGATCGTATTGGCCTGGACATTTCTCTGCCATCCCGTCGGGGTCGATTCCACGGGCACCTCCGCCGCCGAATCGATAATCAACCCTCTACTCGTATTTCAGCCCTCCCAAACTGTTGAAACCCGAGGCGTACGAATACGTTTTTGACTTTCGCATTACATTGCACTGGTTCTTATTCGTTTTATAATACCTTACTTCACGGGTGCGGCTAACTAACTGATTAACTTAATCTAAACTACCCGCTGTTGTAGGTGGGAACGTATACGAAATAAATGATTGCAATCAAAAATCGATTCCGAGAGGAGCTCGGCCTAACTGTAGGAAAGTTGTTTGTAAGTCGTGTATTTTCATCGCTTGTAGCGATGATATCCGACGAAAATAAAAACAACAGCCTAATTGTTATTAGTTTTTTTTACATTTTTACAAAAAAAACTATTAGGAATTTTCATAATGTTTTCAAATAAAGTACCGTCGAGCATTTACTGTCACTGATTTGTTGAACAAACAAAAAATATTTTAAAACGATTACCTACCTAAATTGTTTTTAACAAGTATACAATCGAACAAAATGGCAATTATCGAGGGCTACACTATAGTTGTCTAAGACATTTCTCAAAAATTTAGTCAAGGTAGCTTAGTAGTAAAAAAAAAAAAAAAAAACCTAACCACCCAATTCAACACTAATATTTCTGTTACTACATTACATGATAAACCGTTTTTATAATGTGTCGATATAAACTTTTTGATGTGTTTACGGGCGATTTCAGAATAAGTCTTAATATTTATAAAAAAAGAAAAAAATCACGTTTTATTACAATTATATTAAAATAATTAATATAATCGGTGGTTTTAGTATTTGGACCTCTAAACCTGGCATTCCAATAAAATCCGTTTACATGTAAAAAAACCAAACGATTTTATTGATAAAACCATTCTTATTCAAGTTATAGAATATCACAATCGAGTGCCCAAAATGAAAGTTTATTTTATTTTAGGTTGCTTTAATTTCTAAACCTTCTCTAATTGTGCATGTAAACGTAGTAAATAATTCCTCGAAGGTTATTCGAAAACTAATAATACCTGTTATTATCGATGTCATTTTAGTCGAAAAAATATTTTTTTTTTTTTCTTTTTGTTATATACAATCTGTGACCCTTAGGTACAATAAGAATATTTGCTATAATATATACAACCGTGAGTAATTTGATGGAAGATAGCCACCCAGTGATGGAACTTCCTATTTTGAATTTTAATTAATTAAAATTTTTTTTTTTTTTTAATTATTCATTTAGTAGATAAAATATGAATTATTTTTCCTAAGTTTAATATAATGAATTTTGTCACTGTAGCCACTATAATTGCCGTCAATAATTCCACATATACTGCACGGACATATTTTTTTACATATGCAGCAGCATAGATTAAATACACATTAAATACATATTTAGTCAATGGTATTAGATACCTAATATTTGATGGAATGTTTTTTGACAATTTTTTCTACAGAGTACATCTAAAATGGTTAATAGGTACTTATTGTAAAAATAAATAACAACAAATATAATAATAATCAATTTTAAAACGTTTATTTTCCGAGCATAGTCATTGTTATAAAATAAAAGATTATTAAATTTAATTTTTTTCTTCTAATATTTAAGTAAGAGGTAAACCACTATGATAATCAGCTACTTTAAATTTAAAAAAAAACCCGTGTGCAGTATATTACCTACAATAACACAAGGGAAAAAAAAATTGGATGAAAAACACGTTATAGGTATTAATCTACCAGAAGAAAAGAAAACAATAGAACAGAATATATTAGAACAAATAAACCTAAAGTGCAATGTAAAAAACAAAAAATGTAAATGCAATATGATAAATATATGTACAGTGTAGTTTATAATAAACAACTATTAATCTAAAATATATTAAATAATTTAATATTACTTGTTAAATTATGTAATAAAAATATTTACGAAATAGGTTCTGAAATTATTGAGCATAATAATGTAATAAGTGATATAACTTGTTTTTGATAATTATACATAAATTTATAAATCAAAATAATATATTCAATGAATCATTGGAAGAAATACAGAAAAGTATACCACCCTGGGAAGAAGTAATAATTGCAGAGTAGATGTTAAAAAAAAATCAGACACTAACATTTTATTAAAATAATTGTGGCATTACTGTGTAGCCTTCTACACAGTTCAAAATCAATTATCGATATAATGAACCTCTTAAAAAGTTTTGTTGATAGAAGGCTACTATATGAAACATTAAAATCAAATTTAGTTAACTTATTGCCATAAATTAGCTCTTTAAATAGATATATTTCATCAAAAAAAAACATATTGTAGTGGAATGTGAGTATAAGTTTACACAATTAAAAACATTTTTAAAAATAATTTTCTATACAATTACCAAACATTTTCTACATTGTTCCCATTAGATATTTACTGCCCAATAATTTCCTATATTGTTTATCTCTCTGTATCTATTGATACACTTGAATAAAAGTAATGTGGCATGCATAAATTAAATTTTATTAGTGGTTCACCCCTAGTATTTAAGTTTTTAAATATGTAAATATGTATATAATATTAAGATTTAAATTTTCGATTTCAATAAATCATTTCCGCTCATTATAAGGTCATCTATAACACAATAAATAACATATTAGTTTTATTTATACACACATGTTATTTCAAAACTATAATGTTATGTTTTATTGTTAAATAACAGTGTAAAATTAATTATACAATGCCGAGAAATAATTTTTGGCATAATATATAGGTAGTCAATTGTAATCAAGTCCTTTGCTAATATCTAGAGTTTAGATGTTGTAGGAATTAAATTATTTTTAATGGAATTTTAAATTATGTGGCTCAGAAGCTATTAGTGTTTTTTTTCTCGGAAAACACTGCTTTGATTAGTAAAAATGCTTCAAACTGTTCACATCGTACAATAAAGGTTTTAACAAAGAATATTTTAATATAAAATTATATTTTCCCAAACATTTCTGGGGGCAGCCTTCTCAGTATTTATAACAAAACAATTAAAGCTTAGTACTGAACAGTCTTAATCATGTATACTTATTGTCTGTTTAACAACCTACACACAGTAACTATGTGATTGAACAAAGTACACCACTGAAAGGTTAATAAGAAAATTTTTTCTAATTTTTCTGCAGACCACCAACATTTTCTCATGGATCACCAGTTGGTGACCACTGTTGTGGACTATACTTGAAAAACTTTCCACCTACAACAGTGGCCTATCCATGGTGGAAAATTCGGTCTGTATAGTATGCCTTGCTTTTATATATATGTAAATTAGCACTATTTTTAGTTATTATTACTGAACTTAATATGAAAAAAAAAAAAAAACCAAATTAATTATTATGTTAATTGTTTATTATTCTTGTACAATTACCTATTTTAAAATATTATAGGTAATAGTTTAGTAAACGTGTGTTGTTTGTATAAATTTATTAAAAAGTTACCATACAGTTTTTATATTGGTCTTTAAGGGTCATGATGCAATATTAAAATACCATACAACATCCAAACTCTAGTAATTTAACAAAACATAACACTATATTTAAAACAAATCATATTGTTAAAATAATTTTTAATCAAAAAAAAACCCTCATAATTATTCTTACTAAATATCTGAACCAGCTCCAAGATAATGGTTTTATTTATTTTATACTGCACTATTTCATCTCTAAAAAAAAAAAAAAAAAAATGCACTCATCAAACTTAAATCAAACAATATATAAACAAAATAAAATTATCTATTTTATTAGATATATTATTCTATTAGCCCAATGATAATTTTTGAAATGGAAACTGATTGTTTTTACACACAACCTATATAATACTCCAGTTTCGTTTTGTTGGATTAGATTAGTATTACTCATTATATTCAAGATTTTTTATCCACTATATTTTAGAAGAGCGATTTCAATTTTAGTCCTAAACTAGAGCTTTCTAACTAGATAAATTAGATTTGATTAATTTATTTTTGATTCGTGAATAATCATTGGATAAGCATTCTAAAAATTATATTCTCTAATATTATATAATAGTAATCAAAATGTTTTATTGTATTCAAATGCATATTTGGAGTTTAAAAAATATTAAGTACAAAATTATAGATTTTCCAAATATATCAGTATTTTTTTTTTTCATTTTTAAAATATAAAATCTTCCTTGTAACCTTTAAATATTAATTACAAACAGCAAACCAATCATTAATATGACACACGGTTATTTTAAATTTGTGTCAATAAAATTGTCTAAAACTATCTAAAATATCTTACTTCTTGGCCATTTCAATTATTTCCATTTTCTGAAGTGAATTTAAAGCAGCTTTAATTAAATCTTTAGATAGCCCATAAGGATGTGTGTGCGACTTTTTAATGTCCTTATAAACTGATTTAAAAATTAAATTTTCTGGAATTGTGTCTTCATTAATCTAAAAAGTGCACAAAATAAATTTAAAAAATGTATGCATAAAACAAAATAAATTCATCTTACATTTATCAAACTGTTATAAATGTGTCCATAGCATTTAACATAAGGATTAATAGCCAAACACCGAAGCAAATCTCTTTCTTTTTCACTTATGTGCATATAATTTGGAAAGTTATTTATAAAATCCTATATAAAAAAAAAAAAAAAAAAATACATAATTAGATTTTTATAGTATCATTTTATTTATTTACCAATAAATTAAACTTGTTTATTGGTTTTTCAATATTATTTTTTTGTCTAATATTTTTCATCTTAGATTATAGACAGATGTGGAATGCCTAGGCATTATATGAGTAAAAATGGTTGAATTATACATTTTGTCAGTATCATACATAGTAGTATACTTGTAATAGCAACGCATTTGAAGTATGGGGCTATGGTAGGTGCATTAGAGACCATGAGATAGCTATATCCATAAAAAATAACTATTGGTTTAGAGCAGTGATTCCTAACCTTTTTGAAACTACGGACCACTCAGAGAACTTTAGATACATAATGGACCACTTCAATTTTAGACCTTATTTTTCTTATAAACAAGAATCAATTTTTTTGGCACATTTTAGAAGAATTTAGTTTATGAATAAATGTGTACATAAATATAATATAAAATAACTTTACTTACTTTGTTTTCCCATTCACAAAAGAAAAGAAATTCAAATTCAAATAATCTTCTTAACAAAATAAACTTTTCCTTCAATCCCAATATATCTGAAGAAAAAGTAAACATTTTTTTAAGTTTATAATATATTATAATTAGGGGGGTTTAGTCATTTATTTAATTTAAATTTACATGTTTTTGAAAAAATTAAATAATTAAATTTAAAATTTCAATTTACCATTTTTCCAAGTTATTTGGCAGTTTGACACTAAAATTATAAATGCAGTATCTATAATAAAGTGTAAAGATGGATTGACGTAAAGTTGAGTTAGAATCAAGGAGAACTCATCATCTCTATCAATTTTTTCAGTTTTATTATTTACATTTTCTATAATAATAAACAATTAACAGAAATGATTTAATTGTATTAAATAAAATGTACAAAGTAATGTACAACTGTAGAAATTATAAAAAAAAATAGTGTTAAAAAACCTGATGAATTTAATTCAAAATTGTCCTCATATATAAAGCTGTTATTTTTTAATTTTATTATTTTGTTATTTATTGTTACAAAATTATGATGAATTTGTATAGCTTCAATGATTCTACTTTCAATATTGGAATCTGAAATACAATATATTATAACATATATTAGTATAAAATAATATACATATTTAATATTGTAATGAAAATGTTGGGTTAAGACTATTTATTTATTTCAAAATACCCAATACATATAACACAACATCTTACAATTAATTTATATACAGCATTGATAACAGTTTAATTATGGGAGTAAAGTTGGCCATCCGTGTACCATGCGGTGGATTGGATGAATGTGACCATGTATAATGATTTGACACTAGGAATGGAATATGTAAGTTGAGTAGAGGAAACGTTTTGGCACTCTAATGCTTATATAAAAAAGATAGATTTGCAGTTACTCTTCAGTCAGTCAGTAAAGTGAGTATAGTAAAATAAGGAGCAATATAGCAATTTAGGAGAAATCTCGAGCTTAAATTCAGAAGTTATTCAGTTGATAAATCTTAGAATTTCCGAGCACCCTGCAACAGGATGATTCAATGTTGGTGAAAACTCAAATGTAGAAGAGAAAAAAATGTCATATACACAAAATCAACTGATGGCAATTGATTATGTACAAAAAAGAAATAATTATTAATCTTATGAAATTTTACCTCCCACTTCAATCTGAGCTCCGCATCTTTTAAAAAGTTTACTTATCCACATTATTTGAACAACTATCACATCCAAATGTGTGCTGTAGGTCATATTATTGAAAAAGTTATAAGACAGTGCAACCGCTAATATATTAAAATATGATAAAACCATACCATGTTGTTGCCTACAAATATACAATTAAAATAATTTATTTCTTGAATAATATTAAACCAGTTTAAATGATTTTTAAGTACCTATAAATAATTTCATAAGCAAGACTAGATATTAAATTGACATCTTTGTTTTTATTTGAATTAATATCATCAATATATTTTCGAAGCGATAAAGGAGATGCAAAATTGACATAAATATTACCATAATGATCATCCATATTTTTAATGCTTTTTATCAGTCTCTAAAAATATAAATATAAATATTAATTTGCTTTATAATTAAACATGGTGAATTAATATAAAACATTTAACTAAAATTTAAATTTCCAAATAAATATAAATATATTTAATTATTTTGGTTCCATAAAAGGATTGATTTATTATCCTACGCTAATTTAATTTACATTACCTTACATGTTTGTATGCAAATTAGTGAATATAATTACAGTACTCCTTCACAGATTTCACAAATAAGTTAAATACATAATTATAATAAAAATATATCATACATATTTTAAAATTAAAAATTTAATTATGATAACAATTAAATATATAAATTCAAAACTAAGTTTATTATAGTAAATTAATACATACCATAGTAGTTTCTTGTGGTTTAGGAATGCCAAGAAGTTCACAACTAAATAATTTGTCTTCGAGAAGATAATCATAATTAATAGATATTGGAATGATCATGATATCTTCAACTTCATTTTTTAGTAAAGTATTTACAATGCACTTTAGTATTCCTAAAAATAGGATATTCCATACAATTGTATTATGAAAGTGATAAATGTAAACAATATTCTTACAATTATTTTATTGTGATATAAGTAGTTAAAATTCATTTTTGAGTTTCAATTTACTATTTGTCAAAAATAAAATTAATTATAATATTCATCTCTATTTAGTTAAGCTTAATTATTATTTCAGTATTTAATGTATATACTTTGATACTACTAAAAAATTTAATTGACTAAAAATCTATAATAAATTGCATTCGATTTTAAAACAGAAAGTATACTTGTTTATATGTTATGTATTTGAATAAAATATTTATTATTGTAAAAATGTTGAAAATATATTTTCATATATGTTAAAAAATGTTAAGAAATTCATACGAGTAAAGGATATAATGTAATTTACCAAATTTCGGAGAAATCGATTTATTTGATCGACTGCGAGTACCTTCGATAAAAAATTGTAATGGTGAACTTTCACATGTTATCAAATGTTTAACATATGTATTCAATACTGATCGATATACAACATCTTGAGAACCTTCTCCTCGATGCAAAAAAAAAGCACCACATTGTTTTAAAATATGTCCCATTACTTTCATGTTTTTAAAATCTATAAAAAAATTATTTTATTAAGTATATATTAATTATAAATACTAATAGTATCATTATTTGTATTAACTATCTAATAAATAATCATCAAACCAAAATACATCAACTCATAAGCAATTTAAATAATCAAGCAGATATAATAAATAATTCAATCGTACATAATACGCAAATGTTTAATTATCCTATTTTCTATAACATTCTATAAATGTTTTTTTTTTTTAATTTAATAAACAAAATACGACAGAGAAACTACCTTATTTTAAAAAATGAAAGACACAGTATAAAAGATATCGGTTTAACTATTTTTTCCATATTATAGGGACATTTTAAGTTTTTATTTATTGTGATTTATAAATCATATCATATGATATATGGATATATGATATATGATCATATGGCCTCCGTTCTGGTCAAGATATAAGAAATACGGGTTTTTTTCTACAGCACATCACCGATTTTCCTAAAGCTCTCAGCCCATAAAACAATTGATTTCCGATCAAGAACACGGCCCGTGATGATTTAACGGCCGATTGAAAAGTACACCATTAAAGCGAACGCGAGCTCCTCTCTCTCACCACCACTACATGGTCTCGTAACTAAACCCACATGCCAGAAAACTTTAAACCCCGCTCTTTCAAATGAGCCCCATCCAACATTGGAATAACTGTCGGAAGAGGGCGACCGTTTCAAATAAGGAAGTTGCCCTGCCGCACCTTGTATAATATATTTATGCTAAATCGACAACCACTAAAAATATCTATGGACTAAATATATACATAGAAATTCTTTTTATTAAATCTATATATTTTTCAATTGTTTCTACATAGTCTACGCAATCTAAATATTTATTTGATAACAAACAATTCAAAAATATGTCAACCGCATATAGTGGTTTCCAATGAATTTAAATGAAGCACAATACAGTGTCTAACCTGACTAAAAATGATAATTTGGTAATTGGCAACAACTCTAAAATTTAACATTTATATACAAGGTTCTCAACTCGCTGTGTCGTGTGAATTACTCATTTTTAATTGACTCAACTTATCATGGTAGTTACATTTAAATAGTGTACCAAGATATTATAAGGAGTAGAATATATTCGTCTAATTCTACGTTAAATTAATCATTTATTATTATTATTATCATTAATCAATTAATTATTTTTTGATATACCAATTATTGACACCTTAAAATTGTTAAGTTACATGATATATGTAAAATGTTACCATTATTGCTCAATTCCTTCACGTGCTCCCCCCCCCCAAAAAAAATAGTTTAAATTTGAACAATATGGGTTATTTAACAATAATTTATACATATTTTATGAATAAATAAAAATTGGTAAATATGCATAAGCCAAATTTGTAGAATTTTATATACCGCTAAATAATTTGATTATAGCTTTTTTTTAAATAAATTATTTGATTATATAAAATTAATTTTATACTGAATATTTCTAGTGTATAGTTTCCAATTTGATTCTTCGGATCTTTTTGGTGGTATGATTAAGTTTCTAGCCCGTTATCTTCCTAGTACACAAAATACCCATACAATTGTTTGTTTACTACTTATATGGAACTGAAAAGTAATAACTTATATATATATAATTTTTTTTTTTTAGATCAAGATTATCGAAAAAAATATCCTGGTATTAATAGAGAAACTATTAAAACATTGTTTGATTAAAAAATATATCTAAATCTAAGGTAAATTATACATTTGGAAATCTGGTAACAATAAATGTCCATAATTATTTCTTCTACAGTTATTGAAATTAATATTAATTATATTATAGTTATTTTAATTTGTTTGTTATTATTTATTAAAATTGTATAATATTTATTTATATACACTATACTGTTTTTATAAATCTTAAGGTGCAAAATTACTGATATAAACAAATTTAAATATACACAAAAAATAAATCTCTATAGTGTATACAAAGGAAAAACAAAATACCAATTTTTGTAAAATAATTTTTTAATTGCTTTTTTTGAAGCAAATAATTTTTTTACCAGTATGATGTATAGAATATTTTTTAAACAGCATACAAAATTCTACACATTATGTTTTGTGCATATTTACCAATCTTATTTTTTCGTGAAATATATATAAATTATTGTTAAGTAACCCTTATTGCTCAAATTTCAACCCTTGGGGGCACATGCAGGAGTTAAGTAATAATGGTAAAATTTTACACGTATACTTATAATATGCAACTTAACAAATTTAGAGGGTCATGAGGTATAAATATGAATATTTTTTATTTTGCTTCTATAAATAATGTCCACCCTACTATACACATAGAAATGTACTAGTGATTATGTGCATGAGTGGTGATTCCACATAAATTTGTCTAAGAATAATAAATGTATTCCATCATAAATTAAAACATAACATACACACAATAATTTTCAGTTGTTATATGTTAATCAAGTGTTTAAAAAAAAAATAAGTAAATGACAAGTATTAATTAATCAAGAAAAGAAAAACAATTTCTACCGCTGTCAAAAAGAAAAAAATAATTTGAATGGAACAACACAGAGAGTTTTGAACCACACTTAAAATGGAATTATAAACCCATAACAAATAGATACCAAGTGTTCAACTTTTTCTACTACATCGTGCATATTTTATACATAGTCTATGACTTTAGACTACTATAAAGTACCCATAGAAGCTGCTACATATGGAATTTCAATATTATAATGAAAACATATAAATGCCATTAAAATAAAGTCTTGATAACTCCTATGACTCGGAACAAATATCACTGGTGTTTTATTAAAATTTGTTTTCATCTATGAATTTTTCCAGCCGTAATTTAGATATAATGGAATAAAAAATATACAACTTAGTATTCATGTAATTTACTATAAGATATTAGTTGAGTAAATAGTAAAGACACTAAAACAAAAATGTGTCATATTACCGTAAGCAATTTTTGTTCATTTACATATAAACCCTGAAGTTTTGTTTTCAGAATTTTAATTAACATGTATCCCATAACTCTAATAGTTGTATTTTTTTTATAAGTTTGCAATTCTTCAAGTATTTTCATTGCTTTGTTTATCATCAAATCAGAATCATTATTAATAATTGGAATTACCTATAAATTAACAACTATGTTTAAAATATTATAAATTGATTATATTAAAATTTATCTATTGATAATCATAATAATTGAAGCCAAAGTGGTAATTCATTGCAGTCCAATACCAAAAATATTTAATAAATATTTTTAAAACCAAAATAACATTGTATACTAGTATATACTAGAATATTTATACAAAAAATATTTACAAACCTCCTGGATTGATAACTTTACACTTTCCTCAAGTAATTTGGTTTTTTCATCGTTTGATTTTTGTGCAACTTGATATTCTGGTGTTAGTTGATCGTTATTTAAAGATTTCAGTGACCATTTTATGTCACTAGACTCCTTTAATGATGTTAAAATATTCACAAATAAATTTTTGGAATTGTCCCTGAAACAAAAAATTTAGATGATAAAACATGATAATATCTATTAGATTTATAAATTCTAAAATGTTAAATATATTTGATTTCAAGAATAATAAAGGACAATTATATGTAATCACTCATAGTTTTTCATTGAGAAAAATTCAAAATGTGGTACAAAAAGATGCTTAAGATTTCGTGGTATGACAGAGTAACAAGCGAAGAAGAATAATTAAAGTAAAAAAAATCGTTCGCAAATTTTAAAAAATATAAGGGATATGATATGACCTATCATAAAGATAATTTTACTGCATCGAGATAATTTTGCAAAGCTGGCTAATTATTGAAAGGATACGAGTATGGCAAAACCGTTAGAAGAACACTAAGAATGAAATATAAATCACAAATTCTGAAGACATCGGAAAGTTATGGAGAGCTGAATGATCTGTGTTATGACAGAGAAGCATGAAGTGCTGCGGCCGACCAAAAATCGAACACCAAGAAAAGAAGAGTTTTCGTATAAATTTCAAAACCAAATACACTTAATGTGTAAGCCCATGTAATAATTAAAAACCGTATTTATTAACAATGCCTAATATCACATAGAATTCAAACGTATTTATATATAAATTTGTTCTAAATAACATTTATATACTTACATGGCTATAGAAACTATTTAAATTTCTAAGTTTATTGGTTATACAATAATTACAGCTTGCTAGTGTAAGTAAAAAATAAAACTAAAGCACTTTCGAAAACGATCAATAAAATATGATGACGTCACGATTTAAGATGTACCCTTAGTCTGATGTATAAACAACAGTGGTTACCAAACAAAATGAAAACATTTAATAAAAAAATAAAATGTACAATCACAGCTTAGTATTTTCTCTTGTAGATAGCGCTCCATTAAATAAAATATTTAAACACAAGAGAATTGTGTTTAAATCAAAAAAAAAAAAAATGTTATAGTGTAGACTTTAGTCTTATAAAAAAATATAAAAAATGGTATTTTGTATATAGATATATACACTTTAGCCAGGTGTATGACTAATATACTAAAACCGAGTTGGTTATAAAACGAAAAACAGCAATGATGTTTATCATTGATGTTTTTTATAAAACTAGTTACATTCTCAGTAGAACATTTTTTTCTTTAGTAAGTTGGTAAGTACAATTGAATTGTACATCTAGTATATACTAGAAAGTCTGTAAATATTCTAGTATCCACTAATTGAGTAGCTATCTTACCAGATGAATGGTTATTCCGAAATGTTCCATCCAATCATCTATCGCTAGTGTTATCAGATTAATTAAAAGAAACAGATGTATAGAGATTAGAGAGCATATATAACAGACTACTTGAACCATAGGTAGGTATTTTATTATGCAATGGTGCAACCAAGGGGGGTGTTTTGGGTGTCTGGACACCCCCTTTGAACTGTATTTATGGTCTTTTCTTTCGATGACCATTAAAAAAAATGTTCAATCTTTTTTAAAATTTATTACGTTCACAACTACCATAGGTTTGAATTAGATAAAAAAATGATAAATATTAAATAGTAATCATTTGAAATTCTATAATCATTAACTTTTCAAAAAAAAAAAAAATAAAAAATTGTACTACTGTATATACTATACTGGCGGACATTCCATTAAAAAAAAATCCTGGTTGCTCTACTGCAGTGGTATATATTTATTACTAAATATGCATAAATAATAATATGGGAATGACTATATATGAATAATAAGATATACATTTATTGTAATTGTAGTAAGTAGATAAAAGTAATAATCAAAATTGTGTTTTTAATAAATAATAAATACAATTAATTATCGGCAACCTATGAAAATTCAGTTGAATTGTATATTATCGCCATTAGTGTTATTTTCCAATATCCATTCATTTAAAAAAGCTCGTATTATTAAACGAGCTTTCTTCAACTGTGGTATGTCAGTACTAGCTGAAGGATACATATTTGCACAATGGGCTGTTCCTATATAAAACAAAATGTAAATCAATTAAAAATTAAAAATATTATATTTTTAAATTCCATATAGAAAATTGTAATCAAATTGTATTATTGTATTTATCATAATATGAATATATTCTATATTGTACTAAAATATGAATGTATATAAGTATAGAAAAAGAAACTCATACAAAATAAAATAGCTGGACATAGGTACTTTGCACCATGGGTGGAGGTGGGGGTAGGAAGTTTGGAAGATATATTTGATATTTGAAGATATTTGCTAATTTAATTTAGATACTGACAACAATGATAAATCATTGCAATCAAATCAATTTATTCGTGTTGGTTTCCCTTGAAGCCCAGAAATCAAAAAAAAAAAAAAAAAAAACACTAAGAATGTAAAATACTAATGTATTTTAAAGGATATACCTACCATTAATATATATAGCAACGGTATTTGCCATATTTGTCTTTGTAATTCCTAATATATGCCATGGATCAATAGATCCTTGAACATATACTACTCTGCTTTCTTTAATTTTCAATTCGCCATACATAATATTTGTTCTTAACACTCCTTTAGACAATAGTTGTGAATTATATCTAAACAAAGTATTAAGGTATTTCGTTATTTAGCTACTTAACATACAGTTAATAGTCAACTTACAGTTTTCCATAAATATCATTGCACATATCAACAAAAAAATCTAATGGAAAATGATTGCCAAACACAGAATCTTTATAAGATGTTTGATAAAATCCGAATTCAGTACATGTTTGATATGTCCATTGACGACCTAAACGAACATAGAAGAAAAATGACATTTGTGCAAATTCTTGACTAATTATTATTTTATAATTTAATAATTATATTGTTCATGTGTGTTTATGTTATCTGAATCTCAGACCTGAGGTATATTCCATATTATCTTTTGTACACATCATAAACATCACAATTCGTGATCATGAAGGCTAAATTACTTATATTAAAATATTTATATTAAACTGTATACGATTATTACAGTATTTGTTATTAGGTACCTATTGCATAAAATACAATTTAGTACAAACATTCGGTACATAAAATAATGAAAAACAAAAATGAAGTTCATTACCTATTACTTAGACATATAGTAGGTACATAAATGTAATATATTATTTCAATACTAACCTCCGGCTGCTGCATCGCTATTCCAAGTTATATTTGAATAAGAATCAATCATTTTTGAATAAACATAATCAGTACAATTTAAACCATTAAGGGATAATATTTTACTATTCACAGCCGCGTATCTATCTAACTAGAAAAATAATAAGCATAATACTTAATAGTTATGTATTCGTGTAGAATGTAGATATACAAATAAATTAAATTTAAAAAAAAATACCACGAATAATGCATAATCATATAGAATAATAATATATACATATATATAAATGCATTGCTATAAAAAGAGTATCCATGGAACTCTAGAACTTGAATACAATTTTAACTCTTAAATTATTAATTTCGGTTAAAATTACAAATTTAGATATTTTATAGATTATTTCCCAACTTATATTGTATAATAACCATAGACTATAAATAAAACTGAATTTTCCACCAGACGGGACATTATTCTTAATTCATAGTAAATCGAAAGTGTTCTTTGAATTTATTGAAAACCAATTAAAATTAGCAGATAATATATATTATGAGTTCATAATAACTTTTGTATAATTATATAAGGTTTCAAGTCAAATATATCATTCTTGGAAATATTTCTGAAAATTAAAGTCTAACAATTTGTAATTTTGGAGAAAACTATTTTATATATATGTACAGTTCAGTTAGTCATAAAGCATTCAAACTTAATGAACTAATACCAGTGCTTGTATTTGAAAAAATTAGAAAGGGCACATATAAGTGTAGAAAAAAAAATGTGCCTGAATGTCTTTATGTGATTATGTCCACATATGTTCATAATGTTAATTTTGAAAAATTAGAACAGCTAAAATATTTTTTTAAAAAAGGTGCATACCACCTTCTCCTCCAAAATTCAAGCACTGATTCAAACTACATTATATTTATAAAAATAAATTAAATCAAGTATATACTAACTGAAGTTTTTAAAGATTTGTCAACCATAATATCACATAGAGTTTCTAATGTTACTGAAGACCGATTAGGATTCTCATAAAATCTGTTGTCCTTATTGTATTGCACAATGTCAGCAAAATTTCCAGCTAAAGTTTCATACAAATTTGATATATCTTTCTGGTTATGTTTGTCTAAGGGGTCACATAATCTAAAACATTCAATAATTTAAAAAATGTTTAAACATGTTATTGATTTGACTAGGTATATATATATTACTTAAATTTTTGTTCAATAATTTTTAATCCCGTATTATTTTTGAGAAAACTATCAATCATTTCATTTGCATATTTTATATGTGATACACACTTTGTATTATATGATGATAATGCGTTTTCAACAACCTGAAAATATTCTACAAAAAAAAAAAAATGTATCATTACATTTTACAATTTTGAATACATCAAACTTCAAAGAATATATCTTATATATATATATATTGTTGATATGAAGTGTCTCCAGGTTTTAGCAATTAAAATTTGTACTAAAACAAAATATAATAATAATAGTTGTTTTTTATAGAATTATTAATAGATACAAATTTGACAGATTATTTAACTTATTAAAATAACCTATTTAAATTTATATTATATTTTTAAATAATTTATATTTTATTTTTAGGGTATTATGTAACATACATTTTACAATGTATTTATAACAAAAAAATAATAGTTCCATTTCCATGTTATTGAAATTAACTATACTTAATATTTACCTGTATTTAGTTTTTTTTTTTACTATATTTGTATAAGTAATTTTAATTGTTATAATTATTGTTTTAATGTTAATTTGTATGATGTTGCAGTACCTACCTATTATGGTTGATGATGAGACTTTTTATTATTACATTTTTTTTATATACATGAATGTATATTTATTTTGTATCTCTGGCAATAATATCTAACACTCGAAATAGTCATAATAACATTAAGGTGACGAGGTCTATATAAGGTATATGTTTATACTTGCATTATTCCATATATAATACTAATGATTTTTACATGAAATTAAATATTTTATAAGGAACTAACTTAATCTTTCAATCTATATTTTACATACCAGGGAAATCTATTTTTGCTAATAATGGACCACTTGAAGATACAGCAGCGTATATTAGATGGGGGTATTTCATTCTTAACCAAGCTGCTAGAGATCCTGGGTAAGATCCTCCGAAAGCTATCCACTTGGCTGTAGATGGGATTTCGTATTTCGTCTGGATATTGACGATAAATTCTGCTGCATCAGCTAAAGCTTGTTCGCTGTTCAAGTATACTAAATTTTTAGAACTCATATCTCTGAAACATAAAAACAATTAAATTTATTCAATAGACATTAAATAAAGTTACCTAGTTCAATACAATTATGTTGTATTTATAAAATATATATACATATATATATATATATATATATATATATATATATATATATATATATATATATTAAATTATTAAGTGATAATTATGTATACATGTTCTCACATTATGATTTATATTTATTTTTAGTGTGGCAGTAGTATTCCTGTTCAAAAGTAAGACACTTTTAAACATTTTAAAGAATTATCTATTGGATAAAATAATAGGAATACAATAACAATTTAAATGGTACAAGTAAATACATTCATTTTGTTGAACAATATATAAAAATAAAATAAAATTAGAACATTGAATCACAGGCAATAAAGAGTTTTCGAAAGTGTTACCAAAGCGGGATACCGCAGTTTTAAAAATCAAGGCAATTCAGACAATGTGGGATATCTGACCACACAACTTATTTAAGTTTATTATAAAAATTATACAATAACTTATATTAAAATATCTAAAATATTAAGTTTGAAAGGTGCATTTCAAGTCTATATTTCACTGTATTTTTTTAGTCGGTTTTAATAAGAATGTAGACCTGCATATACCCCTACCAATTACCTATTAAGGCTATAAAATCCTAAAATGAGTATTAACTTTCCAATTTCATATAGCAATCTACAATGTTTAACTTACCGGTTACCTATCTAGCTATAATATATAATAATGGATTAGACAAGGGAACAGGTATTTTCCTAATTAGTCCAATGAAGTTAACAGCTTGAGTGAATAAACGTGTATATTATATAATTTTCTTACTCAGTCGGATGGCTTTTACCATAATATCTATGTTCCAATTGCAAACATAAAGCGTGAAATTCAGTAGCATATTCAATCCAAGCCCCGCTGTACATCCATTTGGTTGAAATTGGCCCCTCTCCTCCAATCATCAAAAATACCGGGCCGCCTTTTTTATAATAATTCTTATTTATTTGGTATCTCTAAAAAAAAAAAAAAAAACCCCCGAATACATGTTATTTATTAGCGGTAAAATAATCATCGGTTTAATTAGGCCGATAATTCGATATTTATATAAAAATAGTGCTTGTAACCTGTTTCCACGTTCGGGTATCTGTAGGGTTAAAATGGTCCAGGTTCTGTACAAACCATTTGTCTTCGACATCGATCACGTTTGTGTTTATCGGTATTATCGGTTCACCCAACCCGACGCGTATATCTTTTATACTATTGACTGACGAGATTTTCCACGAGCAAAATAAAAATAAACACAATGTAAACTTCATTTTTCCAAACGAAATTTCTAAACTATACGGTATATCTGCAAAAACGAAAAGGTTTATATTTGTTCGTACGAACAACAATGACGAGTAATCCATTTTAACTATATTGCCAATAAGTTATTGTTGATTATAAGTTATTCAATAAAAATAACGAGTTACGAAATCACGAGTAAACACACAACGATAAATCTATAGAGTGGGCCCAGTTAGGTTTTGACATTCGTCGTAGGAAATAATAATGGTAACTGTACTACAGTTTACGTGTCTATAATGTATTATTGTGTATTATACTGTGGCTCGTTTAGAAATTACATACCGAAATAACACCCGTCGACCATATAACATTACGAGAGTAGATAAGAATTTTAAATTAAAATGTATATACTGCCCTACGAGTTGGTAACATAGCTAGCTAACATTTAAAATAAAACAGGACGAGTATCTAGCTCAGAACCCCAATAATTTCATTGAAAATATTAATAGATATAAATAAAAATATAGCTGCACGGCGTACACTATAGATTCGTTCCGGTCATATGTAGGTAGCTATAAAATAAAATAACGAGCAATAAATTATTATAAAGTGCTAAAAAAAAAATAAAATAAAATTACATCGTTGTTATTTCACCTAGTGAAAAAGTGAATACACGCGCAATAGCAATTCCGTAACTCTGTTACGTAGGTATCTAAACGGACGATTCCAAACATCTGTTATAATTCGAAATCGCCCATTTGGGCATCTACGATTGAAATTAAAAAAATATATATATATATTTAATTTATACTCGTACCTACCTATATTTGTAATAATAAAAAAAACCTTGCTGAATTTGAATTACATTAGTTGAGCACCTATTATATTTATTTAGTTATAATTCATTTTGATCGTTTTTCAAATAATAAATCGTCTAACCAACTATAAAACTTGACGCCTATAGCAAACTCACTGTAAAAACTGTGCAATTAGCGTATTGGATTACTACTAGTGACCGAAAGCATCAAACTATTCCCCTCTCCGAATAAATATAATAACTACCAATCCAATTAACGTTTATTATATTGTTACTTGACAGTCGTTGGTCGTTATCATTCGATGTGTATGCACATCGGGTTCACAGTGTAAACGTGTTTATATTGTCTAGATAAAATAATATTATATAAATTGTTTTTATTCGTAGACCTATTATATTTCAATTTATCATCACGACCTTTCCGTGGTGTCCTTTCCGGTAACTCGTTTTATTGGTTCGTGTGCACCGCCCTGACTCTGGAGGTCATATATGGAACATAATATAAATAGGATGTTTAAAAAAAATGTGTTAATCATACCATTTAATATTTATCATATTACAAGATAAATAAATAAATAATAGTGAATACATTGTACACTGCAGGTTTACTTTGATGAATTCCTTACAAACCTATTCATACCATATACCCACACAGCATTGCTTTTTTAACATTCCAGCGTGTTTGAAATTGGTGATCTAACGAGACCACATATAAATAGGAACGGGATTGTGCACTCAGAATCAAATTATTCATACACAAATTAATATTATAAAAAAAAAAAGGCAAAAATTGTTCTAATTTAACAACATTAACCAATTTGTTCAGGCACTTGGCTTCGGCCAAATCATAATCCTCAGAAAACTGCTGAAGAATCATGACCTAATAAATATTTAATTTATCCACCACCTCTTAAAATATAAAATGTTGAGCAGCGAGGAATTAGTTTAAATTAGCAATGCTCAAACATGGCACAACAAAAAACTAATAGTAAAATTACTCATATAAAAATTCATATGATAAATATTTCTCTTTTATCAGTTTGAAAATTAATAAATTACCTTTAATAATCACACTTCAACATACTTTAATATGAATAAAATACTATATATTTGAATCAAATACTTTGTTAATCTAAAAAATTAAAAATAAAAGGAATGTAAAGTCTTTAAACATAAGTATAACTAATATATTCAATTCTAGTCAAATTTGTGAATTGATTTGATTTTTTAAGTTTTACATCTAAAATAAATATCACTAACTTAATTTATATCTTTAAACATTTTATAACTTATTAAGAGAGTTCACAAAATATACATGGTCGTGTACAGAAGCAACGATTCCTCCAACATGCACCATGCTTGTGTACTTTTCGTATGTAATATCTTCATTAGTTAAGGAAGTCATTCTACCTCCAGCATTATTTAATAGGGCATGTCCTGCACAAATATCCCATTTCTTTATGTTAGTAGTATGGATATAAGCAGACATATTTCCAAATAGCACTTGTAAAACTTTATAACCAGCACCTCCCGCTGTCACAACTGGCACGCCATATAATTTTTGGTCTAGAAGATTCATTATGTCTCCTTTGTGAGATCTCGAAACTATAACTGATCGTTTGTTAGGAACCTAATTAATAAAACAGTATATTATATTAAATCATAAACAAACAATATAAATAATTATTACAAAAATAATGTGTTATTTGTGTTAAATAAATTGAATATCATTACACCAAATTAATTTATTAATTATTAGGCATAATATTTATAAATCTAAATTCAAATCTATTTCGGTAAAATCTCAATCATTCAATTATGAATTTTTACTGTATTTTCTATGTTTTTTTTTTAACAAATTATAGGAAGCGGATTCATTTTTTCATACCTAAACTCAAAAATTATGAAACTTCCAGATAATGATAAACCAAACTTTGAGATTCTTATATAATTACTAATGATAATAAATTGGTGAAATAATGAACTACGATTACTTACTTTAATATCGTTGAGATTATCTGATTTTGATTTAGAGAGCCAAGCCCATGTTGTTTTTAACTTAAATGGTTCATGTATTACTCCCATAATAGGTTTACCCTTGTATGCAACACAAACCATTGTTGTAACATATTGTGTTAAGCTTTCTAAAACAATATATTTATTATAAAATTTATTGTTAAAATTATGATATAAAATAAATAAAATTAAAAATATTCAACAAATAAAATGTTTCTTAATAACTTGTTTTGTTTACCAGTAAATTCTTGTGTTGCATCCAATGGATCTATCCAAATAGTAATATATTTTTTCTCAAATTCATCTTCATCATCTATTAAATTTACATCTTCATAATTGGTCAATTGTCTTACGTTCAACTTTTCACAATCGTTTTCCGATAATTCTTCTTCCGATATAATCTATTATAGTAATTAAACATTGTCTGTTAATTGATATTTAAAAATACAAAAAATATATTATTAAAACTATTAACTATACATACTTTGATGTTTGGTAAATTTGTTTTCAAATGGTAATACATAGCACAATGTGACGTGTAATCAGCATTGGTAACTGGGTCATTTGCACCTTCAACTGTTTTGCCTTTAGATTTGGCATTAACAAGATGTTCGTTGTGTATTGCGACAACTTGAATTCCACCATGTTGAGCAGCTAAAATGGCTTGTTTCAAAATATCATTACCTTTTACAAATTCGTATCTGTTATTAAAGTTCAACTTGCCAATATAATAAATTATAACACCAAAAATGAAAATAGAAAACAATTTAAGTAGAGATTTATTTCCAACTATCATCTTCTTCAATTTTAATTTATTAATATGAATTCCAAACATGTTTATAAATATTAATAATTACAACGTATTAATTAAGTTCTGCTCATACTAATTATTTGAAATTGTTGAATAACTATATTGGTGTTAAAATTTGATATTAAATAATAATAGACTTATGGATTACGATAGAACGTATTATTTAATATTATTTGTAACGTTCGTAATTTGTAAAACAGCAGAAGTTGTAATATTACGTCTACAGAAGTATTGATTAATTTACAAGGAGTAATGTCATATTTTATTATCCTACGCAGGGGAATGGCCAAATGGTCTGATATGGTTTACAGACTCTGATAAGAAAACTATAAATTATTTGGTCAATTTCTCATAAGGGACGTATTCTTACGATAGCGAAATTTGTACACCATCTTGTGTCCGATCACAAAAATAATAATTACGTAAAGAAACCCCGCACCAGCAAACAGCGGCCAACTTCAATGTATACACCGGTTATCAGGGTTTATTTTCGATTAAATGTCTGATACGGGCTCTCGGAGGTAGACAATAACGGCCCCTGACGAAGCAAGCAATTTTACAATTAAATTTTGTAGTATTTAGCATTCAAAAAAATTACAAATTTTAATATAATTATATAAATTACACTTTCGGACAGTTATCGTTTCGAATAACTGTACCCGTCCAGTAGCTGTATTGTTGTGTATATCTATAGTCCCAGTTCCGGCGAGTTACCGAGTTCAACTCGGTGGGCCGTTTACGTACTTGTAAAAAGAATGTCTTCAAATGTATATTAATATTCCCCACCCACTATGGAATTCACCCGAAGACGCCCCGAGATAAATTGTAGATTAAAAAGGCCGTTCGCTTTTTATGAGCCGGTGAAAATCCTAAAAGCTCGGTTGGCCGACATATTCTCTATCATGCATAATGGTCCGATCCGTATTAAGATAATACAACTAGAGAGCATAGAATACGAGGCCTATAACCACGGTCATAAATATTATCAACCAAATTCTAAACGAACTGTTATCACGAACAATATCTGTATTGATTGTACAAATACTTCAAACATTTGTTATCAATATTAAATGATTTTAAATACAAATAATACAAGCTTGGTGTTGTGATTTATTAAATTAAAATCCTTAGCTTACACCTTTTATCTTATTAATAAAAAAAAAATCATTCTGTTCCTAAATGCCTTCAATGGGTGTCTCCTTAAATCACGACACTCAAGCCATTGTTATACCTTAACTCATATACGATTAATGTAAATTTTTTTTATATTTACAATCTGTTACATAAAATTGAACAATAAGTAAAATAGATAAGTGAATAAGAAATGGCTTGGAGAATGGACAGATTTAAGAAGCCTTCCAGTGAAGACACTTTGTCAGCTATTTATATACATGATTATTGTAAACTAAATTACAAATCTGTAATCTGTGTGTTCTCTAATAAATGTCATAAAAAATAAAAATACAAATAATAAATAATTCTAGTAAAGAAATTATATATTTAGTTAATTCACAAATGATATACCTACCACGGCTAAGTTACATTGCAAAAGTTGCAAAAAAAAAAAGTATGTTATTATAATTTATAAAAATATACAATTTATTAATTTAATAATGTTTCGTTAAAAACAAATAAATAATATAATTTTTATGTACTGTCTCTGCTGATTGGTGACTTGGAAGGTACACTACCTTAATAAAATCTTGTCTCTGGTGTGTCATGTGTGGAAGTGGAGGAAAGGTAGGGTAAAATGTATAGGGTAATATAGTTTGAACGCTAAATTTAATAATGAATCACAGCCAACAATATACAATTCTTGTGGAGTTCGGTTAAACACGAGAACGTTTAATTCATATAATCGATCCAGCTCTTTTTGTTCTAGCAGGTATCATACATAAATATAACAGAAACAAATTACTCTTATTTTACATGTACATTGTACAGTCTAAAATTATTATATAATCCTAAATACCCCCCCCCCCTCAAAAAAAAAAAAAACTAAAACCTACATAAAGCGAATGAGGTTCATGATAAATTAATCATCCTGTATAATAACAAAAGTAGTGTTTCCAACATTACTTGTCACTTCGTAGTTTTCTGTTAATATCTGTTCCCAACCATATTTTTCAAACAATATTATTTCTAATATTTGTAAATTTGTCAATAGATCAGTATAGAAAATTGTGTTTTCCATTATAGTTTCCAAATAAAAATATTTCCACGTGATATAACTCCAAAATATTTCCTGGATAATATCCTCATAATAGTATGATACACAATGATGAACTAACACAGGTTCTCATTACTAACTTTCAATATTGGGAAAGGTTTATTATAGGACAATGTAATACTTACCCAAGAAATATGATGTAAAACAAATTCATATCAAAGAAAAACACAGAATTTGCAAAATACATTAGTATTATTATATAAAATTATATTCCGCATAGTCTGCAAAGAATAATCATCTAATGATAATTAAAAATTAAATCAATTAGATCAACACTGGCAAAAAAAATTTGTTTGATTTAGATTGATTCAAGTTTCATAACAGATAAAGCAAAAAAAAAAAAAAAAATGTACACTATTATACGATGAATGTGAAATACCTAAATCGATAAGATACTCTAAAATTCTAATGATATTTTGTCATAAAAATTAATTACTTGGTAATGTACTTTCTATAGTATGAGTATTAATTTCTTTAGTGTTTATCTTTTGCATACTATCACTGTTGTCTTTGGAATTGATTCTGTTTGATGAAGTTTCATTATATTCTGGTAGAACCTTGTTTTTGTTTAAGACTTCAATTACTTTTTCAACCGAAATAGATTTATCAGCAATTTTCATGTCTATAGCAATTTTTGTTGCATTTTGTTTTTTATGAGACTCTTTTAAACTCACGGGTGGCAATTGGTTACATGTTTTTTTTTGAAACTCACTGAAACACAAATGTGACACTTCATTAATTAATGCATTTTTACATATTTTAGTTAGAAACAAATATTATAATACTAACGCTCTGAAGACATCTTCTGGGAAAAATATATTGGGCACTTTGTACGGTTTGGCAGGCTTTGCATAACTTGGCTCTGACTCTGGAGGAAATGCCCTGTATACATCATACCAAATGGGTCGATCTTCGATTTTCATTGCACCAGACTTGATTAATCCATTAACCCTGAACATATATCAACGATTCGGATAATTAAATCTCATTAAGACCAATAAGTTAATAATTGGAAATCCGAGGCCGGCGAAAAATAGTCAGATTTCAACATGTTCAAATACGAACATGAAATCAAGTATTGAAACAAACATGATTGTAATTTGTAATTAATGTTTACAACGATGATATCTAAATTACCTCGTGAATATAGTTCCTAGTTTTTCCAAACGACTTCCAGCCATATTTGTACGACAATGACTTTATAAAACTGTTAAATTAATTAATTAATTAATTAATACAATTTAGCTTAAGCGATTACACTATAGTGAAAAAACATTAAATGAAACCACGAAAAAAAAAAAATATGACTGTAGTGGCTGAGAGAGAAACAAAATACCCACAATCAGTATACCACAACTGCGGTTACATATTATATCAAACATACCAGGTATGCAAATCTTAGATCTAATAACATAAATACGAGAATTTTGTACTGTTAATAACCTTGATATATTATAATTATTATCTATTAATTATAATTTATTTATTTTACTTATTTTATGTGCATATATAACCTTGACCAATTAACGAAGTTATTCTGTTTATAATATAAGTCGCACCTTTCAGTTCCACTAACAGCATTTTTGAAATTGGTTTCGTAAGTGAACAATCTTAACAATTAGTATCTTTTTTTGATGTCAATTAAAAATATCAAAAAATGAATATTATGAATAAAATAAAAAGTCCATTTTTTACTTGCTATAGAATACAGGTTACAAAAATGTTTTCAAACGTCATAAAGCCGCTGGATGGTAAAATAGCAATTGTGACTGCATCTACTGATGGGTAAAACTACTTAACATTTTACTTTAAATGTACAATTATTTCATTTAAACTTGATTAAATTATTGTAATATCATTTAGGATTGGCTTTGCTACTGCTCAAAAATTAGCTTCTGATGGAGCTTCTGTTATGATTAGTAGTAGAAAAGAACAAAATGTTGAAAGAGCATTAAAAATACTTAAGAAAGAATATGGTGATAAAAAAATTCAAGGAGTTGTGTGCCATGTATCAAATAAAGATCACAGAAATAATTTAATCCAAGAGGCGAGTAGTTTTTTTTTACATTTATTTAAAAACCACATACTATATATTATATTCTGTGCAGAAATTAAACTAATTAAGTTTTACAATGATTTGTATTTTTTTGTCTCGGAAAACTTTTTGCTCAAAGCCTAAACAATTATTAATTGACAACTGTAATTTAGAATTGAAGGCAATTTTATGGTTTTTTAAATAGTTTTTCTATACATACAAATATTGGATAAATTATTCATTATAAATTGAAAAATTATCTTGTTCTTGAAATTGTTAGTAAGTATTGTAAAGACACGGTCAAAATTCAGAAAAATTTTGTCATTTTTAGGCAAAATATAAAACCGTAAACTTTGTTATTTCTTACTTAATTTTCAAGGTTCTAAAATTTGTTTTAATTTTTAGACTATTAAAACATTTGGTGGAGTTGATATACTTGTGTCCAACGCTGCAACAAATCCTGTATCAGGTTCAATATTAGATGTAAGAATTTTGTTTAACATATAAAACCTATTATAATATATGTTTATTTGTGTTATGTTATAACAGAAGATTAAATACATAATATAATAATTTGTTAATTAGTGTGATGAAGAAGTATGGGATAAAATATTCGATGTTAATGTTAAAAGTGCATATCTTTTAACTAAAGAAATAGTTCCACATATGATTTCCAAAGGAGGAGGGTCTATTGTATATGTTTCATCAATAACCGGAGTCTCTCCATTATCTGTAAGACGTACTATTAAATCTTATAGTTAAGAGGGACATATAGATTATTTGTATGTCACAAGGCCAGGAGAGTTACATTACTTCTGCTGATTTCTTTTTACATATTATTTATGATTATCAGAAAGAAAATGTAAAATATCTATGTAATATAGTGAATTAAAAAAATTGTTTGTACATGATTTATAGATATTAGGTGCTTATTCAGTCAGTAAAACTGCACTTCTTGGACTAACAAAAGTAGTTGCAAAAGATTTAGCAGAACAAAATATAAGAGTTAATTGTGTTGCTCCTGGAATTATAAAAACAAAATTTGCTTCATCAGTAAGTAGTATAATAATTAATTATGCTATATTAATTAATAATTATTTATGCATAATAATTAATAATTATTTATGCATAATAATTAATAATTATTTATGCATAATAATTAATTTCAAAACTTGTCAAGGATATCATATCCACATATTCCATCTATATAATGCTCATCATATAATTTAAATAATAAAAAAAATTGTAATTATAAAATTACTATTTTAATATTTGATCTGGACAAAATGCTGTATTATTTGTTTTTTAATATATTTAAAAATTATTCCTTAAATTGAAATTAATATGTTTAATAATTACCTATTGTCTACATTTAAATTAATATTTTCAGTTCACTGAAGACAAATCATTAAGTGAAGAATTATTACAAACAGTATCAATGAAAAGGTAATATCATTATGTAGAATAATTACTGTAATTTAATATTGTCATTTTTATTCTTTTAGGTTTGGTCGCCCAGAAGAAATTGGTTCCGTTATTTCATTTTTATGTTCAGATGCATCTTCTTATATAACTGGTGAAGTTATAGTAGCATCTGGAGGCATGGTGTCCAGACTTTAAATTTGTAATTTAAATGGAGTCTTTTTAAAAAATGAGTCAATTTATGACTCATTGCTTTATATTTTTATTTACAGAACTATTTCTTTTTACTAAATTAAATTGGTGTTGTGGATATTATTGGAGTGATTAAATATTTCAAAACAATATAGACTTATTTTAAAAAAAACAAGATTGTTACATTTTTTTATATGTACATAATTTTGTAGGTACTTATGTGAAGAACTATAATTCAGTTAGAATTATAAAATTGTGACAATAATGCTATAAGTAAAATGGAATTCTAAATATATTATGTTTTGAGGTCTGTTTAACATTTAATAGACTAAGTTAATAAAAAAAATAATAATATTTAAATGAAGGTATATTAATTAAAAGCGTAACTAATTAAAAATTATAAGATCTTTTTTTCTTTATGTTCATAATTAATTTAATTTGTCAATACTTGTAATTGCTGAGGTGATAAGTTGATGAAAAAAAAAGCATACTCAGAATACATATGTTGTAGCCACTGAACAATTTAAATAAAAAAATAATAATTCCCAAGGACCTAATGTGGTGAAACAATAACTAAAAAGATTTACAATAGAATGATAAATAGATGAAAAATATGATATCTATGAGTAAATGAAAAATTGGACACAATTTCGATTGTAAAATATAATACTGACATGTGTCTGTCGTGTAAACAACTAAAATGACGAAAATATTGTTTTCTATTGAATGACCATCAAGAATTAGTTAGATAACGTGACTATCGAGTGGGGGGAGGGGATCAAGAAAATAAATGTATGTTTTTTTTTCAACTTCAATCACTGACGAGAATAATACAAAATTAATTTAGAGTTAAATCGCAGTTAACTAACTATAAAAATAGCTACAAATTCAACAAACAATAATTCAGTGTTTTGAATAGTTTTGAATAATAGCTCGATACATCAAAGTCATTTAAATACATGAAATAATGGAAATTACTTAAGAGTTATTTTGTAAAATAAAAAATACACGGTATCTTTTAGTCCGTGATGCGATTCATGAAGTGTTTAATACAGTATATTGATTTTAGAATGTAATTAAAAATAATGAATAAGTAAAAAACGATCGAACGATAGTAAAAATAAATACCTATTAAATAATAATATATTACATTACATAGTAGCGTTGTTTAGTGTTCAAATACAATTGTACAGTATGGACAATTCGAAATTGTAGACGATTTTCAATTTAGGTTTAAATTCATAAGATTTATCATATATTCTATTGTCACTTTGCTGGCTGTTATCACCGGGTAACCTCCCTAATCTCAATCTTTTCATTATCACTTTTCTAACCTACGTAATGTACAAATTGTATAGATTATAGATATAATTTACATAAAAAAAAAAAGAAAAAAGAAAAAAGAAACTTCGCTTAATGAAATGTACCGAAATACATTACCTACTATTATTCGAATCATAGAGATTTTCTTAGTGGACTAATAAGCGTTTTTCGAATTATCGAAAATATAATAGAATTATTACGGTCTGCTAACTGTAATAAGTTAAAAATTACCAATTACTTTAGTACGTATTAGTATAAGAATATATTATAGCGTTGCGCCGTCGCTGCGGCGAATTGTACACTGGATTAGGTAGATGAATAATAATTCGAGGGGGGATCGATTTGTTTATATTATGATTTTGTGGTTACCGGGTATCACTAGGCCGCCATAAATGCTTGATAAAAACAAATTGATAACAGGCCGGAAGTAGGATGAAGACGGTGATGGTTTTTAAGTACAACAATGCAATGTGTACAATAAACGGTACATACAGCATTCTCAAAAAAAATATGTAGTTCAAATAATTAGATAGGAATAGTTAGAATAATTATGTTAAATCTAAGATGTTATTATAGATACTATTTTATCATTTTGTTTTTTATTTTTATGGTGTTATGTTTCAATGTTTATTTAATAATATTTCTTTCAAAAGATGAGACACCTATGGAAGTAAGTTCGCTTTAACTATTCACAATTTAGTATCATTAAATATTTAAAAATTTATAATAATATAGGTGTATCTATTTACCTATTTTATTAAAAATATATACAATTATGATTCAAGATAGTTCATCAAATACTATGTAAGACCCAATGACCTAGAATAATTTTAGTCTTTCAAAATAAAATAAATTATCATGATAGATAAAATAATTCTTAATATCTATTATTTTTATTTGCTGTACATAATAAATAACAATATTTATAAAAAAAATTGCATCAAGATATGAATAACCTATTACTATTAAAAATTGTGAATGTACTTCAACAATTTAGTTTATTTTGAAATCGATTTAATAGTAATTTAATATATTGTATATTTTGATTTTTGAATATGGAAATAAATAGCCAATAGGTATAAACTAATATTAATTATTGATGGATCTTTTTGAACATATATTTGTATTATTTCTGTTATTTAGACAGCAACTGAAATAAAATTTAATGCAACTTATCTTGCTGCTCAAAATATTAAGAAATCATTAACAATACTTGATAAAGATTATGATCATCCAATACCAACAAGCCAGTCAAGTATTCTTAGAGAAATTAATGTACTTTTAAGTAATTTAAAGTTAAAAATCAATGGGGATATTGATTTGTACACTCTAACAATAAATGTAAGTGCATCTAATATATTTTTTTTTTTTTAAATGGCTATTAAATATTTTATTACTTATATGTTTATACTGACATTTATTAGTTATTTTATTGTGCAATCAGGATTGGTTGAAAATTTAATGATTTTGCATAGGTACAGAGACATTATATTCTGAAATTAATGTATTAATAGGATAAAAATTTAAAATTAAAGTCACAACTTTTTTAAATACATTTAATTTTACAAATACATATACACTATTATTTATATTGTATATATTTGATTAGTAGTTGCATTTTGTATGCATAAATCTTTAGCTTATTATATATTTCTTTACACATAATTAAACCAGAGTTTCTCGCCTGTTGAGCAATATTAATCTGTTCTTTAACACATTAATTAAAATCATTTAAACATACAAACAACCCATTGTTTAATAATTTTGTTGGTTTATTGAAATTAATTGTTAACTGTCCTAAATTTACTATATAGTATCACAGTAGATACTAGATAATTGGGATTAGAATTAGAAGAATGTCTGATATCTAATATTTGTTTTAGAGTAATAATTTAATTATGGATATTTATATAGATGATTAATGAAAATGGACTTATGCCTCTTCATGGTTCACCATATCTAGGATCAACTATACACTTATTAAAAACATCAAAAATAATCAAAACATGTAATTTGGTAAAAGGAACTCAATTAAAATTATTACTAACATTTAAAAATAAACAAGAAGTTTTATTTAAACCCAAATGGTAAGAATTTGAGTAAAAACTTTATCTATCTATTATATTGTATACTAGTATACCTATTGAAGGATACATATTTTGTCGATTTGGAGCGGTGTGTCTTGGAATATTCTAATTATAAATTATCACAGCCAAAATCGATTTTGAGTTTTTTTCTTTCTTTTTATTCAGTAAATTGTTGAGAATGTTAGACTATAACTTTGTAAATAGTACCTTCTATATAGATACTATTTAGTCTCTAGTACTTAATATAGGTCCATGTTCAATTTCTCATTCGTTATGTTATTTCTATGCTCATAGAGTCTTGTTGACCATTTTTATGTCCCTAAGTTTAGCAGGTTAGGTAGGTAAGAAAAAAACCTACCTATACAATTTTAATACTCTCATTATTCTGCCCAAAAATCTGAAACAATGAAGGTAACAATAACCATTTTTATACATTTATAAATATTAGAACTTTTTTTTTTCTATAAAGGTATCTAGAATCTGAAGTAATACGCGGTAATGTATATGCAGGCAAAGATCGATATAATGGTGAAATATTAGCATTTTATATTTCTCTCATTCTTGGTTTTCCGCGGGTTCCGATTGTAGTGAAACGAATTTTAGACTCAACGGAATTGCAAGAAACAGCAAATATTGGATTAAAAAAAACCATGTATATCAACTGTAAGTAAAAAGTATTAATTTAATCGAAAATGTCTTTTTGGCACATTTATTATAAATGCAAATGTCAAATTTTACTCTTATATATTTGTAGATGATAGTGTGTGTAACTCCTAGATAGTTTTGATTTTTAAATGGTAACAGCTATATTATTTAACACCAATAATTTATAAACTTATTTTGTCCATTTGTTTATACTTTACGAACCCAATAAGCAATCTTGTTGCGAAATATTTAAAAATGTGTTGATTGAATATGCTTTTGGTAAAGTATTATATTAGAAAAGAAATTAGGTATTAAAATTGGCTTTTGCTATATTAAATGTACGTCATTGCATGTGTTATATTATCCTACAATTATAACCTTATGTGTTGTTAGATAATAATTAATTAGTAAAATAGCTTTTAAACATTAATTAATTAATTAAGTACCTTTCAAAATTAACCAAATTTTGGTGGTACATTACTGAGTAAATGATGGACAAAATATAAAAATTATCATTGACACTCGTAAAAAATAATATTTTTGGTGTTAAATACTGGTATTTCCATTTAATAATCAAAAGTTGTTAGTGGTTTCATCATCAAGGGTGAAAAAAATAGGGTATTGTAAAATTTAAAAATTATACGTATCCTTAATTTCTCAAAAAGAAAATGTCGATAAAAGTTAAGTGTTTTATCTTAAAGAAAATGTTTTATTATAATATACCTACCTAACTTGGGGTGGTTAGGTATATTTACCTATATCAGTGATTCCCACTCATATTTATACCATCTTCTTGTGGCCATTTTTAATTTTGAAGAATGCGTTTAACTTAAGGAGATGCTAAGTGAAAGCGTTTATTCTGTAACTTATATTTGTATAGTCTAATTATTTTATTTTACTTAAATGAAATTAATAATTATGTATGATTAAAAATGAAAACTATTACGTAACAATATTTATTACCCCGTAATGTCATAATATAACTATATTGGCATTATATTATTAGGTACCTATCTATCTAGCCCTAAATCACCGAAAAATAAGTCATAGGTATATTTTTTTTTTTAAGTTGAAAGTTTAAAGGGGGTAGGGCGTTGTGGGTAAAATAAATGGAAAAAAAAGGTTGGGAAACACCAATCAATATATTATAATATTAATCTAAAATTTATTATTTTGTCTTATACGAGGTGTGTTCAATAAATACCCAGACGGAATTTATTAAATATCATAATGCAAACTTAGAAACTATTTTAATGGATCACTTTCAAAATAGTATCCTTTAGCTTGTATACAATGCTCTCAACAGTCTAACCACTTTTGAAAACTCCTTTGAATTTCCTCCAAGGCCTTAGCTCTTCTAGCGCCTTATGGATGGTTTCGTTAACATCTTCGAATCTTTGACCTTTGAGGGTAATTGTTAGTCTTGGAAACAAAAAAAAAATATCACAGCGAGCTAAGTAAGATGAATATGGTGGGTAAGGTACCAATGGTATATTTTCAGATGCCAAAAATTCACGTATGGAAAGGGCTGAATGTGCTAGTGCATTGAAATGGTGCAAAAGCCAGGACTTTGATTTCCACGCTTCTGGTCTTTTACGGTGTATTTTCTCGCTTAATCATTCCATTACTTGTTTATAGAACACTTGTCTGACCTGTTAGTACAAATTCATAATGGACTTAAGCAAAAAAAATCGAAAAAAAATAATGAGCATTACTTACTTTGATGTTTGACCAGACCTGACGACATTTTTCTGGACGAGGTGAATTTGCGGTCTTCCATTGCGATGATTGAACTTTGGTTTCGAGATCATATGTTTCATCACCTGTAATAATTGGATTTTTAAAACTTGGGTCATTCGAAATCCGATTGTTTAGTTTCAAACACACTTATATTCTATTTGTTCCTCGGTTGAATTTTGGCACACTGTTTTCATACTCAATTCATCTAATAAAATCGAATGACAAGTACCAATTGATAAGCCAACTTCATTTGGCTACTTTTCTGACGGTTAATCGCGTCGGTCATTTCTAATTTCGTTTGGAACAAAATTAATGTTATTATTTTGTTTTTGATGTTGATGAACGCCCAGGGCGATGGTCTTATCTTCAATGGGTATTCGACCTTCTTTAAAACGATTGAACCAGTCAACAGTTACACTAGGGCTTAGTGAAACATCTCCAATTGCTAATATAATCGATTCAAAAGTTTCCGTAGCAATTTTACTAATTTTGAAACAAAATTTAATACACGCGCGTCGATATTATCCGTCGTTATATCGCGATTTTACACTAAACGGTCGACTTTGAACGCACACTGCCAATGACTAATTGAAAATAACGATTAGTATTTTATACCGAAATAATGGTCATTATCTCTAGTTTATTTTGGTGTAACAACATTACCGATAACATTAAAAGTTTTTCTGTAATAATTTTACTCTGGGCATTTATTGAACACACCATTTATATTCTATCATGTATCGTGTTGCTTAAAATATAATTGTTTATGTTTAGCGACGACAAAAGAAACGTGTATTTATGGAAAATGTTATTATTGTAATCGTGACGATCCTATTTGTACGAAAAGTTTACGTCTGGAGGGAGCGGCTATATTTTATATCCCGCCGTTCGTAAATCTTAAGCAATATTTGCACCCTTGGCGGAGATCTTATAACGAAAATAAAAGAACCAGGTTAGGTTAGCGAGATTTTTCTTGTTTTATTTATATTTATTTATATATTTTTTTTTAATCGTTTTTCGTCCGTAAACATCAATATATTACAAATAAAGTGGATTCCGCTTAATGTGACCAATCCCTATTTAAAAAAAAAAAAAATACAATTTTCCACAGTCTGAAATCGAATCGTGACTTTTTTACTGTTGGAGGATGCTTTCGAGGCATATAATAACGCCCCTGGATTCGAAATAGTTTCCCTTATTTTTCTTTGTCCAAGAAATACGCAGCACGGCGTTTTATAGATCAATTTTTGGCCATCAGTCTGTGGAATAAAATGGTGGTCTTCAATAAATTTTAATCGCCTGTCCTGAATTTGGTTCCCACTGCGTTTCTGGTACCCAGTTCCACTCACTTATTTATGTCATACGGTTATTGGGTAATGTCCAGGAGAGTGACAAAATAAAACTATAACATAATACAACAAACGCACAGCATATAAAATTATTATTTTTTTTTATACCGGTCAGTGGTCACATAACACCGAGATAATCATAAATATGAAATAATTAACATTTACAGTGATTACATACAACTATACAAACACTGGTCGCAAAAACTGGATACTTTCATATTTTATTATTTTCTAGGGGGCATCGTATCTCCTTGCCCCTTTATTGGGCAAACCAATAAAATATGGATGGTCATAAATTAATAGTAAAAATAGTAAGAATAGTATATAATATAATAGGTACCTATCTATATCGTAGTAATACAAACATTAATAAAGAGAACCGGACAAATTTTGCATGAATCGTCGCAAACAAAAAACGATTCCGAATTATGAGCAAGTGTTAAACATTTTTTGCTAAATTTAAATACAAATTAAATTGATTATTTCTTCTTTTCCAACAACTTATGGAAAACCTTTTATCACATATTCAAGCTTCTTTTTACCAAGCCAAACAAATTCTATTCATGTAAATTTAAATGTTTAATGCATACTTGTTTCAGATGGGAAACCGATAACGATTTTTGTGATTACGTTAAAACTAATTATGATCTTGAGAGGATTTTGGATTTTATTGATATAGCCATGTTTGATTTTATTATTGGAAATGGTGATAGACATCGCTATGAAGTCATGGAACATTTTAACAACTCTATTCTTCTTATAGACAACGGGAAAAGGTATTAATTATAAAAATAAGATATAATATCTAAATTATACGTAGGTTATTTGATATATATATATGTTATTATTTGACACATTACCAGCTCTATGCATCTATTTATGACAATATTTAATATTTATCATGCTCGATATTAATGAAATAAATATTTTTGAACAGTTTTGGGAATCCTTATGAAGATAATATTGATATTTTAGCACCACTATATCAATGTTGTCTGTAAGTATTATATTTTACAATTTAAATACATTTTGTTCATTGTGTTTATGTGTATTGTAATTTTGTAATTATAGTATCCGCCAGAAAACATGGAATAGACTTAAATCTATAAAAGGAGGAAAATTCACAAACATTTTACAAAACATGTTGGATATACATGAAACCATATCGTTAATTACGTTACCTCATTATTATGCACTAGAACGAAGAATGAAAATAATTTATGCCACTGTTGTTATGTGTCAAAAAAAGTCAAGTAAATCAATATTTAAATAATTATTGGTAAACATTAATCTATATAAAATTGTTATATTTATTTATTTATCTATATATCATTATTAAGTTTTAAAGTTTATTATTGTTCATCACTTTATATCACTGTTCAAATATATTTTTATTATACAACACTTTAAAATTTATAAAATATTATATAATTAAAAATACAAACTATAAAATTTGGAAAATTGATGTTTTTTTTTATTGCAGATAATTTTCTTTACAAATAAAATAGTGGTTGGTATACTGATTACTAACCATTTAGTTTATATAGTTGTAAATACAATGCTGAACAGTGAATTTATAATTTGTGTTTAATTATAAAATCATATGGATAATTGAAAATTGTAATCCAATATTAATGCTCAAAAAATGTTTAATTAAGAATGTTACCACTTCAGCTTAGATTTGAAATGTCTATTATAAAAAAAAACCTAATAGTTTATGAGGATTAAAATTAAATTATGTATAATTACTTAAGTCTCACATTTCCATACCATTATATCTGATACAATTATATTGTATAAATAAATAAATATACATAAGTTATAAAACAGTTAATAAATATATTTATAAAAATAATACTTATAAAAAACAATTTGTTCGGCACAAACAATGTACAAATAATTAATTCAAATGTATAAAATAAGTATAAAAAAATATTTGCAGTCTTGTTTAAGTAGTTTTGTTCTAGAACTCCCAAGTATCAAGCAAACGCAATCCATACATTGTACTATTTTTTTCTGTGGATATTGGCCCTGCCATCCCATATGCTAGTGGTGAATATAGATAAAAACTGAAAATAGAAACACAAGTACCTTCAATAAAGTGCAATTAGATTTATAAAAATAACATTTACCTATAAATAACCGAAGAATAAATTATTCCAATGAGAACATCATAGATAGTTTTTTGTAATAGGTTAGGTTTGGAAGTCTTAATTGTTTCTAATACATAAGTTATTGTGACACCTAAAATATTAAATATTTATTTATATTATTCACTGGGATTATTAATACATTAAACTTTAACCTGTCAACATTGAACTGTACAAAAATGCTGGAAAGTAGTGATGATAATAAAGAACTCGGCCCATTGCGTAAAATGGTAAATAGTGTAGACACCATCCGGTAAACAGCCAATTTCCAGTGGTCAATAATCGTTGTTTTGAATCTGCAACTGAAATGTTTATAACATTAATTCCAGAAATTTAAAAACAAGAAATGATCTTTCTTACCTGTAACATGTTGATTATTTCTACGCTTATCATAAATAGCTTTCCAAATTGAAATCAAATTATATAGTATCATTATTGCCAAGTTTGCCCACCATATGATTGGGTTACCAAGTAAATAAATTTTATAATTATTACCAGAAAAAAATTGCCCCTATAAAATTAAGTGTATTAACTTCAAGACAATAATGTTCAGTAAAATAATAACCAAACCTTATAATTTATAGGCCACTGCCAGGGTCTAGAAGTAACTTCACCTTCCTTTGGTTTCAGACCAGAATTTCCTTGAAACATCACAGCGTGAGATTCAATAAATCTAGCGAAAAAATTTGGAGAATACACTTCAAAACTAACATTTGGAACTATAAACGAAAATTAAATTTAAATTATATTTAATTTCATTAAAATATAGTGATCAATAATTAACATTATTTATTGTTTACAAATTGAATTTTATAAGATTTAATACAAACATACGTTTAGGATTGATGTTATCCTCTACATTCCAAAATGAATTAGCGTCTCTTAAATTTGGACTACAAGTAACTTCTAATTGTTCAAATGCCCTGGAAAATAAATTAATTTTAAAATTATAAAATTAACATTAAGTTGTGCTTGGAATAATATAGGATGGAACAGAATATTAATAAATTACCATTTGGGTAATTGTTTATTTGATGTTGTTAGTACACAATGTTGTAGAACATGAACAAATTTGATTTTACTTATTACAGCTGAGATAATATTGTCTTCATTTCCATTTTCAATAAAAACCTTCCAAACATCATTATAGTCACCAACGCCATCCTAAAAAAATCATATTTTATATATTTATGTTTAATTAAAGAATTGTTTTAATAATTATCTATATTTTTTCATAAAATTATAAAAAGTGTTTTTAAAAGAATTATTTACTTCACCATAACCAGTGACTTGGTAGTGTTTCTTTGTTATCGGAGCAGATTCACGATGTGAATGTAAATTTCGTCTTGTAGGTACATGTTCTAATCGAATCATATCCCCATGTTTTAAAAATCTGACGCTACCATTAGGATTTATTTTTTCATCGTCCTTGTAGAGTTTTATTAACCATCTATTGTTTTCATCTTTGTGGGCATAGGTTGTAATCTAAATTTGTATTACAACCAAATTTTTAACAATAAATATAAAACAATTCACAGTCTAAACATACTTGCTGTTGTTTTGCACCGACATTTTCTGGGTATAAATGCCAGTGAGAATGCAAGTATCCACCACCAGTTCTATGATTCTTTAAGGTTACAATTGATCCAAATGCAACTTCTATACACATAATATTATAATATAAAAATTATTATTTTTGTTACTCAAAAAAAATTTGATTGCACACATAATGTATTTATATTACCTTTTGGCATACTAGCATTGTGCAATGAATTTCCTTGCAATTTTGATTGGAAAGCAGAACTATAAAATCCATCACCATTTCCACTTTTGTTCAGTACAAGTAAGTGTATATAAAAAAATCCAACATACACAATTATTGGTAATACAATAAGACAAATGAACCTCGCTACAAAATGTTTTACGGTATAGCTCTAGAACAGCAACACAATTGTTAACAATGTTTTACAACAAAATAATAGTATATATTACTATGGGTTTTGATAGTTTTCCAAGTGTGAACCACAAATCAACAATAGTCATCAACCCAATGAAAATCACTTGAAATAACCCAACAAATTTAATGCCGACACAACAGGCCATTGTTATACCAATGAAAACTAACCAAAACCACCATGTAACACTGAAGTCTCTAAACAGTTATTTCATAATACAGAGAAATTAATATACATTTTCAATATACAGATAAGAAAAGTAAAAGGAAAAAACCGTTAACAGAATATAATGCCTTACATTAATGTAGGTGATCTAAATTTACAAATTCCAACCAAAGTCGATAACATAAAAAAAAGTAATAATGGGTCTAGCAAAATATATTGAGTTAATGTTAGGGTTCCGACATCTGAAAATAAATTTGAATCAACAATTCATATAATAGGTATTAATTTTACAAATATAATATAAATTTACCAAATAAAATTAAAGCCGAAGATAAGCTGGCTGCACTTAAAGAATGTGTCATTTCCCAAATAGAAATAAAAGTGAATGGTATTAATAGTCCGCCTAAAATTGAGCAAAACTAAAAAAAAAAAAAAAAAATTGTTCACAATAATACTAAAAGAATTATTTTAATTTCAAAGTGATTTCACCTTTCTCATTCCAACATAGTTAACATCATTATATTTGTCACCAGGTTTTTCAAATGGAAAACTTCCATTATATCCAGTCATAACTCCAGATAATGCTATCAGCATCTGTTTGTAGAATCAATTGTTATAATTTACATTGTATGTTAAACACAAATATATAACACAAAATAAACAAATTAGCACTCACTTTCCCGACTGGAGGATGAACATCGAAAAAAAATGTCCTGTTGATATACCAGCTACCCATTTTTCCAAAATGTGTTTCATCCCAGCTAAACATTAATACACAGTACATTTATTTATTTTATATTATGTATAGTTAAAAATTATTTATGAATATTACCAAACATGATCTGGTTCGTGTACTTTATATAATCGGGTCCCGAATGAAATAACTGTTAATACTAAGAGTGCCATCCACCATGATGAATTTCTAAAAAATTATATTTTTGTCATCAATAATAAAAAAAAAAACATTATTACTATAAATCTTAATAACAGAATTAGTTTTACTATTTGCATAGGAATAGCATAAGATGTTTGAACTAAATATTAGATTTGTATGTAATCATTGAAAAAAATAAATAAAATAATGTATCTAACTGTTAGACAGTTAATTGTATTACTTGTATAAATATTTGAAATGCAAATAATTTAAACAAATATTTACTAGATAGACAGATAATGTTAGTCAATAATTACCCAATAAATATATTGTATACTGTGATTGTACAATTGTTATTTGATATTATAAATCTAATTTTAATTTTATTGTAGTTTTCAGTAATGCAGATAAATTATAATCAAGACTGCTTCATTGTGAAACATTAAATGATACTTAGTAGGTAATGGTATGCTTTAGGTAAATGGTTCTAACCATTGAGAATCTACCCAACCAATATTGTTGTCTTTTTTTCATCGGTAAAAATATTGAAAACAAATTATTTTGAATGGGCATTTACATTTTGAATTCGAAATAACAATTAAAATGCAACAGAGTTACATACTTATGGGGTCAGACATCGAGCCAGTTTAATTAATTTTTTTATTGAGGGGGGAGGGAGGGCTAAAAAAAATGTTGATTTCTCTTTCATTCTCTTCACACAAAATTATAACTCTTTATAGTAATAAATAATTTTGAATATAAGTTTCATATATTATTGATCATTATACGCAGGTATGGACAAATTTCGGAGGGGTTCCTGACCCCATGGAACCTCCCGGAAACGTCACTGTATTCGGTACCTCCAATAAGTTCTACATTTTGTATATAACGAAAAATATTTGTACAATTACCCGCACGATTCATCTATTTTTTTATGTTTTTGGTCAGTAGTTTTAACAGCCGATTGTACCATTGTTTACAAACGCACAGATTAGATATTTATTGGTAAGATTAAATGTTTGAAACAACTTGTATGTTCGTTTGAAATTTTCTATTGGATATCGAATTAAACAAATATAATTTTAAACAAAAAGCTAACTGCACACGTCACATACCTAATCACGGTCGTTACGAGTGATTGTCTTATCACTGATAAAAGCCTGTTTTGATATCATCGGGTTCTCACTATCGGGACCGTGTTACTTTCCCCATATTTAATTATTTTGAACGGCCGGTTATTTTATAAGCCACTTTTGTCCAACGTTAAATTGTTTAAAATTGAAAAAAAAAAAAAAAAACAATTAATACATATTCGTTATGTTAGATATTATTAGGAAAAGTGGATTATTTTTTATCTATCTTTTTATACCATTATGAATGTCACTTATCGTACGGTCTTCCGAAATGGAACACGGAATACAAAAAAACCGGGTTAGTGCATAAGTATTACGTTTTCGCAAGGTCGTAGATTATTTGTGTTGGGGAGGGGGGGACTTACAATTTTTTTGTAATAGACCGATATGAAAAAAAAAAAAAAAAAAAAAAAAATGGAATTTGGAGTGTATCAGGAATTGAAAAAAATAATTTCAAGTTAATTGTGCAGCACGTTGCACGTACAAATATATTAATTATGAAAACGATAATATATTTATGTAATATGTGTCAGTATTCAGTGGCGTAAACTGATATGTACCACTGACGGCCTCCGCTGTTATTGCTGTTTGACTAGAAATCAGTAAATCAGCAAATTAGCCTTTTTTTTTTTTTTTTTTAACCGGCAATACCCCCGCCTCCCGGAAACGCCGTGAGGCACTACTTCGGGAGACGGCAAATTAGCCTGTCCTCTGACCGACAATGTTATTACAGTAATGTCACTGCATGGGCATTTATTTTTTATTTTCTAATGGAAATCGCCGTACGAAATACGCAGCATTTGGTAGTAGTCAATTTTTTATGTTTGAGGAACCTGAATTCGTGCTCTACACGGTACAGTACGAATCACATATATACCTACTGAATAGTATATATATATATAAAAAAAAATTAATTTAACTTATACTTTAACGTGCAAATTATTGAATAGTGCAGTGGCGTAACTGGTTAAAAAACTAGGAGGGAGGGGCAAAACAATTTATTGACCAAAATTAAAACCATGAAGGGCGGTGTGAATATATTTTTATTCTATGCATACGAAATAATCAAAGACTAATTTAATGACTTAAACGCTTAATTAAATAAAAATTAAAAAAATACACAAAAGAATAAATCATTATTTTTCTTAATTTTATAACCCAGATAATGCGGTATCGTTGACAATACGTTAACATACTATATAACAGGAATAACGTGAAGTATATGTATAAACTTTTATGAAATAATTCGAGGAAAAAAAATGTTTTTAATTTGTATAAATATAATACGTAATTAATGTATTTGCATTCTTTATTTTTTTTATTTTGGAAGATTCAGAAATTTGTACTGTTGTTATACCTGGAGGGCGGGGAGGTAAAATAATACCTTTGCCCCGCCGAAAAAATACCAGAAGGGGCAAGTGTCCCTCTACAATTACGCCGCTGGAATAGTGAGTATGTATACACGCAGTAGAAAACCATCTACGATGGTAAAAATGTAAACTCTCTCGAATGTAGTCCAGTCGAATTAGACGAAAAATAGTCTTCGGCTCGGAAAAATTCCCATAAAACCGTAATTTGGTACACACCCACCCATACACACATTTATTTCGTCGTTATAAACGAGTGTGTCTATCTCGAGAACATTTATTCGGGATCTAAGGTTACGAAAACTACCCCTTTTGTAAATATCTCGCTTTTTGCTCACCGTATGATAAACAGTTTCAAACAAAAGTTATATAGAGCAGATAATTACAAACCGACGGATAACCGGTACGACAAATTTATACATCGATAACAGATATTTTTTTTTCTTATTTTTATATTCCTGTGCGGCGCTATTTATATTATATAGAATATATATAAAGTGACATCAAACAACGGTGTCTATAATGGTGTTTGCCGGCGATATGGCGGCACGAGACCCAATCGTTCGGCGACTGTGGTATGACTGGTGAGTACCCAACGGCATTTTATTGACGATAGTATTGTACCTACGCCAATATGATCGGTGTTCGGAATACAGTAATTCCTTGTTATCCGCGGATTTTTCAACCGCGGTTTAGTCGGATATAACTTTTGTTTAATAAACTATACATTTTATCGCTATCATACGAACGTTGTAATTTGTTTTAGATAAGGTTAGATAATTTTTGTTATATCGTTGAGTATAACTATACACACTATAATAACACAAAAATAAAGGAAATGTACAAAATAACAAGGTTTAACGGCATATGAAAAATAGGACCGAAATAAGGAGGCAAAAGAGGTGATTAGATAAAGTATTTATTATTATCAGCAGGGAAAAAGGGAGCGTTCTGATTGTTAGTCGAATTAGTTACCTTCCCCCGGGTGTTCGGAGGGCTTTAGGGTTTGTTGGGTCCGAGAATGGTGACGATATCAATAAATTCGAAACAAAGTTGTTTTACCAGCCCACAGTGTCGGAAATCCAGGGCATATACTTATGGTTATCCTCATGTGATCCTTGAATGACTGGACGACGGCGACAACAGGGCTAAAGTATTTCGATATGAATTAATAATCACTTCGCAACTGTATGCACTCTGCCAGCATCGAGCATTCATATTTAAATAAAAATAATAAAGTGGCTAAGTAAATTAATTAAGAATGAAACACAGATGATTAGCTGCTATAAGTCGGAGTTGGCCATTCGAGAGAGAGCTATGAGAGAGGTTGCTGGTGCGTACTTGTGGTATACAGGATTCTCGACAGAGTGACCGTCCGTCGGATTTCTCGAGAGGTCGAGTGCTTACTCGAGAAATCAAGAGGAAAAACTTTTTTTTAATTTAGTGGACGTTAGGTTAATGATCCGGTATGAAAATGGCGAGAACCCGACGATAAGAATTTCGCTGGCTACGGATCTGAATGGTTTATTTTTTTATGACAGGGTCGGTGCGGCGGTAATGTCACCGCAAATACCGACTGGCGTGTAAGATGTAAGTTTCCCGTACGTGAACTGTTATTGGCATCTGAAAAAAAAAAAATACTCTCTCGAATAACGAACGCACTACAATATTTATTAACAACCACTAAATACCAAGTATTCGACCGTTATGAATCGTTTAGTTACATTTATGTGTATATGTATATAATTTCTTTAAAAAATTCTTGTTTGCTAGCTGATGTTATACATGCACATAGCATTATAATACATACTATGCCATTAGAGATAAATTTCTCGTCAAAATCAAAGAAATACTTGACGACATAGGCGAGCGGACGGGCCGGGCAGGTTTTTCTTTTGCACGACCCGTGGGCCAAAATTATAGTGCTGTGCCCTAAAAAAACTAATAATAATTTGTGTCCAGTGAATAATATTATAAAATCAAGTTTTTCAAAAAGTTAAGTATTGTTACGCGAGAAATACGTAATTATCTATTCGTATCGAATTCATAGAACGTATAAATAACTATCATAGACATAATATAATAATATAATACCAGCAATCGGTTATGGTAAGATAATACGAATGACCGACTATACTATAATAATATGACACCGTGTATGAGCAACTTATAATATAAACATTATGCTGTGAGTACTCAAAAATCTGTGTTATTTCTGGATCACGAATAGCTCAACCGGTTGCGTATAATAATTATTAGTTATAGACAATAATTACAGAACGCGTTAAAAATCCATTTTAGAGATCTGTTATCGTGCGCGTGCCTCTGTCACTCTGTTTGACTAAGTACTCTTTTCATAAAATCGTCATCAAATCGGACGAAAAAAAATGCTGTGTCAGTTGAGTGGTAGTGAAAAACAAAGAAAAATGCTCTTGGATGTAGATCAAGATCCCAAAAAAAAGTCCATGTAGTTTCTACGAATGTAAATAAACCGATTTCAGATTTATCCAGTAAGTTAACATTTATTTTTATATTTATGCTATAAATTGTTTAACTAATCGAATAATATTTATGTTAACAAAATATACATATTTTTATTTTAGTTAACAAAACTCACCAGATAATGTCAACACACACACAATTTATATATGTATATTATATTCAGTGGCGGCGTCAGGGGTGGGCTAGGATGGGCCGCGGTCTATCCTAAAATCTTCCTGGACCATGGCCGGCCCACCCTGTATGATTTCATAGTATTTTTGTTTTGTATTACATAATATGTTAAAATGTATAGAAACACGTACAAATGTAGAAATCAATTTTATTATCTTGATTTTTCCCAAAATTATCAGAATTTTATTGTTAACCTGTAATCGTAACCATCCGATAGGCGATAGGTAAGGCGATTCTCGTTACGCCACTGGCTTTCCCTATAAATCAATGGCCTCAGCTTAGCCCGTCAAAATCAAAAAAATTCTGGCGCCGCAACTGATTTACATTTAACGATAAATGCATAAATCCAGAATATATAGAATATATATTTTGGACAGGGCGGCACGGGGCCATCACGGTCATCTCCGTTGGCCGTATTTTAAATAAATATTTTTATCATATTTTTTTTTTTTTTTTTTACTTCCCTTCATTGAGAAATCCCGGAGCTACACGCCACTGCCGGCGCCCAAACGTTCTTCGCACGACAATATACAGGCATACATAGTTAAAACGATTCATTTGTTTATTGTAATTAGGTTTTAATATATTATAACAACAATGTTAATATACGACACGATAATTAGGCATGCGTCAATACAATTTGCTAACAATTACTACATAGTCGGCGCTTAAATAATTTATAACTTAAATAATATAACTTTGATAGAATAATTTTATAATAAAAATTATCGTAACAATATAATATATAATAATAACTTATTGTATAATCGATAATATATTCCCCGGAGTGTTAACGGTTTATTAAAAATAACAAACCGATCGCATTAATTAATTTTAAAATAAAAGTCGAATCGATATACACATGGAGGAGGAATCGGTAGTAAATGCGTAGCGTAAAAATACGGATCTGGAGTATTTTTTTTTTTTTTAAATTGTATTTTCCAACACTGACAATGTGTTATAATATAGGCAGGTACCTATGTGTTTTATTTCAAGAGTTCTCATAAAAACAAAATCCACTATTCCCCAAATACGTGTCAGGGTAAGATATTCAGGTTTGTTTCAATAAAATTGATTTAAGGAAATTGAATTATCTAAATAATTTCGAGAAAAATAGAAATGCGGAACTTGTTGGGGCCACTATTCGGTTAAAACTTCAAAATGTTCTATTGTTTTTTGATTGATCGGCAATGCAATTCAATACAGCAATAAAAATAAACTAAAAACATGGTAAAATCGAAATATTCCTCGCTCCGTCTACAATTAATAATATCTTTTACTGATAACGGTATAATAATATGACTCGGGTTATTAAGCCTCTATATGTAAACCCAAACAACTTTATAATTATAATGTTAACCGAGTATATTCGAAATAACCGTATGCCAAACACAGGGGATATCGCGCTCGGTCATTATATTCTATTTGATAAAGCATTTACTCGAAATCTATTCCATGCGTCATCGTACACCGATAAAAATATACTATAATTGCAAATATTGTAGTATTTATTTTTATTGTTATCACAACATTACGACCTACCATCTAATTGTTATTATATAATTATAATTATAGTTATAATAACAAAACCTCATATCGGGTTAATTTTCGACTACAATACATTATTACCTATTATTACATAGACCTCTCTCTATTCGATTTGAATAAAATAACGATAAATATAGGCACGATTATATAATAATTGTATATATAATTATTATATATATAATACTGAAACAATTAATAATAATAATAATAATAATAATAAATACTTAGATAATACTTAGATTAATAATGCTCAGATATATGTATATACATATATAAATACATCTGAAATGATTTCACACACGTACGGAATATCAAACGCTATAATATTATATAATATTATAAAGACGTTAAAAAATAGTATTAATTTTTAATAACATCAACGATGAAAACCGATCATTTTTAACATAGATATTTTAATGTTTTGGCGGACAGTTACGTATAATTCGACTGGCCATTACAGAAACAGTGGACGTAGAAAATATGTTTAAACTATTACGATCGGTTAAACGTCAATATTATTGTGATTATCGAAATATTTTCGGAAAATACCCACAAAAATATTATAATTTGTTAGTTTTTAAAATGACGGATATTTTTTTTTTGTCATCATTTACATCCGATATATTTTGCCGACATTAAAAATCAGATATTATCGTTCTTCCTTCCAGCTGCTGTTTTCAATTTTACATTTTATTAATTTACAGTAGACGTTTTAAAACTCTCTTGAGATGGCCTCTAGTTATATCGACACGATATTAAAGAGATCAATCAGTTGTATTATGTTTTCATATTATTAGATAAAAACCAGTTATAAGTTAATGTGTTAATATGTCTGAATTTTTTAAGTGAAATGAACAACGAGTGTATGAATTTCATACACTCGAAAATTTTTTCTTAACCATGTTAAATTAAATATTATACTATTACTATAGTACAGAAATCGGGGGAAAAAACACGTTCGTTCTAATTTAAATATACAGCCACTGTTAATTAGATTGTTTGTTGTTGTATAACAGTGCTAATTATTTTGTCGTCTAGACAATTGTATTATCAATGCCCGAATTTCCATAATTGGCGGTAAAATTACACCTATATTATTCTATATAGGTACTGATATTAATAATCGGTCAATAATACTATAGGTGAGTTTTAAACGAGACACTTTTTTCATTGCTATATGTATTGTATAAGAGCTCACTATATAGGAGTGTAAGATGTCTAAAAATATAATAATTGACACACAAAAAGTAAAATAAGTTACTACTCATTGTTGGACCACTGTTGTAGGCGGGAAGTTGGGAAGGTAGGATAGAGAGGAATTTAATTTATATCCGTACGTAACGATGAGTCATTGCTAATGAAAATCGATTCTGAGCGAAGTTCGGTTAATCGAGTTTTGAAATGCCGTGATTTATACGGTTTTCGTCGAAATTTGCACTTTTAAACGCGTTTAAAGCGAAATAACTACAATATGCTCGATTTTTTACTTTTTTAACCAATAAGTAAAATTTATATGGTGAACATCGTGTCAAGTTATCGTAAAATTCTGCTGGGCCAAAACAATTTTATTTATATAAATTGGAAAATAGTACGTAAAATTCCGTGTTTTTTTTTATGACTTTTACGATATCTGAACGGTTATAGAAAAATGTGCCTAGGGATTTTTGATACTTTTACATGAATATTTGATAAGCCAAACAATTTAAAACTTCATAAAAGTAAATTAAAATTTAATAAACTCCACAATTTTAAATAGCAGACAAATTTTCGGAATATTTTGAACATTTTATCACGTCTAGAGAAGGGTTATAAAAATAATATGCGATGTAAATTTCAAATATCTACGATTATTTCTAATCAAATAACAGAAAAAAAAAAAAAATAAATAAATAATAGAAAACTGTTATTGCGTAAATATCCTCGTGTTTTCCCCATTATTTAGGAAACTATAAGGAAAATCAAAAAAATTACTTTAATGCATCAACTAGATTTTTTGATTGGAATAAAATTTCTAGTAGAAAAGTTGTTCACAGACGGGGAGGGAGAGAAGTACGCATTACAGTAAAACCAATACTCCTTGCTACGCTCAGAATCTAAAAACAAAGTATTATTTTCAACATGTACCGGACCGAGTTTCAAAACCGTGTACAATGTCAATCGTGGACAACTCGTTTATATTGTTTGGCACCGAGAAAAAAAAAATAAAAAAAGGATTGAAATATTATAGTAAGCTTATTTATAGGTATTTATTATTATTTGTATATTGTGTTTGGTGTACTCGATCTATACAGAACTCTCGGGGCCCGGGATCCCGTGGCTGGCGATCGACACGTAAAATTGTTTCCCGTAGCTGGGCTGGATCATTATGTCGGGGGCCGTGTCCACCGCGGTACCGTTAGGCGTGTAACCGGCGGTGCCGCGGCTTTGACGGTGCAGGTTACGCGATGGGCACAAGTTCGGGTAGACGTTCCTGCAGTGTTCCTGGAGCTGTTGTTGGGGGAGCAGCGCGAACTTTTTGTCGGTTTTGTCGTCGTCAGCGCGGTCGTCGGTGGCGATCAGATTTTCCGCGATCGTCACGGTCTCCGCGGTCGTCAACAACCGCGCATCGTCCCGCCGTCTCCACAACAATACTGACATTATGACGATTCCCGCCACAGTCACCGTTATCACTATAGCGGCCACTATGACGCTATGGCCGCCGTCGGACGTCTCCCACCAGTCTAGACAAATCGAAAACATTAGGCGTACACCATCACCAAAGGAGTAACTATGAGACGGGCGTGTTAAATGTAGAAAAAAACCAAAGGCCATCGGAGATAGTGGCCTATAAGACGTGGAACTTGGCACTTTCAGGGTGACGTAAAGGACGTAAGAGTACCTATATATCTATATAGCTGATTGCGTAACGTGATACAAGGCGAACGAGGAGAAAAATAAGAAAATTCGCAAATATACGTGGTCGCGATAATCAATTTCGAGCACGAAAATAGCTGGAAAATAGATCGCGACAAAACAAGGTAGGCGTACGCTCGATATTTTCGATTTTGGATATTCGTCGAGTTCCGTTAAACGCTAAATATGATTTGGCTATCGTACGGTCTAGGGATAATATAAACGCTTACGGATTTCGCTCGTATTTCATTACCGTAGCAACAGGTGGCACTACCCCCCCCCCCCCCGAACCCGCACACTTGTTGCTTCAGACACCGTGACTGATTGTATATACGAGCTGTCGTATAACTACGTTACAGAATGCATATTATATGTGAATAACACCGCAGTCGATTCTATCTGTATAATATTTTATACACTCGAGTGCCGAGACAGACGCTTTGTTGTTTTCGTGTAATGATTGTAGACACCGCGCGCGTATTAATCGAAAACCGGCGACTATAATCCATATAATGTATTTAAGAGTAAAACGCAGTAATTTTTCTAGGGGACGACGGTGTCTACGGCGGACCGTGTATAGGGTTTAACAGTGCGTATATATATTACCGGAGAGAATTACCATACTTTATAACATAAAACATTTTAAACACGGCCGTTTTCACGATTGATAATAACGGTGGGTATACTGCGCGTTTATGTTTTTACCGGTCGATGACGTTCTCGTCGGTCCGGCCTTGGCGTTACTGTTTTCGCCCGTCTCGTTGTACCACCACGGATCCCTCAATACATTTGAATTTTCGCTCCCGAAATGCGTCTGGGGACTACGTCCAATGCGATTGCTCGCGTACACCAACAATCTTAAGTATTTTCCCTTTCCGTGTTTGTCCGTAGTGTCCCATTTCATTAATAGCTTCGTGCGGTTCACGCGGTACTCGACGTTCGTGTTGTTCGTGACGCTTCCCGTAACGTACTCGACGAACCATTCGCCGCGATTATTGGCACGGTGTACATCCGCCGAAATGTCGTCCAAAGATCTGGGGAGAGAGAGGAAAAAACAAAAAAAAAACATCTGTGTAAAAATTATCAAAAAAAATATAAAAAATATATATCATCAAATCGAGCTAATCCGCTAACCCGGATAACGGCATCGAAACATCGTTCATCGCGTATGTCTCCAACGAGTATGTCACCGGCCTCACACCGCCGTCGTTCCCTATAACACAACTGACCGTAGCCAGTTCCTCCATAGCGTACCGACGATGACGTTTCCTGTTATTGGAACGGTGATGGCGGTGGTCTTTGGTTTTTGTTTCTTGGTCTTTGGTCTTTGTGTCTTGGTCTTTGGGCAGTCGTATGGAGCAGTTCGACAACGCGCTCGGCGGGGCTGTGCGGGACAATTATTATTATTTACATTTATATCGTCAAATATCGGCGACAATGACCAAAAAATCATTTTATTGAATATGTTCGTAGTACAATTAGGGGGAAGTAGGGGTAACATTTTTTTGGGGACAGTAAAATTCGGCAAGCAATATATCGATGGGAGAATTTTAGCTAAATCGCATACCTTAAAAAAAAATTGTTCGTATTATATTTTTCAAGATGAACTTATCGAAACAATTTGATCAGTTATCATGGAATAAATAAACGCGTGTACTGTGTAAACCGTAATATTATAATAATTATCATTGTGTCGTAACCTTAAGTATTTATTTGCTTTATCTTTATATTAATTTGTAAATTACAAATATTACAAACAGTTAGGAACATAAACTTTGCATGTATTCCACTGGTGTGATTTACAATGTGTCTAGCTATCTTAGACTTAACTATATAATATAAAACATGAAGCGGAGGGAAGTCGGGAGGGGGCACGACGAAAATGTGTCCATAGGGGGCAACAAAGGGGGGCAAAACCCTAAAAATCCCTCTCAAGTACGTCCTTGAATTATAATATTATCGTTGCGGTACACGAATAAACTTACAGGCCGGTATTATGTAGTACTTGCACGGTTTTCGTTGAACGCCAACGGCGTTGGTCGCCTGACAACTGACCGAGTCGAGTACGACTGGCTTGTTCTTGGCCGCTGACGGCGACGTATCGTACGCGTACTGGACCATGTCTGGCAGGCCGACGGTAAATGCGGTCAAGTTGAGTTCGCCGATTACCAGTCCGTCGCGGGCGGCCATGTCGTTCCGCGGTGAACCGGACAGCGCGGTGGTGACGTAATTGCTGGTGGCCACCACGCTGAGCGACTGCTGTTGGTGTAGTTCGGCCGCGGTGGACGCAGCTCCTGGCAACACGGACCAATCGAATTGGACTAGGTCGTCAGCGGGATCTGCTCTCACCCGGCAGGTGATGCGTACGCTTTTATCGTTTTTCTCCACGCCCACATATTGCATACCGTGGTCGTCCGCGCAAACAGGAGCATCTATATACGAGCATATATATAATATTATAATGTAATGTTATGCGTATCAGCTAAGCAAACAAGGATTTTTTAAAGAAATTATATACATATACACATAAATGTAACTAAACGATTCATAACGGTCGAATACTTGGTATTTAGTGGTTGTTAATAAATATTGTAGTGCGTTCGTTATTCGAGAGAGTATTTTTTTTTTTTTCAGATGCCAATAACAGTTCACGTACGGGAAACTTACATCTTACACGCCAGTCGGTATTTGCGGTGACATTACCGCCGCACCGACCCTGTCATAAAAAAATAAACCATTCAGATCTGTAGCCAGCGAAATTCTTATCGTCGGGTTCTCGCCATTTTCATACCGGATCATTAACCTAACGTCCACTAAATTTAAAAAAAAAAGTAAGTTTTTCCTCTTGATTTCTCGAGTAAGCACTCGACCTCTCGAGAAATCCGACGAACGGTCACTCTGTCGAGAAACTTGTACACCACAAGTACACACCAGCAACCTCTCTCATAGGTCTCTCTCGAATGGCCAACTCCGACTTTTAGCAGCTAATCATCTGTGTTTCATTCTTAATTAATTTACTTAACCACTTTTCTATTTTTATTTAAATATGAATGCTCGATGTGCATACACTTGCGAAGTGTTTATTAATTCAAACCGAATAACTTTAGTCCTGTTGTCGCCGTCGTCTAATCATTCAAGGATCACGTGAGGATAACCATAAGTATATGTCCTGGATTTCCGACACTGTGGGCTGGTAAAACAACTTTGTTTCGTATTTATTGATATCGTCACCATTCTCGGACCCAACAAACCCTAAAGCCCTCCGAACACCCGTGGGAAGGTAACTAATTCGACCAACAATCAGAATACTCCCTTTCTCCCTGCTGATAATAATAATTACTTTATTTAATCACCTCTTTTGCCTCCTTATTTCGGTCCTATTTTCCGTAAGCCTTGTTATACCTTGTTATTTCCTTTATTTTTATGTTATTACAATAATATCTTATACTAATCGGATTAAGAGGGTCATTTTTATCGCCGTTGTTTTCAGCATACGATCATTCTCATCATCGCATTACCTCTCACCGTTTATACCTAGACTTATATACCACCTACTAAGTATACGAGCGATTTTTTCATTTGAATTTATACCGTATAAAATACCGTGTAGAACTTAGTTGATTTCTGCTTTGTTAAATCTATTAATAAAAAATAAAAAATTATGTTATTCCAACGGTAGTCGTTATAGTGGTTGTAGAGTTAATGCGGATTATCCCGAACAGCCCATAATTAACAGGGGTTTACTCGAGTTGAGTATTCGAACGCGGTCAGGGGGGGGGCATACAAATAGTGATAAACTCACATTGGACCCTGAGGGTGACCGGTTGAGAACGTCCAGTGCCCAGCGCGTTTTTGCTCTCGCACGTGTACTGACCCGAGTGGTGATGGCTCACGTTCCTTATGACCAATGTGCCGGCACTCAATAGGACGACTTTGATTTCCGAGTTGGTGTTTGTGCTGCTGTTGGCGATGCAGTTTTGTAATATCGAATGGTCCTAGTAATAATAATAAAAATAATAATAATAATTATAATATATATATATAACAATAACAAATAAATATTTCCAAAACCTTTCGTTTTATACATTTATTACTTATGAATCTACGTACGTTGTGATACCATTCAATACGATTATGTTTTTTGCCCCTATTTCCGCCGCCGTCCAACACCTGACATTCGAAATACACGTCGTCTCCAGTTTTGATTTTGCTCGGATCGAACGTGTTGCCCAAGTTCAATTTCACAATCGGAGGGTCTGTAAACGAAAAGCGGAAAACATATTACACTTATATAAACATTATATGGTGGGGTGAGGGCAGACATATCCCTCTTAATCTCTCCAGATAATCCATTGGACGCACTGTATTGAAATTACTTATAAAAGTCAACCGGATGGCTACGGGTGGATTTTCCGCGTTATTCCAAATACCCTTTGCATATTTGTGATTTTTTTTAGTCGCGTTATAACAACACGACATAATTAAAAAAAAAAAAATCAAAAATCAAAGGGGCGTTCGGAATTCGCTATATTCCGTGTTATGAAGTTCGTATATCATGCAATTTTCGTCAAAAAGACCTAATCGCCCGACATAAATTGAGGTACAATCTGTGGTGATTCGATTTTTAAAATGTAATAATATGTGAATTTATAAACAAGTTTACTTTGTTTTGGTTTAATTATATTTTTCATATTAACATTTTTTATTTAATTTAATTACCATTGAAAATTGACAAAGCTATACAAATTTCAAACGGTTTTTTTTTATTCTCGTAAATAATTTGAAAAAAACAAAAAAGTGCTCCGACCTAACCGACAAAGTTAACTTGTTTATACATTTAAACATATTTTCATTTTTTTAAATTAAACTACTGTATGTATAAACGTTTTTGTCAGGCATATATATATATATATATATATATAGTTATTTTAACGTTTATAAATTACGTTAATCCGTCCATTCCCCTTCCCCTTAAATTGTTTTCGAGCAATAGATTAGCGGAAAAGTTTTATAATCAAGGTGGTTGTTAAAAGATAAATAATAATTTTAAATTTTATAAAAATTGGAGAATATTTTGATAACCGTTTGCAGGAGTTTTCTTAACAGTATTCCGTTACAGTCTTGTGGGGTCATACGCACAATTACACGTTACTTACACGGTGTGCTGTATCTAATCGAGAAAACATTCGGTGTAGAAAATTAACCGGATAATAAACCGACCGGGAAGTCGGTCGCCAAAAACTAACCGTATATATTATTAATAAATTATTAACAATTATTATTCAATAATTATCATTATATAAATTTCACATTAATTCATTTTAAAAACCGATATATTATTTTGCGGGCAGTTTGTCAACTTTCGTTCGATTTAATACAATTTAAGTGTACGTAGTTACTGTTTTAGTACGTAATTATCCCAACACGAAATTTAAGAGGTTTTTTCTTTCTGTTGAATATCTCACTGTAATTTTTTTTATAGGTAACATAAAAGTTTATAAAATTATAAATTTCTTTATTAAATAATAGAAAAAGTTTTATATCGTCATAAAATAATTTTTAGGTATAAATTAATTTCGAAAAAAAAAAAAAAAAATGTTAATATCAATAATATAAAACACAATGCCATAATGAATACGCGTGATTAGTGTGACGTCATAATCGTGTGTTGAAAATGGTTATAAAATATGTTTGTTGGATCCAAACAAATACAAATGTACGTGTAAATGTGATTTAAAGTAATTTTAAAATTTTAAAGTTTTACATTTTAAGTACTTGGATATTTATTTTATCGCTAAAAACCATACTTGAGTAATCTGTTTAGCGATAATCAGTTAGTCTTAGTTTGTAAGTACTCACATCTACAATATTATGAGTGTTTAATAAAAATATTACGTGCGTTTTGAACGGGACTGTTGAATTGTTTCGATCCAATTATTACTGATAACTGAGACTGATAGAAAGTATGATGTAGGCATTGACCACGCATATTGCGATATTAATCTATGGCAACGAGTTTTTCAGAAGGGATGAAAAGTTACAAACAACATGAGCGTATAGGGATTTATATTTCTCTATTAATAACTATCAATAACCATATTTAACGAAATACGTTGATAAAAACCATTAATATTTCATCGATAACGAAACATTCTTGTGCTTCTTAAATTTCTATGATATTTTTCATCATATATATATATATATATATATATATATATCGAGCCTATTAATAGGCGAGCGGGCGTAAGCGACACTTTTGCCCAAAATTACATATTGACATAAAAAAATGCAGAAATATCGGTTTTTTTCAATGATAACAAGGTGACTATGCTTTAAATAGGAACGGTTCAGTTTTGTTCTAAAAGTTCCGGCATAAGCGCCACGAGTAAAATTTGCCGAGGACAGCGTAAATGGCGCGAGCGACAGAGTTAGAGCCGGTAATATTCGTACATTTTTTCGATTTGACCTTTTTTCGGATCAAAATATAAAATGTTAAAAATAATAAGAAGAAAAACAAAAAATGCATTAAAATATTACATTTTCAGATCGTTTTGCGTCCGCTTACGGTCCCATTCGCCTATACCGGGGCTCAATATATTATATATTTAAGAGGGCTGGTGGATGGTCATCCGATATTAGATGTCGGCGAGGCGAGTTCAATAGAGAAATGTAATGTTGTTGAAATACAGGCTAATTTACGTACGGTTTACTCGGATAATTTCGACGACAACGTCATAAATACGTATACTGCCGCCCGGTGTAGCCGGACGACAAATTTCCAATTAGATACAATATCGAAACGACGTGCGTACAGTTAGAGGTGCACCTACCATACCGTACGGCCGGGGCAATCGCGTCTTTCCGATATGAAAATGTCATTGTTATCGAGTAGCAAGTAGTACCAATGTACGTACGTACGTGTATATATATATATATATATATATAATCGTACACGGCATGGCCCGGGCAGTTTTAGTTGTAATTAATACTGTTTCTCCGGGAGCGGTTGCGTTACGGCGCGGACACAGTTAAAGTCGGTACAACGCCGGAGCGTAACATAAATTCGATTCGATCGGCGCGACTAGGCACGGCGTATCGCTAGTATTATACGAACACTAATGAATACCGCGGCACAGTGGACGTTTGATTTGGGCGGGGTTAATTAACACCTATACTCGTATGTATATATGGTTTATACAGGGTGCGGCAGAGCCGACCGACGAGTTTAACGAGGCCTGCGATAAGTTAAGAGCAGGCCTTGATAAGTGGCATATTTTGAATTGTACGGTAATTTGTACCGTACAATTATAACCGTCAAATAAAAAATGCCGTTTTTATTCGTATTCGTGGTCTGGACAGGTGTACATCGTGGTTTCGTCGTGCGTCCGTATTACGAAAATAATCATTCTGTGATCGGTACACAAAGGGCTTTTCGTATACACTTCGGCATTCCACGTGCTGAACCTGTTCCTTCTGCTAACACTGTCAGGTTACGGCATTTGGAAGAAACTGGAAGTACCCTAAGTAGACTTGGACACGGAGCACCCAGAACGGTAAGAACCCCCGAAAATGTGCAGTTGGTTAAAGAGTCAATTGAGCGGGTTAAAATGTCTCGTTATGTTGTGATGTTGGAAACTTATCTGCAGCATAAGTTGGAGGAAATGGCTGAAGAACATGATATGGGAGATATATGGTTTCGGCAAGACGGAGTTTCACTTGCCGTCTTGCGACAAATGTTCCCTGGGCGGTTAGTCTCTCCGAGAGGAGACATAGGTTGGCCAGCACGGTCCCCAGATTTAAGCATGTGTGATTTTTTCCTCTGGGGCTACCTTAAGGATAATGTTTTCAGACATCGCCCACATACCATAGAAGAAATTAAACAGAAAATCACCGTGGAAGTCGAGGCCATACCAGTCGAAATGTGCCGAAAATCATATGAGAGCTTCAGAGATCGTCTACAACAGTGTATCAACCCTGACGGCCGTCAACTTGGAGATACAATTTTCAAAAATGGGAATACTGATTTAAATTTAAAAAAAAACCTTTTCTCTAAGTTTTACTGTTCGTTATTTATAGCCCATCAAAACTCGTCAGTCGGCTCTGCCGCACCCCGTAGTAAAGCGAACTTTTCGACTAAACCTCGATTTCAACTGTATAGGTATTATGACGCGAGGTTAATATAACGATGCGCCCCCTCTACGTGCATATTCGATTATGTTTTTACTTACATTGAACGTTAAGCAACACCGCCTGGTTTTTCGTTATGTCCTTGGTCGTGTTGATATCCGGATTATAAGCTTTGCACCGTAAATATCGGCCGTCGTCGTGCGGGGCCGGCTTGAACCGCATCCTGCTGCTGCGTTCGGTTATCTGTAACGCCAAAAGTAAACGTAGAACGTAGGGGTACGATGAGTTTCGCTAGCCGTACGGCATAATGGGAAATACGTAAGTGCCAATAGCAAATAGAAAACAAAATAATGTTCTTTGTCTGAAACAATGTCTGACGTTACCCGTAAACGCAATCCAGATGTCAATATACTTGCAAACATATTGAACACGCAACGAATACGTTACAATTTAAATATTATAAATTCAAAATTCACTACAATTTTGTTTATTACTATTGTAAGAATTAAAATTATATATTAATAATTATTACGTTTTTAAATACACATTTTTATATTGATGTTTTAAACATTTATATTGCGTTTTACCGTTTGACGAGAACTGCATTTTGGCTACTTCCGGAATATAACATAGTTATAATTATAGTCCGGATTTATACGTTTTTACATACCGAGTGTGCACATGCATGTGTGTCTTATGAGAGTAAAAACATATGCGGACGATCCGTCACAGAATAGATCACGGGAAAAAGTTTAGGGCGATAGTTTGAACTATCGTTGTTCAACGATAGTTGAATTGTAATGTTCAACGGAAAGCGAACAAATTTGGATTGGCGTACAAAAGTCGAATAATTTAGAACGTAAAAAAAAAGAAACAGAAAAAGACACGGATGTATTTCGCAACCGGCGTGGTATAATATTACAATTATAACAACAAAAAAGTAATAAAAAAAAAAAAAAAACCCGCTCTGAGCATTCGCAGTGATTATTTTTTATGGGTGTATCCGTAATGTTGAAAGTTTTTGAGACGTCCAGCGGCAAAAATACAGGAGGATTAGGCTACGACGACGTGTCTTTTGCGGGTGATAACTTCCGTTCGGGATTCGCGTAACAATGGCGGACAGTTTCCCGGTGCGATTTAAATTTTTTTTAAACTTTATTGCACGCTAATTTTCTTTTTATGTCCTCTTGGCATTCGTTTGGAAAATAAATTGAGAGAAAAAAAAAATTTGTTACATATCGGTACGATGATTGTCTGGAGTTTTACAAACGCGATTACCGAGAGCCTATACCGTATAATATTTTGATTATTTTGTGCGTTTACGAACAACGATTCATACTCACTTCAATTACCGTTACGCGGGTGGTCGTCGGTGGAGGATTTACTTCATCGGCTAAAGTACCGTTACCGTCAATGGACCATTCGATTGTGGCCTCGGGACTCGCGCCGTCCGCCAAACATTCGCCCGTGTACCACCTGCCGGATATAAGATTGGCGGCGGCCCCTTGCATTACTCCATTGTTGTTGTTGTAATTGTAATTATTATTGTCTCCGTAATAATAATTACTATCAACGGTGTTTTCCGATTCGTCTACCGGGCGTATGCCCACTATATGTACATTTTGTACATTGACTATTAAATCATAATTAATTAATTAACGATAAGGTTTTATAAAAAAAATTCACATTGTAGCGAGAGTAAGAGGATTCTTTTTTTTTTTTTTCACTGTCTATTTTTGAAATCACTCATTGTTACTCTGCCACTTAATAATTATAATAAATAAATAAATAAATAAATAAATTATACATTCAAATTTTTTCGTGATCCCTATAGAGTGCTCCTTTATCGGCGCAGAGATTTTCAAGCGACGGATAGTATAATATTCTCGAAGGGATTATTTTTTTTTTAAAGGCGTAGTTAATAATATTGTGTATTAAGATTTCGAATATATTACGGACCGCCCCATTGAAAAATATCGAAATTCCGTTATCCCGTACCGTATATTGCAATAAATAGAAAACTATTTAGAAAAAATAAACCTTTCCACGTTTCATATATTTATTAATTAAATCCATTAAACGCAATAAAAATCATATTTACTTAAAATTTTCATAAACAATTAACGCCCGCCTCGCAGTTAATTAATCACCTCGCGAACAAGTGTTAATTCATAAAGTTCTCTAGATATTCCGGTTTGTAATCGCATTAAAAACTTTGGAAACATAAAATGTCCGTGCCGATATATAAAATGATGACAACTAGTGCTTATATACAATATTAAAGTTTTTAAACGACGATTGAAGGAGTCGTAAATTTAACGACGAAACCATCTTGAACATGTTATTCGCAAAACATATTTGAATATTATTGAAAAAAAAAAAAATAATAATAATAATAATAACTGCTCTTCGAGCGAACGTCTGCACGACTGCATTCCGTCTCGCTGGTCTTTTTGTATAACCCCGGGAGCACTTCAGTACGAGTATAATATTATTATGTATACGGCTTTAATGAATAGTGAAAAACACGTATAGGTGTGTATTTTACCGTTATTTCCGCGTTATTACAAACGAATCGTATAAACTTTAACGTATTATCGGGACAAAAAAAATTAATTGTATTCTATTTCGAAATCGTAGACAGACAGCAAAAAAAATACTGTATTTTATTTTAATTTAATTTCTTCTTTTTTTTTTTTTTTTTTGTAGCGGAGAAAAAAAATATCCGAACGTGCTAACCGCCCAAAACAAACGAATTAACGTTCACTTCCCCTTTTTTTTCCAACGTAATTATTTTTTAGTTTTTAATGAGAATTTCAAGTCGATTAAAAGTATACGAATACATAATGTATACACTCTTGGTGGCGAAGTAGGGGGGAAAGCACAACAAATAATCTTGTATATTAAACCCTATTTAAAATGACCGCCCCAGTATCTGTGGTTCGCAGTGCTTGACTTGAACAAAAAACAGTTAAGGTTACTTCGAAGATAAATATAATAAAATGTTCGTCCCGCGAGAAACTATTACATCTCAAATTATGGGGGTGGGGGAACTCATTTCAAAAACGTTATCACAAACCAGCAATACAAAATAAATACAATTTTTCAACGAAATATTAACAATTTAAAATGATGTACACTATTTCGAGTAGTTACTAACTGTTAAAAGTTTAAGTGTCAACCTCAAGGTTAATTTACTAACAAACAGTAATTATATATATTTTTTTTGAAAATGTTATAAGGGTCGACGTGTTTAGAGGCCTCTGTATGAAATTAAAAAAAAATAATTAATAATAATTGTATTTTTTATTTTCGTAAAACATTTAAATATCACGATTCCGGTTAAGTGTGTTTATGCATATATATGTGTTTTATTTTCATTCTAAATTTTTCACTTAAAATAAATGTTTTTTAAATCTATACTATTATTTCTTATACGTGCAAAATTTAATATGTAATTATTAGGCCCCTAAAAATTCTCAAGTGTAGTGGCCAGGGCGCCATATCCCCATACCAATGAACAGCGGAGCTCCGTCACTATAGTCGAATTTTCTCCTATCTATTTTGTATAATAGAAATATTCTTTGTAATATAATAGCCGATTACTAATGTAATTTTACATAAAAACTATACAACTACAAAAAAAAAAAAAAAAGGTGAAATTTTAGCATACAAATTGTAGGGTCGATGCGCGATGGTTGAAAGTTATCTCAATTTTCATGTATCCCCCCCTTATTTACTTTTATAAGTTTATACATATTTTACTTATGCTCATCAATTAGACTTTGTTCTATGTTATATTTTAATTAATCTATTACCGAGATAAAAGCTCGGGACTTGGACCCCTTTCCCTCGTGCTTGCCTTTGAGACGTACTACTAGAATGCAATATAGTTTATATTTTCGGGGCAAAAAAAGGTTTTACTTTTAATGTTAAACTATTAAAACGCAAAACAATGTAAATTAGGGGGAAAAAAAAATACTTTACTCACGGTACATATTTATCAGGACGGTCATGCGGACATGCGATTCTACGGTGTTGTCATTTCCCGCCAAGCACGTGTACGTATCGTTGGCGTGGTTCCGGTTCAGTTGATCGATGACTAGTGTTTTCGTCGTGATATTTTCATCATGGTCGCGGTCGTCGTCGTCGTCGTCGTCGTCGTCGTCGTCATTGTCGGTGCTAAAAAACTGTACGTCCGTGACTCTCCTCGATATGAACGACAAGGCGACTTGACCGTCTGCCGAATACCATTGCACGCGGGGTTTGGGCTTTCCTATACAACAGTAACAGTAATGACGATAAAAAAAAAAAAAAAAAATAAAAATTGCCGACATAAATATATTTAAAATTTGCGCCGGTTTCGATAACGTCTTTATTGGTATCTTTATAAACGGCTGCGATGGTACGTCACCCGGATTCGCAAAGATTACTAACTAATTGGTCGGTCGTTGTTACTAGTGCGGTGAGCCGATGTGACTTTTTTATCCCGATATTTGCTACCGATACCCGTTTTCGGTATATGAAATAGAAAACGATATGAGTCGATATGTCGTTTGAAACCCCTATTTTTTTTCATATGCCTGAGATATTATTGACATTTTTTCTACAAAAATAGGGTGTTAGATATCGATTTTGATAAAAAAAAAAAGAAATCTCCCGATATCCTCAATATTGACCGATATATGATATAGGATTATACCGATACTCATCAATAGTTGTTGGATCGCGATCGTGTTTGTTTCGTAATAATTAAAGTTCGTATTTTCGTTTGTTTAACGAATTATTTGTGAAATTTGTTTTAAGGGCATTACTGCGGTAAAAAGTATTTTTTATTTTTTATTTTTTAACCGTTTTTCGATTCTGGCGTAAGTGGCTGGGGGAGGAGACTCTTACCGCCTTGGACTTTGCATTCCAACATCAATCGTCCGTCTTCGGGCACCGGGCCGACCGAGTGATACGTCCCGCCGCCGATTTCCGTAATCCCGTTGTATATGATCGTCATCTTATCGGGCGGCACTGTATAGTACATTATACAATATAGTCGACATTCGATTATCGAATCAAATTAATAATTATAGACCATAAATATACTTAAAGTATACTTAATCTACGGATAGACTGGCCGCAAATATAAAGATTACATATATTGCCATAGCCGCATGCCCTGTACACGACAAGGATGCAGATGTGAAACTTATACAATATAATACAAATAGGGCATTGGCTTTTTTGGATCAAGGAGCAAACCGAACTATAGTATGCCCGCTATAAAATTTACTATATTTATTTAAATATAATCATTAATCAGGCCCCGATTTAAGCGAGTATCTTGGTGACAAGTGACTCGGCCTCCATTTTTGAAAGGCCTCATTTTGATTCATTATATTTATTTTATTTGTTTACAGTTGAACATAACTAAACAATTGTCCTGTGACGAAATCGTTGATGAATTTGCAAATAAATACAGAAACAAATCCATGTTCTTATAAGTTACAATAAAGTTTTTAAAATAATATACATTTTTTTTTTTTAAATGGGGATGGCTGCGACTTGAAGATCAAAGTTCTCGGCCCCGAAATCTGTAAATCGGACCCCGTCGACAATATTTACAAAAAGTGGCGTACGCCTACCTTCAAGGGCACGTCCGAGGGAGTGGCTAACGGACTTTAGCCTGCATCCCCAAAATAAATGACCGCCCGTTATATTATTTACTATTAACTCGCTCTTCAGGCTCATTTAGTGTCGGTATAATTGATTACTTTTGTGCCTACAAATTTCTAAAAAAAATGTATTAAGAATTTGTAGATTTAAAAACATCGTATAATGACTAATGAGAACGTAATGTCTACGTAGGTAAAAATTTGAGAAAACAGTCCGTATCGTTTTGGGTACACGCACGGTAAATCGGTAAACTGTACGGTGTAGGGCCAGTCTAAGGTTAGGTTAGGTTCGGCTAGTAGTACATGTAGCCCTATGCGACGGGCCGGTAAACGTCCGCCGGGCTCACCTATCACTTGGAGGATTATCCGGTAGTTGCGGGTGGGCGAATCGCGGAAATCGACGCGGCACCTGTACGTGCCGGCGTCCTGTTCCGTCACGTTCGTGACCACGAGCGCGGCCTTGGTACTGTTCTCGAGTCCTCCGTCGACGCCAAACACCACGAACCTCGCTCTAGTCCCGAGCCCTCCACTGTCATCGTCCGACCAATGCAGTGCCTCCCGCAACGGTCTCCCGCGCACGTCGTAACTGTAGTGTACGAGAACGCGTTTAATTAGACAGTATAATTATTTTGGCGACCTCCGAACTGGCGAATAACCAGCTCGCCAATTCAATGGGCGCCGATTATTATTTTAAGCAATAGCGGTGTTAGATCAGGTCATCATATCAGACGGACGGGGCTTATTTCCTTTATAAACGCATTTTTCCAAACAAACGTCCATATATTTAATGCTTACCTTGAAGTTCAACCGTCGTTATACTTACTCGTGTTCTACATAAATAAACTGGGGTACTCCTAACGATATTTTTATTGATAATCGCTGTAACTGTCGTTGGCACTGGGCCGGCGGCAATTTATAAAATCGGTTTATATCTAAAAAAGCAATATACCGGCACAGAAATCTGGCCGTAGAATTAGGAAACAAAATCACTACCAGCCGAGTTTTATTTTCGCAACATTTCAATATATTTTAACGCGCACGCGCATTTCACAACCAGAATACGTTAAATCGTCGACATATGCACAGTTATTGACTTAGCCGTGCCCAATAACCAATAACCGTTGACCGTATCACTGCACGATTAACGCAATTCGTGCGATATAAAACCACGTTACCTGTACAGCGGTTTTCCGCCGGACGACATTTTTCTATTCATCGTTTTGCTGTTCCGATGCCGGGCCGCCGGACGGGGTGGATACTTGAACCACAGCACCATGTACGCTCGATCTTCTGCCATCGCGTCTTTGGTTTTCTCCTCGTCGCCGCCGGCCGACACGGTTTTTTCCGGATGTCTGGGTAAACCGTCGTTGTTACCGCCGCCAATGTCGCACGGCAGCCTAGCCACCGAACCGCGTACCGCGGTCACCGGCACCGTACTCACTGTAAAACAAACACGGCGATTATCGTGTAAATTAATATATATATACATAAGAAACAAATTATTGTGTTTTTCGTTGGGAAAATCAAATAATAACCGGAGCTCTGTCGGTCACAATAACCTCAATTTTTGTATTATAGCAATATTCTTTGTAATCCAATAAATAACCGAATATAATAATATTACAATGGAATATATTTCTATAAAATATTATCAAAGGAAAAGAAAAAGGTAAAATTTGATCATAAAAAAATCGTAGGGGATTGAAAGTTGCGAAACCTCCCCTCCAAAGCCACGTCCTCGACACTAACGCCGTGAGTGGGCCTCACACGCTGAAATTCATATTGGAATTAAATCCGACTTTTATCCATTTGTAGTAATACAACTCGAAAACCCCGAGGAGTTTGAACTCCTTTGATTTTGCGGAGGAGCCGCCGCCGCTCGAAATGTCTAAAAGTAACGGGGAAAATTATCGCGAAACGGTGAAATAATCCTGCCCTTTCAGATAATAATTCGATAAAAAAACCCGGTTCCATTGCAATAATACATCAAAATAATATAAAATAAAAACGCTATCTGGAAAATTCATCCCTCGGCGAATTATACTTTTTTTTTTTTTTTTTATATATACATTTATTTTCTAAATCTTCAGCGATCGCTTTTATTTTGGATTTTCGTTGGACCACAAATAGTTACTGTACAACCGAGGTACCTTAATTTTAACAAGACAATTCGAAGAGTACCGCGTACAACTCGTACAAAGCACTCCTATATATTATCATAGTTCTCCCGATCCGAAATCGTTATGTGATTTAACGATATACACCCGCAATTGATCATCACGAATAATTACGAACGGCGGACAACGCGATTTTTGTCGCAGCATGACACGAATAAATATATTATTTTCAATCGAGGGAAATCTACGAAATCACGTGATACGAGTAGTAATGATCGGGTACGCGGCTGAAACATTTTCGACTTGACCGTCGTCGTTCGCTCAAACAATAGGCTGGCCGCACATCAAAAGAGCAAAACTGCGTTAGACAGTGTTAGCCAGCCTAACACAGTTTTGTTAAAAATAGAACATAAGAAATTACATTGCATACGCACACTGATAAGACATAGTCAAAACAAAACGTTTTTGCTTTAAAACACAATTAGTCATGACTGATACTGTCTGAGTGTCCACATTTTTCGTTAGTCACAACTAGACAATAATTATTCGTGTGTACTTTTTTTTTCGTATTTCGTATATATTTTTTTTTTTTATGATTCTGTTCTAAATTTTGTAATGTGTACCACATGCAAATCGCAACATCTTCATCAGATGACATGATGACTACTGATTTTTGTTTTGTCTAATGGTGTTTTGCCTAGGTAGTGTGCACTTTATAAAAACAAATTGTTTTTAGTTGACTAACACAAAAATGACTAGCATTGTCTAACATAGTTTTGCTCTTTTGGTGTGCGATCGGCCATACCTACGTAATATTTGTTTTATTTATTTATATATATATATGATATGTATTTCTATATTATTTTACCGTATTAAAAACCTATAGCGTACAATGAGCAGGTTAATTAGGCAGTATAATTAAAAAAAAAAAAACCAAAAAATAACACGATGAATTGTCCGGGCTAATAAATATACAGCTCTATACGAGTAGCGTAGTAGTAAAGCGATACGGAGTGATGTGTATAACGGCATTGATTTTGTTTCTATTATAAATATTATTTTGGTAACACGGGGAAAAATATAAAATGTACATTTTTTATTCGTGTCGATCCCTAAACTGATCTATAGATCTAGACCTGTCCGTGAAATAATAATAAAAAAAAAAAAAAATTAAATTTCGCCAATAAATCTATTTTTATTTTTGCGAACACCTTTTATATATTAATAATAATGATTATGATTTATATTACATTACAATATCGGGGCAATACCCATTGTTCGGGTCTTGTAGTGTACGTACATATTATATATTATATACATATTTTACACATAGGGGGGGCCTTGTTGTGTTACGCTACTAGCGCATACACACATGCCCCCTAGCCCACAATGGTATTAGGCACCTACGCACACGTCTACATACGAAATCAGTCGAATTAAATTAACATCATTCCCCGTCTTTGGACGAAAATAATATAATTATCGTTAATATAATGAAAATTACGAATACATTATACAAAAACGTGTATATGGCGTCCACAGTGCGTAATCATTCGTCATTGTACATTTATATTATATATATATATACGTATATAGACACACACACACACACACACATGACAATAGTGCATACGGCAGCGGGTTGCAGAATAATAATAATAATATTATTATTATTATTATTATTATTATTACTATCCCGCCGCTGTTCGGTTCACAAATATTTTAATAATTCGATTGTCGTCGACGAATAACGTGCGCGCGCGCGCGCGCTCCCGATCCTCGTGTATACAAATATTAATATTAATAATAATAATAATTCTATTATAATACGACTGCGGCGCCGGTGACTACGACGACGACGACGGCGGCAGCGACGACGACGACAACGACAGCGACGACGAAGGCGACAGCGACGACGACGACGACGACGACGACGACGACGACAGCGACAGCGACTGTACGGGCCGACGATCCCATTATAAAATTTTGTGAAAATTAACACGCGCCCGGGAACTATTGTAATAATAATAATAATAATAATAATTATAATTATAATTATAATTATAATCATAATACAATATAATTATTCGTCCGACGTATGGGCGGAATTCGGCAACCAGTCCTGATTCGGCACGTTCGGTACAAACAAACGGAAAACGAATTGCCGCCTGGTTTCTTTATTTACCTGTTGGATTTTTTTTTTTTTATTTTTTATTCTAACCCGACGTTATTTTTATCAAACGTATATTAACGGTACGCGGTTATTGTGTGCCGTTACGCGACAGTTTCTTACAATTGCTACTCGTCCTAAAATTACGTTTGTGGATACCGCAGATATCTCTAGTACGGAATAGACATTTATGGTAGACACCGTCTAGAGATAACAATATAAATCGTACACCGATAAAACGCTATTTGCGAACATTACACAATTTCGGCAGCCCCCTGTCCCCATTATTTGGGCTTAAGTCCCGCTTGTAAACGGACATTCGGCTGTCCCCGGGAGTTATTAGCTACAGGACGTTTGGTCCTCGGGGTACTTTTGGTCGCTGGACGTGTGACGACGGGTCTCCGTTTTATTTTATCATTATTTTTATGGAACAACATAACGTTTAAACGTCAATAATACAAAAAATAATACATAATGTATTTTCACAACGTATTTGAGTTTTGACTTAAAACAATTGTGACTTATTGTGGCTATTAATTATTTTTAATTATCTATTTTATTGTAACTAATTTCCAATTGATTTTAAACATCATCCATTTAAATGTTACCGAAGAAACCAATAAAACTAATGACTACTTAAAAAAAAAAAAAAAAAACCTACGGGAACCTAACCTAACGCCAGTGTAATTTTTCCCGGGGACAAACCGTCTTGTTCTATTATTGGTCGGGGACGAAACGTCCGTATAAACTCAATTATGCGGCGGAGACCGAACCCACCTAGAATCGGTTGCGGCCTTCGGCGTTCGGGTCTGCGTCGCGGGACGAACGCCACATAGAGAAAGTCCTGCCCGTGATTAAAACGCCGTCGTCGTCGTCGTCGCTCGATCAAATTGTAATTTTTTAGACCGTCGCGACGTACGGGGTGGGGGGGAGAGGGGGGCGTGTACGACCGGCGGGTGGGCCCACTCGGCCTACGGGGGAAAAAAAAAAAAAAAACGATAAATAACGCCGTAGGGGACGAGTTGTGTGTTTGGATGGGGTCGTGTATGTGTGTCGGGCGTAGTGGCGTACGGTGGTGGTGGCGGTGGTGTGGGCTGTCGTATTTAAATTGGACATTATACACCTCGTCGTACAGTCGTCGGTCGGCGGGAAAAAAAAAAAAAAAAAAATGTTACCCAGCGACCGGCGTAAAATAAATAGTACAAAACTATTTTACATAAATACGCGTAAACCGCGCGATAATGTCGGTCGGTCGACGACGGCCGCGGTACAGGTATACGCGGTATAATACGGTATATTACGGTAGTGCGGCGGGCGGCGGCGGCTCTCCTAGCGGCCCCGTGAGCGCATCGCTCGGCGCCGACGACGGCTACGTACGCCGACGGGTATAGGCCGACCCCCGTCCGTCGACTTTGTTGTGCTCTGCGAGTAACGCGCGCCCGTGATTTGACATTGTCCCCCCCGCCCCTTCTGCCCCGCCGCCCTTTAACCGGCCCCCGAGGGGTTTTTTTTTTTTTTTTTTATTCGCCGGTATGCCGCCGGCCGCGACGATCGACGACGACGTGTCGAAGCACATTGGTAGGCTGGTGGGCGGGGAGGGGGGGCGAAGGATCGGAAAATATTGCGCACGTACGCGTGTGCGCGCGTATGTGTGCGCCGTACGGGGAGACGACGACGGCGGCGGCGACGACGACGATTACGATAATAACACTCGGGGGAGGAGCGGGCCCGGCGGTCGGTCGTCGGGCGGCACGGGGGACCCGGGAAACGGCGGAGACGTGAAAGTAGCGGCGAACCGTGATGATAACAATCGTCGTTGTTGGCCGTTGACGTTTATATTATATATATATATATATATATATATATATATATATATATTATAATATATGTATTTTATATATCTCTATAGAAATGCATATATTATAACGTATACATATATTAATATATACCGCACGTGTAATCGAAAAATAACGGAGGGAGCTCAACTCGAGGATAACCGAAATAATAACGATAAATAGAATACGGGGGGGGGGCTGAGGAAAGAAATAAAAAAATAAATATAAATAGTTACCCTACCTATCTGAATTCCGCCGCGATTGTGTACCGTGCCGCGTCAGTAGAGAAAAAAAAAAATACGAAAAGAAACGCCGACGACGACAGGGCAAATAAAATATGGAATACGCGAAAATCGACTTGCGGTTTTTCGCCGTTCGGCTGGTAGTATAATATTATAATAAATAGGACAACGAATTTTATCGCCATAAAAATCGGCGAAAGTCCCAAAATAATATTTATTGTTGTATATATTATATCGTTATAATACGTTGACAGTCTATAGAAAACAATGACGATTCGGGATACGATATCCCGTACATGTCTAGTACTTGTCGTATTGGCGTTTTCCGCAGAATGTGCAAAAAAATCAAACAATGTCATACGCTCCTCACCCGTGAATTGCGTTTCATAATGCAATAATAGTGCAATATTATTTGGTACATTTTCAGTTTTTTTTTTTTTTTTACAGAATTGCATGAAATTTCCAATTCAGTAAGAATCTTGGCATGACTCGCGCAGGGTGTTGTAACTGCACGCTCAGCACACTTTATTAAGCAATGCGATCGAAACCCTTTGTTAACCACATCAACAAAAATAAATACTCGCAAACCCAAATTATACTCCAGCTGGTTACTGTTTTGGGAATTTTGAAAATATCGTAAATAACATCATTAAGCAATTTCACATAACGGCTAAAATAAATAAAATTTTTCTCGATAAAAATAGTTTCATTACGGTATTAGGAATCGTTACCGTGAATCAAATTGTGAACATTTCCGGTAGCATACACAGAATCGCGATTCGAATTGGTCGACCGACATCGAAATTGAGAAGAAAATTAAAATTATATAATATATCTAATGTTTGCCTTAATGTAATAAACGAATTAGGTATATTAACGTAACTGTGCGATAGGTTTTAGGGTAGGAGGCGAGTGTTGGATTTTTAAATCGAGTCCAGTCTAGTCATGTGTTAGTTTTTTCAAGTCGAGTCGAGTCAAAAAGTCCGAATTCAAAATACTGAATACTCGTATCGAAAAATTTTCCTAAGTCGAGATTAGACCAACTTTAAAATTGCAGCAATTGAGCAAAAACTCGTATTCGGTCCTTCAATAATTTTATTGGTGTTTTCTATCAATATTATCACTATGTCACAGACTTGGGCTAATACAGTAATAATAATTATTATTAATAATTTTTTTATTGTCAAGGGGTGGCCATACGGTTGAAAACAAAACAATAATCGTAATTGTCGTTATCGTATTACTATATTATTACAAAATAACAATTTATTTTTGTAAATGCAAACCGTCGTATTCTTATCGATAATATCCGGATTCAAAGATATTTACACCTAGATGTGATATATATATTTTTTTTTAACACAAAACAGTCGACCGACTCTGTACTGTATGTTGTCGTATGGTCGTATGGTCGATGTTAGCCGGATCACATGTACAGTAGTAAGAAATATGAAAGCAACACCGTGGGCCGTAAAGTTAAATGTGCGGTATAAGTATAAAGTATGCCTATTATGAGGTTTATGTTTTTCGAGAAAGGCCGTGCGAGAAGAAAAATGAATTTAAATTTAATCCATTTCAATCGAATCATAAAAGACTGCGGTAAACGGATGTATATTTGTATACATTATATTAAATAGCGTGTAACACGTTTTTCGTATTCGATTAATACGATTTTTAAACACGAGCCACACCGATACGGTAGTATAATAGTTGTATATAATCGTGACTATCGTGATAGTAACAATTGCAAAGCCGAACGAAATACGATGATATCGTTGACAGTAGAGTGAATTTCGATAGAAATGTCTGTGATAGCGCTACTCGACATTAAATTGGAACGATAGTAAAACTGCGTTTGCACAGCGATAGTATTACGTGATCGTAAACCGTGATAGCAATTCTAATGAGAATTAGAAATTACTATCACCGTATGAACCGAATAATAATAGTGACTATTATCACGATTTCGCTATTTTACTACCCTACGTGCGTACATGATGACAGTTGATTCGGGCGAGTGTGATAACACTTTCGTCTTTACTATTACCGTGTGACCTATACTTGAGCGTTCGCATCGCGATAGTGATAGTTATTATTACGCTCACGACAGTAACTATTAACTGTCACGCATGCACGAAAGTATGGTTGTTGTTTTTTACGATAGTTGGGGATAGTATCACTATTGCCATATACTCCCGACGATAGTTTATGCGATAGTTACTATTACCGTGCGGCCCAGGTTTTCAAGACCGGGTTTATTATTTTATATAAATGTAATTTATAGTTTTTATTTTTATTTTCGGCCGTAGTTCAAACCTACTATTGTTATTATAATTGTAAGATATAACATACGTTTTTGTAGTTTTAGTGAAAAAATTCGTACACCCATTAATAAAATGGTAATATATATATATATATATATATATATATATATATATATATATATATATATATATATATATTGTTGTAATATTATCTGGGAAAGTAAACCGAAAACCAATAAACAAATAAATAAAATTAAAATAAATTGTCCGAATATAATATGAGAGTTCACATTGAAATAATCGGGCTCCATCAGTTTTGTCGCATTTTCATGAAAACTCGAAAAGTGATATTATATATGGATAGACGGACGAACAACAGCAGAAGACCACCGCTAAAATTGAATTTTTATTTTCATTTTACAAAAAAAAAAAAAAAAATATTTACTGGTATATTATTATAGTGTTTATGTGCCGACACATTTTATTAAAACAATTAAAACAAAGCGGGCCTACTCTTGTTAATTTTAAAACATTTTCATATTATAACGAGACGACGGGGATCGCGGCGTAAATTGAATATTCGACAACAATATTTTATTATGTACATTCCCGCCACCGTTATAAAATTACAACATTTTTATTTACTTATTTTATGGCTTACGTGATAAAATATGTTGACGAATCATTATTAAATTCATTAAACATTTATAGTGAAAATATGTGTTTATTCTCGATTTACCGCGACGAAAATATTTGCGGATAGCAATTTAAGCGTAAAAAAAAAAAAAAAAATATATTCAAATTACTTATAGGGTACAGGGTCAAGAGTTATTCAGATGATAAATTGATTTTCTAGCTGGGATAAAGTAAAAAAAAATTTAAAAAAAAGTTCATATTTTAATTTCAGAAACAAAACTGTCTGCAAATCGCCATTCACTATGTATAACCATGTCTAAAATAGTCTGGGAATACCGTATTCTCGGGGAAGAGAGTAATTTTCGATTTTCGTGTTGATCCTTTACCTAAACTCAGAGATTGTATTTATATCATTATTTTTGTAATTATTAATTTAATCCGTCATTAATATAAGATAATAATAATAACAATATGAATTGTATAAAATAATAAATAATTGCAGTTAGAACTATTCATTGGTTGCACGCATGTACTAATATTGCCTATATCGATCGCCGTCGTGCGTTGTGGTATTTAAAAATCGACAAATGTCACAAGGTGTGACGAACCCCGTTAAACAAGACACTGACACAATAAAAAGTTTCGTTAAATTGTGATATTTCACATACCTACTCGTATTTCGCTTAAAAATTAAAATATGGAAAAAAACAAAAAAACGACTTACAACCACTGACAATGTTCTTTTTGGTCCCATTTAACGTAAATTTGTTATTGTGGCGTGCTCGGTTTTTACAAGATTTGATATTTTAATTTGCAATGTCGATTTGTTAAAAAGTGAATTAATAGACTTAAAACAAAACATAACATTAATAGATATTTTTAATCGTTAAAATAGTGCAATAGAATTTTTGGATACACTCGAAGAACTTTATTATCCTTCCCTTTTCCCAAATTTAAGAGCAATTTTAACATTTTTTGAGTCAGCATATTTGTGTGAAGCTACTTTTAGTAAATTAACATTTATTAAAACAAATACAGAAATCGTTTGAGTGATTCATATTTGGTCGATTTACTGTGGCTAGGTTGTCAATATCAACAATCGCCCGTGGACATAAATAAAATAATAATAATAATAAAAAAAAAACAGAGGTACCGTCCATCAACATCAAAACAACTTTAAATAAAAAATCAATATTAATTTAATATTATTAAAAATATTCTGTTTTAATAAATTTTTTTTTTTTTTTAAACATTTATTAGAAAAATATACAATCTGTAATATGGATTTCAATAAGCATATGAGCGTGTACAAGATAAATAATATACAAAACCTGAGAGCTTGAGAAGAGTAGCTACCCAGCAGTAACACTCAGGTGCAATAAATTGTTAGGCTATATTATATATTAATATTATGAGTTTTATATATATATTTTTTTTTTGTTTTGTTTTTGTGGATCAGTTTAATTAACCAAATCACGACACCAGTGCCTCTTCAGTCTTCTCGATGGACTCTCAGGAATATTTGCTGAATTTAGAGCAAGAATAAGAGGATTTGGGTGGTTGGTAAGGTGAGTACGGAAACGATAATAAGATGATGTAGCCACTTTGGCGACAGTCTGTAGTCTAAAATCAAAGTTTAGTGTTTGGTTCGATACATATAAGGGTGCATTAGTAATTACACGAAGTGATATTGACTGGAATTTTTGCATTTTGTAAATATTGGATTTTTTTACCGCACCTCATAATTGGATACCGTAGGCCTAAATAGGCTTCAACAGGGTTTTGTAGAGCAACGGTTTATTATTTAGATTAAGCTTGGAATGTTTACCTAAAAGTGGGAACAGAGACTTCCGTCTAGCGTTTAGTAAGATGATATACGAGGATTTTCCAATGTTTATTTTTATTTTCTATTTTAAATACCATGCTTCCATGTCGTTAAAATGACTTTTTAAGTGCTGGATGGTGGTAAGAGGATTGTCATTAGAAGTAAAAATTATTTTATCGTCGGAAAATTCAACTACTGATGTGTAAGGAGAAATTGGCTGATTAGCCGCATATATATTATAGAGAATGGGAGATGTTATAGCACCCTGAGGTACTCCAGCCAGAATGGGTGCTAAATTTGAGAATTTGAAACCTAGTTTAGAAACGAAGTGATGTTTTTCTATATAAGATTTGAAAAATAAGTAGTAGGGTGGGGGTAGAAGTTCTTTTAGCTTAAATAGGAGTCCAGTGTGCCAGACCTTGTCGAAAGCTTGAGCGACGTCGAACAGAACTGCCGAACAGTACAGTTTGTTTTCGAAAGAATAGGCAATGGCGTGGGTTAAACGATGAATTTGGTAAATAGTGGAGTGCTTATCAAGAAAGCCGAATTGGGCGTGAGGGATTGTTTTTTTTTCGTGGACAATTTTCGATGTACGTCTGATAATTGATTTTTCACTAAGTTTGGCAAAAAGAGGGAGGAGGCTTATTGTGCGATATGATGATGTAATGTTCGGGGGTATGCCGGGTTTCGGGAATAAGATTATTACAGAAACTTTCCATTGGAGAGAGAGAAGTATGATAATCTTAAAATGGAGTTGAGATTATGGGTTAGATGAATAAGTGCTTTTTTTGGGAGTTGTCGAGCCACCTCCGCGGTGATAAGATCTATCCCAGGAGATTTTTAAGAGGAAAAGATTTAATGTAGTATTGAATTTCACTTGGAATGAAAGGTTTGGGAGCAAAATATAGAGGTAGAGAGGAAGTTTTCAATAATCTTGTCAAAGGAGTTATTGCCAATGTCAGTATGAGGTTGAAAGATTTTTGATAGGTGTGAACAAAAAGTGTCCGCTTGCTCTTTGTCAGTTATCATCAATTACCATTACTACTTATTAGCGGTAACTGGACAGTTTTCTGTTTAAGACAACTGCAAGTTGCCCTCCAGAGTGACCCGCCTTTTGTTGAGAATGAGGAGGTCCAGTTATTCTAATAAATTTGATAATTTTTATGAACTATGTTAACTAATTGTTTGTGACATTATAATTAATTATTATATAATTTATTCATTTTTATACTTTTTAATCATTACCATTGTATGCGGCTCGCAAGTAAATTTAAAAATTATTATTTTGCCCCTTTTAAAATCCTAGTGAGGACCACTGGTATAAACTGTATATAAAACCAAAAAAAAAACAAACAAAAAATGTAAAAACAAAAGGCGGTGACGTATATATTTTAATACTTTATGAGTAAGTTAATTACATAATACTTATTGTAATACTTGTAAGTTTATTAAGTACCACGCAATGGGGGGAGGAGATACCGGGAAATAACTTCGCACCACGGATAGACTTGTTTTTGTTTTAACCCACGGGGGGCGCGGAGAGAGTGTTTTTATCGTTTTTTTATTTATTATTATTTTTAATTTAAAAACAATGACGAACCGTCGCATTTGCAATACGATTACGAGTGAAGTTGGGAATTTTAATATTAACGCTTATTTACTCGTTTTAAATATTAAATATCCAATTAATTTTAGTATTTATTAAATTTTTATCGTTTTAAAAGCTTATACGGACAAGGAGCAGCGAGATTGATGAATTGAACGCTCATACACAATACAAGACAAACCAAAAAAAAAAAAAAAACAAAAATGTACAACTCACATGCATCGTTGGAAGTATTATTGTACATAATTTGTGAAAAAAAAATTGTAGTTATCATATAAATAGTTATTGTACAAAAAGCTATATGATATACTTTGGGTATTGCATTATTTAGTTTTTGTACCAAAAACAACGATACATCATTGCAATCAAAAAACAATTCTAAGCGGAATAACTAGCAATTCGGTTATAAAAATATTTGAGATTTTTAGCCAAGGTAAACTAGAAATCAACAAACTAGAACCGAAGACATTAATCGACATTAAATTTGGTGGTCAGTTTGTTTTTGAAATTGTTTAGAAAATTGGTTCAAATAAGATACCTACCACCGGGAATAAAATCCCTATATTAGAAGGTTAGGTGACAAAATCGGAATATTTTTTTTAAGTAAAAATGTGTCTCCGAAAGAAATATACAATTTTTCGTTGTTAAACTATTGTACTCCGCTATCAAAAATACTCAGAATCAAAAGTCATTCAATAAATCGAGAAAATATTGCTATTTTTGGTATGCTTATATATAATAATTATATTATTATAATAGGCGGGGTATAATTCGATTTTATGTCGGTTGCGACACAAAATGCGCGATCGAATTTAAACAAATTATAACCTAATTGACAATACAATATAAGGGTACAACGTATCTGCAGCCAGTGGAAATAGTCGTATCATGTTATACGTCTTTAAACGAGTATACGAATAAAAAAATTATTATTGTTGAAGGACGTAATTATTCTGATTTCGAGGGGGGAAAAAAAAATTACATAAATCTATTATATCCATTAAGCATATATTTGAAATATAATAGGGTATTATACACGTTTTTAACGGAGTAAAATAATAATATTATAACCGGTACATAAAATGAGATACCGTACTCCTCTAATTTTCTCCGAAAAGAAAAAAAATATTTCTATGGACCATAAAATCATATTTATTTTCCCTCATATTTTAAAATTCGCTAATAATCTAGTGACACATCACGTGGTTTGATCGGAAAAATCATAGAAATACCAAAAAAAAAAAGATGTGTTTTTACATGTTAACCTTTATAAAACCATGGCAAGGAGTAAAATATAATATATTACATATGGTATTAGTATAAATTAAGTATACAAAATGAAATGAAATGGAACAAATTACCAACAAAAATCGAAAATGCAATTCATAAATTATATTTATGAATTCGATGATGGTTCGTATTTTTTCGTATACTTTTGTAATAATAATGTTATGTTAAATAGGTATAAATAGAATTACTGATAAATGAGAACAAAAATAATTTTTTATTAATTCTAAATGTTTTGATGATAATATCGATAATAAATAATATTACATCAATTATATAGGTTTAAATCGACTTGAATTGAAATCCCAAAAAACAATTTTACTCGAAATCTCTGAAGATAATCGATTGAACATTGACAAAAAAAAGAAAGAAAAAAAAATCGCCTTTCAATCAATTGGGCGTTTTCGTCAGTTATCTAGCTCATCTTTAGTTATTTGTTATATCACACGAAAACTATTGATAAATCCACGTATATAACAATACCTGTTAAAAGTTACGTCGGTGTCAAGTTTTCGAATTTGTTTATTTGAAACTATTATCCTATACATGCAGAGAGAAAAGTATGTACAAACAACAAAACAACACATATTTGACAAACATCGTTTTAAATCTTAAATATGAAACAACGCTTGGTTTTTTATTTAAATATTATTTTTAAAATTATTCTACATAAAAACACGGTTGTTTGAGAGAGTGCACGTCACTTTCTCGTTTTCGTACATTATTTATGCGACTTATGTCGTCAAACACGTGTATTTACTTACACGTACACGATTTTATTTGCACACTTTAAAGTCGACGAAAACATGATGCATTGTCGAGCATTTTGCGCGTAATTTCCTATACTGACATGTTTATCAAAAAAAGGCTGACATACATCGCACCACGGGTGGGCCATTGTTGTAGGTGGGAAGTCGAGAAGGAAGAATTTATTTGGCAATTTAATTTATGTACGTACGTACGCAACGATAAATCATTGCACAGGAAAAGGGATTACGATCGAAGTTTGGAAAAAAAAATAAATATGTTTTGATAACTTATGAAATAGAAAATAATATTAATTCTTAACTTAAATATAAATTACGATGGTTTGTGTTGTTAACGAATTGTAAAATAAATTTGAAACGTCAATAAAAATTAATTACATAATTTTTATCTACATAACAAAAATCACAAATAACTTAAATAACTTAAAAACCGCCGGCATATTTTGAAATTTGCACTACGTTCCACGTCAACTGAATTTAAAAAAAATAAGACTGATACATATACTTCGAACCATGTGAGTGGGCCACTGATGTAGTTGGGAAGCGTGTAGGTTGATATAGAGGGGAGTTTAATTAAAATCTGTACGCAGCGATAAATTTTTTCAGTTAATCATGTTTTGAAATGCTGTAATTTTAACGATTTCCATATCAATTTTAACTTGAAAAAAACTACTATTACATAACGCTCAACTTAATTTTTTTGACTATAAAGTATAACTTATGATGAAAATGTCAAGAATTTTTTATTTAAATTGTCGTGTATTACTTTTTGCCCATAACATAATTATTCAATGAATTCGAACAAAAAGTAATATGCTTACAAATAAGTAAAAAATGTTTTGAAAATTTGTCGTCGTGGTCGTCGTCTAAAAAGACGTCATATTAATTCTCTACGAAAACTTTAGGTTTCGGCGATTATTTTTAACCGAATTTCGACAAAATGTCGAGAAAAAAAACTCGAAAACTCGACGAATTTCGACCGTTCATCGCCGTAAATTATTACGAGTATTATTTTGTTAATTATTAAGAAAATCGAAAACCAAACGCGCTACGCTCGAATGCCGGAGCAGGACGTCTGGCGGAAAATTTGTGTTACGGGGGAAAAATTAAAGTAAAACCATTGCTGCGTAACTCTCCGGTTCGTTCACAGATACTTAAGTCGAGTGTGCGGAATTAACGGCAGGCTTATTTATACGAACGGTATTAGCGACATTAGACGGGGCGGCGATAATAACGGCCGGGCCCGAGGATCGCGGCGCGGACGGACGGACGACAAAAGCGTAAAACTGCACCGACTGGCCGGTTATTATTTATAATACTCGCCAAAAATACGAAATACGGTAATATTATTATAGCGGAGTTGCCCGGCGGGCGCGTCCGGGTAACGCCGCCGACGTATCGCATCATAAGTCTTGCAGGCAAGTTAATTATATAAAACTGTATATTGTTTTAATCGCGTTCGAGGTATTGATAATACCGTTGAGTTGAATACATACACACATATTCATATGAATATACTCGCGAACGGCATAACGTTGAAGATGACGGGTATTATTAGTGTGTATAATACAATAATACGTGTACGCTCGTAGTTATTCGGGTACCCGAATAAAGGTCGATGTTATATTATAATATACTTACGAGTCTCCGGGCACTCGAGTCCCGTACGCCCACCCTCCACGCGTCGTCGTCGCCGTCGTCGTCGGGTTAAAAGCGCGCTTAATTAATAAGTATACGGGCGCGTGTACGATCGTTTATATGTTTTGACTACGCGAAATATCGATGATGATGATAATAATAATAACGCGACTCTGGTCGTGTACTACACGTGCCACGTGTTGTTTCGGATACGATACGCTTGGGGAAACAACAATTCGCAATGTCAATACGTCAAGAAACGATTGTTTATTATATTGCGGTCACGAGCAACAACACCGGACGCGTAAAATTGGTCCGGGAATCAATTATTATTTTGTTCGTACGGACAATTGTTTTGACGATTGACGGGTCGTCAAATACCTTGCGAATACGCCGACCGGATGAAATCAAATTGCCAAACGACGCAAATCGTTGGGAAGGTGGGACGTAGAGGAGAATTTTAGTTATGCGTCTGTACTCGACCGTTGTTGACGAAAAACCATTCTGCGGCAAGTCGATTTGGAATGCTGTAATTTTTACCAGTTTCGTCAATGTTAACACTTAAAACGCTTATATATAATAATTATTTTATATTATCTTCGAATTGTTTTTCTTTTTAACCGTAAAGTGTACAATGTATGATATACCTTATGTCAATATGTCCGTGTAGTTTTACGATTGCCATTTTAATGTTTAATTTTTTCCTACGTTTCTCCCCGGATTTTTCCACTTTTATTTGTTGAAAACTACAACGGAAATCAAAAAAATAAAGCTGTTTACCGTGTGTCTACAATTTTTAACTCAACATTCTATGGTTAGAACCTATTTACCATTCTGTTTGTTGGTCATACAACTAACTGAACTACTGCACCGTGAAATCATCTGACTTAAAATATTATTTGTTCAACTCATGTATTTCGTTCAAGTCATTTTGTTGTATCAACTTGTGTTATTAATTTAAAATTGAGCGAATGAGAACCATTAAAATTTTAAATGTAAACGAATCGTTATAATAATATTCTATCTAAATCATAAAAAATGGATTTATTTATACGTTTTAATTAGTCAACAAATTACACATTTTTTTAATATAAATTAAAATTGAATCGGCTCTCATCCAGTAAATTTTGAATTTTGATTACAAGTCGACTGGGAAAAAAAAAAAAAAAAAAAAAAACCGTTCTCACGTGTTATGCAAAAATAAATATACAAATAATTGAATGTAAACCCGTTATTTTATATAATACGACGTACAATATATATGTGTAATATTTCTGGTTCGAATCTATACGTAAAAAAAAAAAAAAAAACGTGATGAAAGATGTATTTTTTCACAGACGATTCGCAATGATATATTTATACGTATTCACTACGTTTACATGCAAACATTGATATATTTTACGGATAATATTATTACGGGGTCGTCGTGATGTTTAATATTCAAATATTGAATACCGATCATCGTGTGTACGGTGCATAAGTGGAAAATGGAATTGGACCGCTTAAATATCGAATTCGCGGCGTATATAAAATGATTTTAAAATATAACTCGCGGAACAACTGCGACCACGTGAACCGTGTCTGTATAACGAGAGAGGTGTTTCATATATAAACACATATGTTTCTGGTAGACACTTAAGAAGTCGCCCAGACACCTGCTAGAGTATGTGTACACCAGTCGGGAAACAAACTGTATGTTTAGTAGAGTGCAAGAGAAGTGTGCTGTAATTATAAGTTACTATAATTATTATTAATAGCAACTATCTTGACTTGACTCGTTCTTTCTCTCTCTCTCTCTCTCTCTATATATATATATATATATATTTATACTTTGAGTTGTACGCAATTTACGAGCGATAATTATAAATATCGTATACGCACTATATTGTCTGTTTCGTTATTAATATTTCAAAGTTCGTGTCGAATCACCGGATCAAAGACGCCGTAATAAATTTACCACCTGCCTTTATATATCATAAGTATACAACGACGCGTTATTAATATAAATCGCGAGATTTTTCCTTTGGTCTTTTACCTTGTCAGAAATAATTACGAACGCGCCGGGCTCGTGTACTGTAAAATCGTTTTTGTCGACAAAAAATAATGGAAATTCTAAAAGCCAATTTGCGAATAATGTTTATGAATAATAATTGGTGACGGTTTGGTGAAGATTGGACGGGCGAGTGACGATGCGATGAGTTCGACTTTAAAACACTATGCACTCGTGTCTGCGCAAATCCGTAAACGACAAAATTACTGGGCGAAATGCGTATATGTATTTATTTCAAAAACGCCAGTGTATAATTGACTATTTGCCGGATTTTAATTCGGATGTACTACATTATAATATTATCGGTTTACGCGATAATCCGTTTATTTATGCCGATCGAATAAGGGCGGCCGACAATGAAATTATAAATGAACGAACGCTGCACAATGCCGCAGTAACAATGTTAACACCGATGGATTGTAACCGTGTATAATAGTCATCGTGAGATGGAATAAAAAAAAAATACACCAATAATAATTCGTACGATATGTCGATTGAGTCATTTGTTATCGACCACGGTTTCAACAAATAGATTTTACGCTTGTAGTTTTACCTAATGAGCCTGTTATAGTTCGTCTGCGATTATCAGTAATTATTGTAGGTTCTCCACACTTATTTTATTTAAATAAACACATGCAGTGTATTTAATACAACGTTAATAAAACTAAACCGAAATAGTGAAGAATATTGACGTAAAATATTAAAATATTAATTGATAATATTGTTCGGACTAAAATTGTATCATTGATAACGAGAACCAATTGGAGATGATCGCACCGTTGTGCCCACTCTAGTCTCAATTATTCATACGAACAATATTTAAAACGAAATTTAAACAGATATTTTTAACGGGTACGAGATAAAAACACCTCTATACATTTTTGTAAATTCACATAACAGTTTTACAGAAATACACGGAAACACGATTTAGTTTTTAAACGGATTTCCATAGAAATTATGCTTATGGAGGGTGCAACTATATAACACGTAGAATAAAAAAAAAATCAAACTTAAATTCCCGTATTGTAGGGAAATGTGTAATTTTTCGCGATACGGTGTTAAAAAAATAATTGGCTTTGACGAGGCGCAGCTCCGAATCGAAAATAAATATAAACAAACGGACGTCCGTAAAAATAATTTTAGGTTCGAGTTTTGAAATATTTAAATGGACGTTATTTTCTGATCGATCGGAATGATGGAATCGTACGTACGCGTTTCAAACGGAAATTGGATTACAGACAATAATATAGTGGACGGCTATATAAACGCGTACATTCTATCGATCTGTCATCACATGTCGGCGTCAATAATTGGCCGCGAGCACACGTTCGTAAAGTCGGTCTTGATATTAAAAAAAAAACAAAAAAAAAAAAACCAACAACAAAAACCCGCGCTTGTGGTCGGGTCACTGTTGTAGGCGGGAAGTTTGGATGATATAGGGTGTAGAGAGGAATTTGATTTTATTAGAGGCGAGTATCGTTAATAACGAATATTCGACCCGTTATTTTTGGATGAAAAACATGTAATGTTTCTGAAATATGAAAAAAAAAAAAAGGTTTAAGAAATAGACTTTTCAACCGACATATCAGTTGATTTTAAATTCGGCTCACGGTTTTCTATTTCAAATAACGGAATATCGGATATCGGGTACAGTCATATTGGGTCATCACTAGATTTTATATTTGTACGTAACGATGAACCATTGCTAACGAAAAACGTTTTGAGTGAAGTCCGGTAATTTGTTTTTTGAAATGCTGTGATGATTTTCATTAAAATTTGCACTTCAATCGCTTTAAAAAAAAAAAAATAAATAAATAAATAAATAAATTACCACACTTACGCTCAACTTTTTATACGATCAACCCAATGTATAAACTTGTTTAGTGCTTTTCGTGTATTTTTATCAAATAGAGAAACTGTTCTGAAAATGTTTGTTCCCAATGCACTGACTAGACCCAAAAAGGCTTTCATAAATGATGCTACATTTGAAAATCGGAGCATGATTTCTGCAGGTAGAAAAGTTTTTGATATAGATAGAAATAAAAATATTAAAAAAAAAAAAACAACACACACACATCATAGTAAAACCAATATAGTTCTCGTTTCGCTCAGACTCTAAAGAATAACTTTTACACGGTACCGTCAGGCTCCGCACCTGCCATACAATTGTATAGTGCATAGCAGCGTTTCTTAGCCTGTGGTCGTGAACCCCTAGATGAGAGGCCGCATCGGTCAGATATAATTAAACGCTGATGTAGAAAAATTACCTTTTTATTTATATTAAAAATAAAAAATCATTAGAAAAATGAAAAAGTATAATATAGCTATTGCTATAAACGCCAACGCCAATGGCTTTTCTGATCGATTTCTAAATACACATTCGAAATGTTCTCGATTGCTAGTTAATTGTGTCGTGAATGATATAATTATAATATATATTTTGTAACCGGTAGAACAGATAAAAAACGTATTAATACGTTTTTACTATAAGAGGCCCGGGAGGTGACCGACTTTAGTTTTTAACCTATTTCGAGGGGTCGTGACACGGAAAAGGTTGAGAAACAATGGTGTATACGTTCGGGGCAGTGCCTCATCAAGCTGAACTACCGCCCAGTGTCGAAATGCTTTTCGCCGCGTTATAAGTATTCCGCGAGCCTGTGCACTACGCGGCCCAGGTGCCCCGATTTTTTCCCCGATCGTAGCCTAGAAAAAATTCGACGTCAATCCCCGGGCCCCTTAGCGAGTGCCGTCGAATTGGACGCGTTGCCGCGGCCAACCGCCGAACCACGTGCCTGCCATTAAACGCGGCTCTGGTTCCGGGCGGGCTGCGCATATTAGGCTATGGTTTTTCCGCGTTCGTGACGATAATAACAATAATAGTAATAATCACAAACGTTATTTACCGCACGATTTGCCGCGCCGGTTTCGGTTAATACTGTGCAAACATTTCGGCGGAACACGTAGGTGGAGGCACAGGCGCCGGCCGTAGTCGATTCCGACTGTTAGTTTTCTACAGCCCGTCTCTAATTATAAACACACACACACACGCACGCACGCACACTTCTGCTGTACATAATAATCATTATTATAATTATAATAACAATACTGGTATTACCACACCGCCGCGGCGGAGTGTGAACTTTGACGGAGTAGAGAGCTTACGAATCAAACAAGTTTCGCGGCGCGTTGTTCGCGGTGAAATGCACGTGGTCGTAAGCGGACGCGGGAACATATCGCCAACGTATACGTAGATTATATAGATTATAATATTATACCGTTGTCGTGTACCCGGCTCGTACCTGTATATATTATAATATAAAATATAACATGATGTTATACGCGCACGCGTACGGGCGCCGCCTTAAATAATATCGCGCGTACTGCCCCCCCCCTCCCCCCGTGACGGCGGCAATACGAATCCCGCGGCGAATACGGGAATTCGGGGTTCAGGGCAGTGGCGACGAACTACAAACGTCGTGTTCCCGCCAACCCCTAACCCGCCGTGCGGATTTTTACCGGTTAATAGATTTGGCACAGCGCCGGGCGGCAATTGTGCCGCTCGATGAACTATACACAGCCGCGTGCTCCGGTTTCGGGGCGAGCCCGAGATTATAAACGCCCTTACGGCGACAGTGTGCCCATTACCGTTTTTATGCCCTTGTCGACCTTAATATTCGATTTCAACGTATTATCGGTATTTACCCTAGAATCGGTGCTCGTACATAAAATACGAAACACAAAGGAATTCCGGGTCAACCGGATTAGTTTTGACTTGTTTCATTTAAACCGGTCGTTGTACTTTGTTTGAAATGTTTTTTTTTTTGAAATTTCTAACTGTTCACTTTGTAGGTTTTTTTTTTGGGGGGTGGGGCCTTCCACAAAAAAGAAGTTGGATAAATTTTTATGTCTTCCATTGTGATGCGCGATCGTTGGTCGGCAGAGATATACAACATTTCGTTTAGCTCATCATAATGGAAGACACACAAAACTGCTCTCCGCCGTCTCAAAATGGTCGCGTCGAGTCGATTGTCATTGGGATTCATTTTGAAATCGCCAAAACGCGACAAAACATAACGTACCGTTGCACCGCAACAATAACAAAAAAAATTATAAAAAAAATACAATAGAGAGTGTTGGAAAAGGGACGCGCTCGGGAAGGTGTCGCAGAAACCAGCGGCGCCAGCGATGCGGCGGTAATCGTTCCGCCGGCGCGCAAATCCGAACGCGGTCCGGTGGAACTTTATAAGCGCGACCCGTGGATACCCACCCGCGCAAATCGAATTCGATTATCAAATTAAATATCGCGCGTTCGCGGATAATCGCCGGTTCGTGATATAAGGAAACGGTGCGATAGCCGGCGTGCGGGCGGCGCGGAGGGTTGGCGTGGGACACGACTCGACGGCGACGTCGGGCCATCGCCCGAGTATCCTATCCGCTCCCTCGCCCCCCCCCACCCACCCCGTAGTAGTTCCCCGGGGGTCGTAAACAAGCGGATATAATAACGATAATCGAACAGCCGGTTTTGAGGGGGGTCGGTGTTGGGCGGGGGGGGGGGTGCCGGCGTACGTACACGGATTGTGTCTGCGCGCGTTATATTATCGTTATTGTTATAATAATACGTATTATGGCGTGGCCGGCCGCCATCACCGTCGGTATTTACCCACCCACACCTACATATATATATATATATATATATAATATTAATAACGGTATAACATAATATAATAACCCGAAAATAACTACGCGTATATACGTATAAGATAATGTTATAATATAATAACATTATCGCGCACGCCGGCACGGTGGGTGGGGGTTGTATTATTATTTTTTTTATTTATTTATTTATTTTTTTTTCCGTTCTCTTTGTTTTAAACGATTGCCAAACAAAATTAAACCCGTTATCTCGCGGATAACAGCGCAGAGGTATACCTTTAACGTTATTATTACTACCAGTCGATATCGTTACGGCGGCCGTCTTCTTATATTGCGTAATAACATCATTTTATACGCCGCCGCCCGTTTAAACCACTAACTGTCAATGTACCGCGTATATATTAGCCCCTCTAAACCAATCCCCCCTCCCCTCACACCCCGAGTCTTCAATAACACGGCAAATATTGTTCTTTTTTTTTTTTTTATTATATTATTATCCTCTCGTTATACCACGTGTGTATATATATATATTTACTGAGAGAGAGAGAGAGAGACACACACACAGAGAAAGAGTGAGAGAGAGAGAGAGAGAGAGAGAGAAATATTGTGCTCGCGTATGTTATTATATTATTACCTATTGTTGTAAAAAACAACGACCGCCTCGACGACGACGACGACGACGACGACGACGACGTACTATAATAAAGTTTTTCCATCGGAAATTTCCTCCGCTAACCGAACAGACACCGGCGGAATTTCGAATTCGCGCCACGCCGAATCCATAACCGAAATTCATAATCTTATCCGGCCGGGCACACCACGGTATACCAAATGTTATTACATCAAGCGATTTTTATATGCGCGTAATTTACATATATGTTCACATATATATATATATATAAATTTTAAATACGTTGTGAAAATTGGCAATAGTTGTGACTCACCTGATTTATCAAACCCCCCTCCCCCGACACCCCACTAACTAACTCGAATTTCCGTGAATTTCACATTTTCGATTATTATATTACTATGTAAATGTTATCATAAATTCGTTTAAATGGAATGTTTTATAGAATATTCCGAATTTTCCGAGATACGACGCGAATAATTTCGTGTATTTTTACGAACCGAAAAAGTTTTTCCCGAAAATAAAATCCAAAAAACCGGGGGGCGAACTTGAAGGAATTTCGAAATAATGTTCAAATAAATCACCGCCGGGCATAAAATCGCATGTTTAGGGTACGTCATGAAAAAATCGGAGCGTTTTTAAAAAAGTGTTTTCCGAAAGAAAAAATATAATAGTGAAATGGACACAAACATCAAATTTTAATGACCCCGTAGATATGTGTGTACGTTCATAATATAAAAAACCAGTGGCGTAACACCAAATATGGCATTGAGCTTTATAGTTTTTGGTGCCCGAACGTGCCTTTCAAAAATGCCTAAACGTGCTATGATTGATATCACTAGTGGCGTATTGACGATGTTTTAAAAGAGCAGCCGATTTATCAAAATTGTAAGGGTGCGTGCAAATAATCCAAACGTTACGAAGTGAGAGAGAGATAAAATATATAGAGATAAGAGATACGAAATAAGATATGATAAGATAAGAAAAAGATAAGAGATATATGTAGTATTATTATAATAATAACATAATTAATTTTATTTAAAGTCTAACCTAACCGTAGATTAAATATACAAATTTAGAAGATAAAAGCTTTTAGAGTATTAGTATCATATGGCAATACCTTATATAAAATAATAATATGTTATATTGTGCTTTATTATATAAGTAACACGTTATATTTTGTTATTTGTTAAGAACTATCTTTATACTTTTATATATTATTTAGTGACTGAAATGTGTTTGAACTATAAACAATTAAGGTTAAGTTAACTAATACTTAATAGTTTGTTTTAATCGCTGTTGGAAATATTGAGACTTGAGTCGAGTAAAATATTATTATATCATAATGATGAGATTATTATTAAGCAATATTTTTAATTACATCTGTGACATTATTTAAAACTTCTCCCCTAATAGTTATTTTATAAGCAAAAGAATACTATAAATATTTTGTGAAGGATACAATGCGAGCGAAGCGAACAGTTTTTGTAGGTAGGTACATTTAAATTCAAGAGTGTGTGGTATATTCAAATCGTCCCTCCTTAAGTAAAAATATTTTATCACGCCATTTAGCAGGTACATTCTTCGTCCATTTTCACAATGTCGTTGTCGTAGTCTACGGGTGATGGGGTACCCTAAAAATATCTCAACTTTTAAACAAATCCTCTACATTAAATATCCGCCATGATTCGTATTAGTATGAAAATTATTACAAGATTTCGAGGATATTTGTTATCAATTTATTGTACAAAATAAATCGTTATGAATATAATTGATCGTAATACGTTTACAATATCAAAAACAGGATACAACCGCACACAAGTCATTTTATATTTTATATTTATTTCAATCAATTGTAGCCATTATTGTAGGTAATAAATCATTTAGAATAAATATATTTCTGAAAACGATTCGTCACCGTTTATTTCTATTGTTTTACTTTCACATCGATTTGATTTGTCAAGTTAAATATCTTGACTGGTTCGTTATTATATGAATTCGGACTAAAATCGTATAATATATTGTCCGTGCGTATCGGGCCGTGTTTAGAGGGAGCCTATTAAGTTATAAAATCCGTATATTTGGCTTGTATAACTGGACACTGGACAAACACTAGATAATTTGAACTGTCCAAGCAAAACTTGGAATAATTATAACGCAACATAATAATTTTTATAGAGATCGGGTTTATTTGTACCACGATTACAATACACCGACCTGATAATGGAAGATGAAGAGTGTAATTCATTCCAGCAAATGAAGAGGAAGGCCAGTGACAGAGAAACATTAAAATTGCTGAAAACCAATCATTAGATTGAAAACTGCAGAGAGAGAGAGAGAGAGAGAGAGAGAGAGAGAGAGAAAGAAAGAGATAGAGTGATAGAAAGAGAGAAATATTTTCCATCGCTAACACGCTTATAATTTATATGCATAATAATGTATTTTTGTTTAAATATTATTATGAGTAGCGGAATATTTAAAACGGTGATATTTTGAGAATGCACCACCTGTGTTATATATAGAGTAAGTTTTTATAATACAAATAATGAAATATGCCAATTTTAATAATTAAGATTCTGAGCGAAGCGAAGTGTCATTATTTTGATTTTCGTTGTAGCTTTCTAAATAATTGAGGAAAAAACGTTGGAAAAACGGGAAAATTTATGAGAACGGTTTCATTGTTTTTGAATTTTACTATTTGACTGAACTCGATTAAAAATAACCGTATAGACTTAACATTTTCTTAGACTGTTAATAGTTTTTTTTAGTAGGTTTTCTAGGAGTGACAAAGTTTCAAAACATTTTGGCTATTTTTTAACTATTTATAGGCATTATGAGTTTTTTTAGAATTAATTAATTACAACTGTTTTTGCCGAACAAAACTGTACGAAAATCTGAGTTGTCATTGCGTACAGATATTAATTGTATTCCCAGCTGTATCCCACCTTCTTAAATGTCCACTTACAAAAGTGACCCACCCGTGTGGTGCTAAGTAAGGACGTCTTTAGTAGTATGTATATTTTTGAATTTTTGATTTTTTTTTTAACATATTTTTATATTTAGAAAAAAAAAACCAACCAACGAATTAATAACACTGTATTGGATTTTACTTTAAAAAAAAATAATTTGTTTTAAATTTTGTTTTTTTTTTTGTTTTGTTTATACGGATCGCAAATAAAACACTTATCTTTTTTTAAATTATTTCCCAATAAAATAAAAAACTCGAATGCACATTTCGGTATTGCGTAGTACGTTTTGTCAGTCGGCGAAACATTATTATTATTATTTTTTATATATAATAAACAAAAAAAATACCTTATACAAATAAAAATCTCGGAACGTATTTTTAAACGATATTCGGTATTAAATCGGTGTTTGATCAATACGCGTTATGTTTTATAAGGAAATGTGTACATTTATTATGCAAACACGCGTTATAAATATAGTAATTATATCGTATTTATTATTATTACGTTTCACTGGCCGTTCGTCGAAAATATTATTATTATTGCCCGTATTTCGTTTGCGGTTTTAATTTTGACCTTTTGCTTTTTTTTTTTTTTTTTTTTGCTGTTTTTGTTTTTTTTCATATTTTCATATATATATATATATATTTTTTTTTTTTTTACGATCAGAAGTCTGCAGTCTCGCGGCCGCGGAGCACGGTTTCTGTTTCGGACATACGGATTTTATTTACGAAAATCATTTATAACGCGTACCCCTCCGTTACTATAATAACACTGCCCCCACGACCACCACCGCCACCACCACGGCTACTACTAATAATAATAATATTATACCCCCCTCGGCCGGTCTCCGCTACTTTCCCGTTCCTACTCTCCACGTCGCTCCTCGTAACTATATAATAAATATATAACTATAATAATAACTCAAATATATATATATATATATATATTATATACATACCGAGTAGTAGTAATAGTAGTAGTAGTAGTAGTAGTGGTAGAGTAGTAGCAGCAGTTATTATAATAATGACGCCGTCGCGGCGCATTTCTACTACGATATAATAATACGACGCGTATTAGTCACAAACCACGAGGCTCAGCGACGACGGTCTTAGGGGAAAAAGTCGAGGGTAGTGTAGTCGTGGCTTATACACCCGACCCCTCGCGTCGTCCGTCCGTCCACGGTAATCATCTGTCCTCTACGACTCTCACTCGCAGGCAGCGTATACCCCACCGGCCCGTGACGTTTGTAATGTGACGGCATTTATTATTAAAAAAAAAAAAAAATAAAAAAAACCAAAATAATAATAATATAATGTTTAATATGCATCGACGAAAACTAACCGAGACGCGGAGACTAAAAGACGAAAAAACAAAAAAAATTATAATGATAATCGTAATAATACGAGTATATTATTTCATCCGTCGTCGTCGCATGCGTTTAAATTGAACGTTTATGTTATCAATGAAAGCGACATATTTCACGAGTTCAACACGATAAAAATACAAATCGTACATATATATTTACAATTTTTTTTCTTTTTTTTCATTAATACGGTGACAATATTATAACAGCACGTTATTTATAAACACGCGTCGTGCCCTTTGTATTACAACGATATACAAATGTAGTGCAGTTATCGCATGCATTATCGGCGTATTATATTTTCAACGGTTTTAATATTATTAACCGAATAAATGTTATAAAACTCCAATGTGGTTTCATAAAGCGTCGCCATCGTATTTTCTGGGAGAAATAATAAAGAAAAAAAAAAAATAAAAAAAAATGAAAGTTGTGGAATCTAACTAATTTTCTTACTATCTGACGAACATTTTTTCACGAATAGACCATTAATATTAAAAACCGGTATACTGGTATGCAAATATTTAAATGATTTTCATTCGGTAATTTGGCATTTTCGACACTTTCGGGTGATTTTATTTTTATTATTAATTACGTAGGTTACGTAATGTTGGTGAAAACGTTGATATCTCCGGTTCGATACCGTCGATCATAGACATCAAACTTTTTTTTTTTTCCCACAGTTTTTCATGGATTAAACGACGTAACGTTTACCACTTAAGCTGCCCTAAATTCTTCGAAACGTTATCAGGTTACAACCGACTGGGTAGGTCGAATTTTTCCGTTCGCCCTCTGCTCTATCAAAACCCTCGCGATGTGGCATTTCGTAGACCGGACAGTAGGTTTTAGGTTTACACCTTGGACACTATAAACACGACTCGTAGTAACAGTATTAGATTTGGAACCCAATTGTGTTTTTCGTCGACTAGCAGGGGGCGGCAGGGCGGAAATGGGCTATCCAGCCAATTGGAGCGTAGCAGCACTTATGTATATATATATATATATATATGGAAGAATATCGTTATACCTCGACACGACACGCGATTCCGGACGCACAATATAAATTAAGATGTCGTTGGATTTAATAATAAAAAAAATTTTAAAAGCCTACCGACTATTATATTATTACATTTTTATTATTATATTCCGGGCCGGAACACGGCGGACGTGATTCGCGCACACGACAATAACAACAATAATCAACACAAAACGTACACCAAGGACGGGTGTACATGGCGTATACGTACAGTAACATATAATATTATTATAATAATAATATGTTCCCGTACGATTTACGTATCTACGTGTAGTGCCAGTAGTGTAAATCGCCTACCGAAATATTTGATAATCGTTGGTCGGAATCGCGGTTTTCACGGGAATCCGGTGTATTCATATTGGTTATTAGCGCGCGTTTTTACACAATTCGTTTGCGCTCGGATAACACACGAATCGCCACTTTTTTTATTTATTTTTTATTAACAATACGCCGTACACACATTTGGACAATTTAAAATGAATTAATTAAAACGGTCGCGTTTAACCCCGCGACGCGTTTCGAAAATAAATTGTTATTACGTATAAATCCGTATTATTTATCGCCGCGCTATCTTCCGTACGGGCGAATTATCGTCGAAACCACAGTTGAAAAAAATTACGATGCAGCCGTCAATACCACCGATACGAGTTTATCGATTTAGATATAATAAAATATATTCGAAATCGTTGATAAATCAACCTCTGTTCTTGGTCAAATCAATTTGTACACGTATAAACGCGTAGTACCGATATTTTGTGCGCAATCGAGTGTAATCGTTCCGTAATATAATATTTCTCGTGCAAAAGAGTTCCTCAAGAGTATATTTCTAACATCTATGTTTAATTCGCCCATTCCAAACACAAGCTACGCTTATCGGTGGGCGATGGTATCATCAGTGGCGCGGTGAACGAATGCAATTAATTACTCTTAAAAAGTTGTGAAACAGCAGGAGAAGTGGTCATTTTCTTGTATTAATGCTTTGCTTAGGGTTTGAAATACGTTCACGACACCACCGGGTATCGTCTTGTACGGTGATCTTTGACATTTTTTTTATTCGCGATCTATGTTAGCATTTATTTGGCACAGGAATTTAAAAAAAAAGAAAAGAAATTCCAACATTGTTTTATGCCTTATCATTATAGAAGTACTGTTATTACTGAATAGATACAAATAACAATTTTTGTAAATTGAAAACAGTACTAACAGTATCATTATTTAAGAATTATTAATGGTAATAATACAAAAAACGCATATTATATTTGACTGGTTTTGTATTATAAAATCGATTTTAAACGGTGAATCCGCAAATAATGTTCGATTTGAAGCCTTTTTTTTTTTTTTTTTTTAAACATTTTCTACGATTTACTCGTAAATTATTATATCCGATGTCGTACCCCGTACACATTTTTTTAAAACTATATTCCGTTCATGCATTTTGTTTGCTTAATTACATACCTATAGTTTGATAATATTAATTTTTGTTGAATTTTAAAAAGACCTCAATGCGACTTTTCGCGATCAAATTTTAATGGTCACGCGACCCACCGGTGACACAGACCACTGGTCTAGTACACCGTCTCATTATTCGTACGGTTTTTGTACATATTTGTTTGTAATATGTTATCAGATGAAATAATATATACGATAATAATTATTTGTATTTGATACGCAATTGTGAACGAATCGTTTTATCAAAAAGGGCAACGGACCCGGCCGTCGTCAGTCGAGGATCGTTTTCGACCCGCGGTCCCGCGTGTACGTTGGTTTTTTAACGTACGCGCAGCGAAGAAATATCAAAGCGCTTAGAATTAATATCGTATAAACATTGCGTATTGCGATTCGTGAACAAGCAGCATGCGCGACTAGGGGCCGTGTTTAAATATTTTAAAGTCGCCGCTCGTGCCTTGTGTGGATTTTCCGCGTTTCAGACGAAATTAAATGGAACCGAACCTCTTTAAATGGAGTTTGCACGGTACCGTCGTCTGTAATTCGACCGTATAGAAACGATTTTGCGCGGGAGAGCCCGCCGTCGCGCACCGCATTATTACCGTCGGACGATTGGAATTCCGCGACACGTCATGTTCATTGTGGCGGCCCCCGTCGGGTTTCCGTCTCCCCACGACAATTACGAGACGAAACGGAAACATTTTCAGTATCTGTTTTCGGTGTAAACTGCCGTTGACGCGACATCCGACGAAATCGTAATTATGTTGTCTGACGATCGTTTTCAGTAATCGTTTTTTTTTTTTTTTTTTTTTTTTTTTTTCAGTGTAAACGGAACCCCTTCGGCGTTTCTTATTCGTGGCCGAATTTACAAATCGAATTTGTTGCCGTTTTGTCTTCGGCGTTAACCGAACATAACGCGCGCACATCCACACACACGTTATGCAGTTTTAGTCGCCGAAAACGTGTCAAGCCAAAAACTATGACTAAACTTGTAGGAGTTTTTGAAAGTTTGAACGATTTTTTTAAATCGTCTTTTTAACATTGTAATGCTCGTTTAAAACTAATATATAATTTCAATTCTATGTTGCGTTTTCAAGAATATTGAACATAATTAATTTAGTATAGTTTTTGTGTACTTAACTCAATCTCACTTTTCGAAAACCGACCAATATCATTTTGACTAGAACTTAACTCCTTTTGATCAAAGAAAAAATATTTTTTTTAAGCTAATCAATATAATGGAAACAATATAATTACCTAATTATTATTTTATAGTTAGATCTTAAATAGTTACTTTATTGATGATAATTAGCTATGCGAAAGTAGTATTTATTGCATTAATTTTAGACGTCTTTAAGTAAACTTAATCCATGAACATCTGACAGTTGTATTATTTGTTTAAATCTGAATGATATAAATTAACATAACTCTTTGAGATCTTTCAATTCAATTTGGAATATATTTAATCGTTTAAAAATCGAGTTTTTTTCTCTCAAATCTCTATGAGGCGAAACATGACATTTTGTTGAATCAACCATTACGTTACTAGTTTCGACCACGTACCAAAAATATGTTATCGAAATACTCAATTTATGCAAAATATCGTACACCGTTTGTCTTTCGGCACAGTAGTACGACTGTTTTTCCGTCGGCATACGATTCCGTAATTAAAAGCCGTGTAATCATGTTAGAAATGTTTCAAACATTTTTTTTTTTTTTTTTTAAACGCTTGTTTAATACACGTTTTAGGGCAGTCGCCCCTAATTGCCCCGGATACAAACACGCCAATGTACGGGGATATACTACCCGTACATCACTTCTATTCGAATACGAATATTGATTATAATCAATAAGTCGATCGATTTTAAAATTTTTTTTTGTTTTTCCCAAAATACATCGTCGATAACATTTCCAATACGTTTGATATTGTTATGCTTGAATAATCAAGCGTTCATCCTTTAACGTCGAAAAACCGCATTCGGTAGACGTTCTATAATATAATATGTAAACGCAGACAAGCGAGGCGTATTTTTTTATTTTATTTTATTATTATTTTTTTTTTTTTCCGTAATACTTTTTTACGCGCACATCGACGTACATTTTTCACTGACCCCCGGCCCTCCCGCCACTTTTTTGGATTTTCGGTTTATCGATATTATACTGTCACCGTTTATAGTGCGCTATATATTTCGTTTGCCGTTATTTCGCAATGATCCGTTTAAAGGGCGACGCCGCCGCCGCCGTATCCGAAACGAACCTAAACGTTTTGGACGAGACCAATAAATTTCCTTTATCAAAAATCAAAACGACGAAAACTGATATATACAAATAATAGATTAAAGTTTCAAATAGTCAAATCGGATATGGTCTGATAAACGCTCGTCGGTGACGGGGGAATAAAAAAAGGCCCAGGGGGGGGGGCGGCGGCGGCGGCACGTGCGAGACAAATGCCCGCCCTTCGGGCTCTAAAAACTCTAAGAACACTTATTCGGGCGGCCGGCGTGGCGGCCCCGGCTCCGGAACGTACGTCACAGTGCAGCTTTGCACCTTTGCCAAATATTATAACAAAAATCAACAAAAACGGTCGTCATTACGCCCGCAATTATGACGGTTGTTACGAGCGGTCCCGCCGCCGCGACACGCACACGCAAATTCGCGTAATAATAACATCTCGCGCCCGATTGCGGGAAACGCCTCTCCGCCGTAATGACCGGCGGATAGGCTGCGGTGACTTTAATTGCACCGTGGCCGCGGAACCGACGGTCGGCCGCTCAACGCGCCGCGTATTATTTGTTTTTCTCCGCCGGCGCACAACTTTTCACCATCGCCGCCCGCTCGTTTTCCATGTGCGCGGCGGCACAGTTGTTGGCAAACTCGTTACGCTCATCGCTACCTGCACCCGTCCGCCTGCCGGCCGGCCCGCCGATACACGCGGTTTACATATCGTTTATCGTGCGCGCGCGGGGAAATCCGCCACCTCCGATTTCAGGGGCGACGAGTGTTTTTATTTTTTTTCAACGCGCGCCAACGCAGCGCTATACGGAACTTAAGGAACCGGACGTTTTAGAAAAATTATAGTTTTCCAGAAACCGTCGGCCGATAAACGTTACAGCTGCCTTATACAAAACGCGAACAAAATAATTACTCAATCGATATTGCTTTCGCATAAAAAAAAAATACAACCGCCGAAGTCGTATAAAACGAGAAAACACAATCCATAACGAAATTCTTTATCATTTACATCGGAACCGACATTTGTGTGCATTTGCATATTTATATCGGTTGGTCGACAAAAAAAAAGAAAAAAAAAAGGAAGTTTATATCAAAATGACCTTACAATACTGTGCAGAAAATTTTATTTAGCATATTTAGGAGTTTTGGACATTTTTAGTGCACATTTCAAGAATTTCACAAATTTTCGATTCGTTCATTACTTCGTGATTGGTCATTCACGAAATAATTATGCAAGAATAACAGCGTTCGGCTGGCGAGCTAATAATATTCTAAGTACTTGTGTTTTAGAAAAAATATTATTTATTAATTTATTTCACTCATATCAGTATTTATAAATCGGAAAGGTTAAACAACCAATCAATATATCAATATCATATAATATTCTTGTTTATATATTTCATTGTATCTTTGTACGACTTTGGTTTTATTATAGTCATCAGTTGTCGTTTTTTTTTCTTTTTTTTTTTTAAACATATTTTGATATTTTTTTAGAGCGTAACCCTACACATAATTTGTTTTCTCCGTCTGCCTCGTGCGTAATATTTCATTAAAATTATTCCAGATTTCAAGATTGCGACTCCTTCATTTGGGCTTTGGGCAAAGGGATTTATTATACATTTTTATAAGAAGAGTATTTACTATGCCACGGGCCGAATGAGTTTTTTCTAATATTTTCTCATTTTTTTTTTTTATCACGAAAATGCGTGTTTTAATTTAAGCTCATTCTCTGAACCATTATTAATTTATAAAAACACGGAAATGACAAAAAATTCATTCGACCTAGATATAGTAAACACCAAAACGCTCTGCCCTGAAGTACGCGGTTGCTTTGGAAATGTTGTGATGTTAGCAACTTATTTGCAGCACAGGTTGGAGAAAATGGCTAAAAAAAATGACATGGAAGACGTAGGATTTTAATAATACGGGGTAGAGCGCACATAGTTCGAATTTCGCTTGCTGTTTTTCGATAAACGATCCCTGGATGGTCGCGATCTTTCTGAGGGGTGACGTATATACTGGCCGGTACGCTCCCCCGATTTAAGCATGTGCGATTATTCCTTTGAGGATTCCTTAAGAATACGGTTTTCAAACATCGCCCTCCATATCATAGGTGACCTGGAGGACAGAATCACTGAAGAAATCGCGGCCATACCAAATCGAAATGTGCTGCAAATCATACCAAAACTTCAGAGATCGCCTTCAGCAATGTATTGTTGCTGACGGCCGCCATATTAAAGATATCATTTTCAAAACATAATTCAAAAAAATGGAATTTTCTAAAAATTTTAATAAATATACCGTTTTTCTTTATGTTTTAATATTCGTTATTTATAGCTCCTTGAAACTCATCAGTCGGCTCTGCCTCACCCATGTATGCCTCGTCGTCCCTGTGGTAAAGTTATCGTTGATGATTGGTCTTTTTTTCTTTATTTTTTTTTTCCACCTATTATATCAATTCGGACTTGGCGTCTAACTCTAGATAAAAAATATACATTCAAAATAGATCCCCGTTTACCGTTCTCCCAACACTAAACAACGTAAAAACGTAATAATCATCTTCATCGCCGTATTTTCTCGTTTTTCTCGCGGCCGTCTCCCGTAATACGTTAAAATATATATATTTTTTTTTCGGAAATAACCCGCAGTAAAGTATACACCATCATCATTACTATATTATTATTATTATTACCGCGTTATATAATACGATGTTGTTTTACTACGGTATTAACCTGAACGAAATTTACTCGGCACGCGGTTTTTTCTTATTAATTTCGTATTTTCTACATCCCGGTTTGTTTGTACTTGCAGAGCAGTGTACAACAGCGGCTTATATAACAAAATTATAGGAAAGCTCAGCAATGTATATAAAACTCTACCCAAGTATAATATTTATACATATATTAAATTTGCAAACGCAACGTTGTATATTTACGCGATTTGAATGACGTTCTACAAATAAAAATTGACATCCTGTGGGGCCGTTGCGTCCGTCTATCATAATAATTAATATTAATAAATAATAATAATCGATTAAGGAAATGTCGAAAAACGATCGCATAAATACTGCGGAGTGACGAACGGATCAGGATCGGTGTTGATATTGATACGATGGATTTTGGCCACAAATCGATTTGATAAGTCGGCGAAATCGAACCCAGTGCCGCAGCCAGAGGGCTATCCTCAAATACGACTTCCCCCCCCATGTGAGCTGTTTATGTGTACAATTTCATACAGTGATTTATAGTATGTACGCACTAGTTATTTTCTTCAGTTGAATTGTCTAAATTTTAAATATGGACTCCCCCTCTTGTATGGACACGTGTCGACGTACGTCCTAGGTACCCACAGGGTAATTTTAGGGGGAGGCGCAAAATGAAATCCTATAAACGCACAATATATACAGTTTTTAATTTTTTCTAATTTTCAGTGGTCTGAACACTGAGAAAATCACTAACACGGAACAATTAACGATACTGTATAATGTTTGTATATTACCATACAAACTTTATTCCCAAAGCACTTTATTCCCCTAGCATATTTTATTAGAATCCTTGCACCCACCCCAATTAGACGTACCGCTAGATTATGATTATAAAAAAAAAAAATACAACCATTTTTTTCTATATATTTGTATATATTTTTACATTCATTTCTTTATATTTGATATTATGATTATTATTTAATGTTACCACTTACGCGGGGCAGTCCTGTGTTCGTAATCCTTAAGGATTTTGACGCCCCAAATATTCCCCGAATTTACGTCTTCTATAAATATGTACCTACGTTTGTTGGTATCAAAATATGTATTCAGGCGATTTATAGACTTACCTATAGAAGTTTGTACTCAGATCGTATCAATATATTGGTGAACAAAATAGACGTTTAAATTAATAGTAAATTGATAACGAAACAGTTAATTAAACTTGAAGGAGTGAAGAAAGCCTCGGGATTAGCGTGACTCGGCAGGCGACTCCTGTACCGCATTGATGTGCTTGGGCATGCGGCTAGATTAATTCTCCTCTCCCATTCATGTTAGGATGAAAAATTCGATTTATCTCATACAAGTTTACATTGTCAGATCCGGTTTGGTAAATTATAGAATAATCCACTACGGTTTTAAGTTAATATTTGAGTTCACAAGTTCCGTTGTTTCGTGTCGTGTCGAGCGGTTGTAAAATAAAAATGCTAACCGTGTCGGGTAACCATATTGTGTTATGCCAGTGAACAGTCTTACCGAAACGTAACCACACGGCCACAAGTCGAATATATCCGATTATATTTGGCGTTTTTCCGGTCGCGTTTTTGTAACGCGATCTTCCGACAGTATTTTACACGGCACGGCGAGTTGTGAAACTGATCGCTGGGTGGTCGCGATCTTTCTGAGGGGTGACGCAGGCTGGCTGGTAAGCTCCCCCGATTTAAGCATGTACGATTTTTCTTTGGGGGTTCCTTAAGAATACGGTTTTCAAACATCGCCCCCATATCATAGATGACCTGGAGGAGAGAATCACTGAAGAAATCGCAGCCATACCAAATCGAAACGTGCTGCAAATCATACCAAAACTTCAGAGATCGCCTTCAGCAATGTATTGTTGCTAACGGCCGCCATCTTAAAGATATCATTTTCAAAACATAATTTTAAAAAATGGGATTTCCTAATAATTTTAATAAATAAACCGTTTTTCTCTATGTTGTAATGTTCGTTATTTATAGCTCCTTGAAACTCATCAGTCGGCTCCGCCTCATGCATGTCTGCCTCGTCGTCCCTATGGTAAAGTTATCGTTGATAATTGGTGTTTTTTTCTTTATTTTTTTTTTTCATCTATTATATCAATTGGGACTTGGCGTCTAACTCGAGAAAAAAATATACATTCAAAAGAGACCCCCGTTTACCGTTCTCCCAACACTAAACAACGTAAAAACGTAATAATCATCTTCATCGCCGTATTTATAAAATGTTGTGAAACGACCTTTGTTCGTTATAATATTGTCGGTATATATATGTATATTGTATTCCCTCCCGACGAATATTCCCGGGAACGTCACTGGAATCGTCGCTTGTATTGTGCGCTTCGAGTTATTTACACTACGGGCTCTACGGGCCCGTCCACTATCAGAATAGTAAACACGGGGGACTCGTCGACGCTGTCGCCGCCGCCGCCGCCCGATAATCAAAATGGCATTTATGTGTTTTTAGAGTGATGCCCCGTGTCCGTATGGCACGGAATATATATGTTATCGCGCCCACGGTTTTTCGTCGACCGGTCGTCCCGGAGTGAAACCGTTTGGCGGCGCGTGAATATTATGAAACTAGTGGCGGGTTTTTCAGGCCCCGTGGCGCGGTTGGGGTTGGGATGCGAACATATTTTGCATATTATACGTAAATGTCCCGCTTTAGCGCTTACATTACATGTTCCACGTATTAGAATTACAGTGATTACGTATTTATACACACGCCCGCCCGCCCGCCCTCACCCCTTCCCCGCCGCCACACGAGGCTGCAAGCGTATAGAACGAGCGATTATTACGTAACATTAGGGGGACATATTGAGAGTTTTCGAGAGCGAAAATCATGCTTGAGGCTTATTATAAACATAATAATAAATATGGCGATATTTATTGAGAAATCTCGGAGGGGGGAAAAAAAAAATCATGACGTTACGTAGGAAAATGTTTTTTTTTTTTTTTTTCTAAAAAAACGCGTATTCTTATAAAATGTCCGTATTTAATCGGTCGGAATGGCGATCGTAGATTGGCAGCGTGCCTTAAGAGAACGTTACACCGGCATTTGTCCTCACTGTCTATCTAACCGGCAGTATAACAAATTACGTAATACTTAGAACGTAAATTTGTAGCGTTTATGTTGAACTCGGAGTTTGAACGTAAATAAAAAAAAATTATAGAGGAGAATATTTCCGATCTGCCGTACGTTGCTATTAATTGCCATACAAAAGAGATGACTAATTTGTATTCGTAGTCGTGTCGGTAACTGTTTTATTGTATTTTTTTTTTTTTTTTTTTTTAATTCGATTTTTAATTTATTTATATCCACATTATTTTATATAAATTCGGATTGAATACCGTAGAAACCTCGGATTCCGCAATTCTAGTTTCGATTTTTAAATTTCGACCATAGTGAGGATAGTGTTGGTTTTACTATCATGTGTGCTTTTTTTTTGGGGGGGGGAGGGGTTCTTTCTTTTAACAACATTTCTACGAGAAATCGCGTACTCCGATCAAAACCGATGCAAATTGCGAGAAAGGATCAACTATGAAAATTAAAATTGTATAGGAAACGCAATAAAATACTTATTTTCTGTTGAATTATCTCACCATTTCTGAGACTAAATTAAGGCCTGAAATTGATTTTAAATATCGAAAAAATTCGTTTGGGAAATCGAAAGTAATATAAAAATCAATAATGTTTGTTGTCGATATTCGAAATGTATAATAAAAATGAAAAAAATTAAAAGTCTCTGATATCGAAATCATAATCGTTTAAAAATGTGTATACTTGTATAGATTGATTATTAATTAAAAAAAAAAAAAAACAACAATTGAATTCAACAGTTTACACTATACCGGTCTATTTATATTGTACATACGTAGGCATTGAGTCATTACAACCAAGGCTCGTATTTTATTGCACTAAAATGAACTGAAATTATGCTCTATACCAGGCACCGGCAACCCGCGGCCCTCGGAACTTTTTGCTGCGGCCGCATATATTTTTCCGAAGTAAGGTGGTTGAGTAGAGGTGTGGTTTTGAAACGGTTTTTTATTTTACGAAATGAAATAAATATTTTTATGTCAGAAAAAGGTAAAAATGTGCCAGAATTATCAAATGAAAAGTGGGTTCTTAATCTGGCATTTTTAACTGATATAACACTGATATAATTCAACTTTATTGAATGAACTGAATACGAAACTGCAAGGTAAAGACAAATTGTTGTCAAATATGTATTCAAATATAAAATCATTTCAAGTGAAATTAAAATTATTACACAAACATATTAATGAACAGCACTTGGATCATTTCGTATGTTGTAAAATTGTATTAGAATCAACCAAATCAACTTTAAATTGGGAAACTACAAAAATTAATTTTTTTAAATATAATTGAAAACCTACAAAATGAATTTTCAATACGATTTTCTGATTTTTACGTACAAGAGAATAAAATCAAATTGTTTCAAAACCCTTTTTTTGTCGACATTGACGATGTTGAATCTAATTTACAGATGGAAGTCATAGAATTGCAAAATAACGATATTCTTAAAAATGCTTTTAAAGAAAGTAATGACCTAAAAATATTTTATTCAAGTCTTTCTGAAATAGATTTTTAAGGCATTAAAAGTTTTGCTAAAAAAATGATTACTGCTTTCGGTAGCACATATATTTGTGAGCAGACATTTTCAATTCTTAAATTTCGAAAAAATAAATATTGTTCACGATTAAGCGATGAACACTTGGATGCTGTTTTAAGGATATCAACATCCAATATAAAAGCGGATATAATCGAATTAGCAGGAAAAATTCAACCTCAAAAATCACACTAGTAACTTAATATTTGTATACTAAAATGCATTCAAGAATTAATTAATAATTATTTTTAAACTTTTAAATTTTCTGTACTAATGTATTTAATTAAAAATTAGTTAATAAGGACAACCGCAATATTAAACTCATAATATGTTTGTTGCTATCTGTAAATATATTAGTATTATATGTTAAAATTATATTTTTTAATATTTTAATTTTGTATGCGGCCCTCCATAAAAAACTGAAACAAATTATGGCCCGTGTAGGTAAAAAGGTTGCCGACCCCTGCTTTATACTATGACTTAAAAAATTCTAAAATAAAATAACGAAAAAAAAAAATGAAATTTATTGTTGTCTTTTGTTTTAACATAAGAGAGCCGTAAACGCCGTGTTCTAGCCAAAACCTTTAAATATTTTCTGGTTTTGGTTTTTTAAATTTATCTTTTTTATATAATTTCAGAATCACGAATTACGGATTTAAAAAAAAAAATTCTGGATGTTCGAAATTTGTCGCGGCTTATCTGTATTTTTCCCGTCGTTATTTGTTATATTATATAGTTATGCACTATTGCATTTTAGAATTGCACTGCAGTATAATATATACACTATACAGTACAGTGAATGCGATACGTATAGCATAAGTACGCGCTCAGATGATTTTTTTCCACGTATCTGTTGTATATGCCGTAGACAACATAAAAAAAAAGAAGTTTAAAACGTTAAACAACACTCGGGCCGATGTACAGGGCGTTTTCTTTCTTGATCGTGATTTTCTCCGAGAATTTTCATGTAAATTCGACTTTTGTGTTTTTCTTTTCAATCATTATGTTACTGTTTTGTTGCCTTTATTTTAAAATTTTCACCCCCACCCTCATCCAATTTTTGACACGGATTTAAACGAATAATTTTTTTTTTTCAAACATTGTGACGTTTATAAACTATAAAACGGTTTGAAATCTTATTTTTGTTTCATTTAAAAAATATTATCTCTGCTATATTTACACAATAAGCAAATATAATAATTATGAAATATAAATTATAACAAATAATAATATCATAAGGAGGAGATCGAGTGATAGAACCCAGCGTAGTGTTATATATTAGATCAATACGCCTTTGTAATATTTTCTATTAAGTTGATGGGTTGTGTATTGTATGCGATTTTCGATACTAGTGGGTAATTGTGGGTTTGTAATTTAGAGTAGTGTAGTGTAGTGATGGCTAATTGTCTGAGCGTAGTGCGGAAATCGATATGTACTAAGTAGCGTGAGGGGTGATCGACTGAAATGCTTGTGTGGTGCGAATCGAGGGACGGCTTTGCACAGCCCCAAATTTGAATCCCATATGCCCGTATTGGTCTTGAAAGGTATGCGTACATGATGGGTTCTGTGCGGTTCGAGGGTTTCGTTTTTAAAATCGGACGAAGTAAATGTAGTCGGCTGTCGAGGTTTAAAATGCGGACCGGAGTAGCACGGATAAGTGCAATCGGCAAACACAGTGCTTATAATACAGCGTATTAGCTTTTTTCGAAAAACGTTTTTCGCGTAAAATGTTCCGAATACGGCCGCGCCAAACGGTAAACATTTGTTTACAACGGCCGGAAAGTACCGAAATATCGATTTTACTGGAAATCACGGCGCGGAACATGATACAAGGGAATCAAAAAAAAAAAAAATAAAAATATGAAAATTAATCACCCTGTATGCGCTTGTATATCGCGTATTCTTATATAAATATATATATATAAAAAAAAAAAAAAAACTACTAGAGCGCGGCGGAGGCGGCGTTCACACACTATCGGCAAGTGCTCGCGTTATCGTAGGAACCTATTATTGTTATTATTACCACTGTCTACCGGTATATACCGCTACCGTTATTATTATACCGGGCCACCCATTGTGTTGTTTGCAGTATTATTATATACGTCATAAAATCGCGGTTCCCGCTTTTGCCGAGGTACATTTATATACATATATATATATACGCGTCGTACGTATACTTTTTGTCGTACGTATACAATAAGCTCTAGTCGGTGGCGGCGGCGGTTGCGGTTATTGCGGTAAGGTGATAATAATAATAATAATAAGTGGAGTGGCGGCGCAATTAATCTCTTAAAAAAAAAAAAAAAAAAAAATGAAATAATAATAACAATTTTCCCTGCAATACTATCAGCGGCGGCTGCGGCGGCGGCGGCGGCGGTAAATTATCATCATCTACCCGCCGAGGATTACGCGGGCACACGCGCGCACGCACAGACGCGACAGAAAAAAGATACCGGCACCATTATTATCAAGTTTTAACATAAAAGCCAACAACAAACAACAAGAGTGTTTAACTTGTGTGTATACGCACACCTTACACAAGAGGGGCCCGTTGTCGTTTAATAACTATAGTAATAGCGGCGGTGCGCGCCGGCGGTTGAATGAGTGGCGGCCGGCGGTGACGGTCGAGGAAGAGTACAGTTTAGGCGGTGGCGGAGGAGTTACACGTCGTCGAGTTTACAGCAACAACAGTAACAACTACAACAACAACAACAACAACAACAACAACAGTTTAGCACCACCTATACGCCACCCCGCGCGCCCGTCCCCCGGAAACGGCGGCAACAGCGGCGGCGTGCAAATTATTATAATTAACGACTTGTGGAAACTTTTCGCACACGAAATAACAATGTATAGCCGCCGCTCCGTCGTCGTCGTCGTCGTCGTCGTCGCCGTCGCCGTCGTCGGTGTTTTTGCCGGTGGTCGCGCCGCGGTGTAAGGGCGCCGAACACGACAATAGGTGTGTGTGTGTGTGTGTGTGTGTGTGTGTGTGTGTATACGTATAGTAATAATAATAATAATAATAATAATAATAATAACAATAATAATATTAATATGCGACCAAGAAGAAAGTCTTGTACGTGTACGCGAGCGCGGGCGTACGCCGTGTAAACCGCGCGGCGGTCGCGACCACGTGTGTCCCGGGGTGCCGTCCCGCGCCGAGCCGACCGTAGACACCTCGGCCGCTTTTGACGAACACGCCAGGCGAAAACCGTACGTACGTCCGGAGGCCAGGGCGGTTCAGAGGCGCACTATAAAAACGGGCCGCCAACTGTTCTCTTCTACCGGCCGCTTTACCGCGACCTAACCCACGGCCCTCCAACAGCATATTACCGGTCCCTCGATAACGTACGGCGGCCCTGGACCGCTCGTTACCGGCCCCACGACCACTGTTCTACAGATTAACAGACCGTACTACGTCATAAGTTCTGCTGGATTGTTTACTTGTTCCGGTTATTCACATACCCCGCACGACCTTATTACCGCATTTGCCGAACTACCGGAGTTCTGATAAGAAGTGATTAAAAAAAAAAAAAAAAAAAAAATTAAAAATGGGACCAACTGCTAAATACTAAAAACAGTGTTGCGGTACGAAAACTTTTGTGTCCGTACATTTGTTGTCGCCCCGTACACGAATTAATATTCGTTGGTTATAATACTCGACTTGGTTTTATACATTAAACATATTTCCTTGCCCGTTCTATGTCGCGTATTTTTCAAAATTAAAAACCGATTGGTAAATATGCACATGATTTTATTTATCATTTATGTAATTTACCATTATTTAACTGCTTAAGCTGTTGCGGTCAATTTTCGATAGATATTCTAATAATCTATGAATTTTACGAAGGATGCCGCGATGAAAGCATTTCTAACCGAATCGAACGCGAGTACAACTCGCACTATTGAGGCGCGTATTCACGACCCTCTTTACGCAAGGGCAATATGGGCATTTGTCCAGGGCCCACCTACTGGATTCAATTAATCCTTGCAATTCAAATAGCGTTTACTATTAAGTATTTACTAAATTATAATTTCATATACAATTCATAATTATAGGCGAATTTTTTTTTTCTTTTGTCCTGGGCCCCGGTAATTCTAAATCGGGCTCAGCGCGTATCGCATTTGTATTGGTGAATTTTCGAGTCTCTTATCGCTTTTCTCTCTTGTACACATTTTATTTGCCCGAGTCGCACTGGACCGTCGTTTCTCTCCCTCCGTTACGTCGCCCTCGTCGGTTCGAAATTATTACGTTATAATATTATGTATAGTGTTAATGAAAAAAACCGTATCCTTTTTTTTTTTTTTTTTTTAACGTATCAACGGTTTAAAGGCCTGTGCGTTTTGATCACAAAGTCCCGCCGCAGTGCGCATTCAAACGCAATCTATTGTGGTCCATCGGGTAAAAGAAAAGAAATGCCAGTGATTCAATGAGACGGGGGCGCGGAGAGGTGGGTGGAGGTTTACCGACAGGAAATAGTAAAACAATTATGTAGAAGTTTTTTTTTTTTTTTTTTTTTTTTAACATCAATTAATGTAGTCGGCGTAATGAACATTTGATTCCGGAAAAATTACAAAAGTATTGTCGCCATTGTGTTAAAATATATTTTTTTACCACTATAACAGTGTAGACTTGGTTTTACACATTAAACATATTTCCTTGCCCGTTCTATGTCGCGTATTTTTCAAAATTAAAAACCGATTGGTTAATTAATTTATTAACTAAAATAAATATCAAATTTTACATTAGATACAAACCTATAATATTATAAGAACCTATAGATATATAAATATACGTACACATCATAGGTACCGGGATAGAGGGGCGACGGGGCGTTTGGCCCCCAAGACGTGTAGAAAATGCATTGAGTTACTAATAATAACGGACAACGCGTATTTAAATATTCTATAGTAATAGTAAAACCAGCGTTATTTTTTTAAATTTATTTATGTTATGTATGTATTATGCAATCCCGGCGGACAAAAAAATTAATGCATTTCGCTCGTGCTACTTAACATTTTGTAATCGAATTTTATTTCGATTTACCGGTTGTTATATTATATCGGACGAATCGAAATGGAAACTATTCAAACAGAAATAATATACACAAATAACTTTGACAAATAAAAAATCGCGATCATTATTTATTGAAACGTTAACATTTGTATCGTTCGTTTCTATAGTTAATATTAAGTAGTTGATCACTGCCAATTATTTTTGAGCGTCAGATAATTGGTGTTTATTTAAACACAATATTATTCGTTTTAATGCGTATCGGCAATTCGGTCTTAAATATTATATTACGCACGTTCATAAATATATTATGAAATCCTGTGACGGCACCATTCCAATATCACTTTCAAAATTCGGGAACAAATATCCGGAAAAATATAAGCTAGAAAATTGGGTTGTCTTTTTTTTTTTTTTTTCTAAATAGAATTGAACATTTCGATTTTAATATTTCAATTCCATTAAGAAATAGAACAAAACAACCCAATTTTCTAGCTTATATTTTTCCGGAAATTTGTTTACGAATTTTGAATTATTTCTAAAAAAAAAATTTATTTTTTTGATGTTGTAACGAGGTTCAATTTTATAAACCGTCCAAGGGTAATTTTATAATTACCTCATTCACAAAAAAAACAAAAAAAACAACAACATATATTTGTAGTTGAAAATTTAAATATGTTATAAAAATAAAACCGGAATTTTTGTATAAAATACATTTGTTTACTACGAGTGCAAGGTTTTTAAAATATAAAGTATTATTTAGTCGTAAATTTGACAAATAATAACATTTTTGAAATTGTTCACAAAAAATAAAAATAAACACATAAAAATGTACATCTTAGGCGGTGCCATACGAGTTATTATTATATACATTTGTAAGTGATGTTTTTAAAATGTTTACTTTTATTTAATAATAATTATACTGACTTTGAAATGTATAATAATGTATAGCATTCACTACTATAATTTATATTCGCCGTTATATAAAAAAAAAAAAAAAAAATGTCGCATCGGAAACACTTGTCAGGGGGGGAAAAAAGCACAAAAGACATAAAAACCGAAAAGGAATAAAAGAAAACCATTCGGCACGTAGATAAAAAAAAAAAAAAAAACCATATAAAAGTTCCACCGATAAAACGTGAACCTTTCTGATCGTGGAAAAAAAAACGGTGGGGACTAGTTGGTGCTATATAATAATCAACCGCGGAATAATGAATATATGAACTTATTTACATAATAATTTTATAGTATAGGGCCGCTTATTCTTCGCGTTTTCAGGTCCAAGGGCGACAATTTTCTAATGCCCAACAATTTATTTTTACACAAAACGAGCTCACGAGAGTAGGATTTTGAATAAAGTATTATTTTTTTTATTGAATACTGAAGTTTATTGTGTAGTCCGCAATTGAAAGTTTAGCGTGTTTCTCGAGTCTGAGAAACGTACGTAGGTGTTATTATAGTAGAGAAATACAAATTTAAATGCGGCTACTCGGTAATATCGTAGTACAGCAAAGAATAGAATTGAAAATATCTGGTGTTTTCGAATAGGCAGTAATCATTATGTTTTGACATCAGTATTGTCTATGCAAGTGGTATTTTTTGAAAAAATAAAAAAAGTATCCAGAAGCTAGTTAATTATTATTATGATAATTCGAAAGTGGTTTAAAATACGTTATACGCGTTTTCATGATAATAAACTAGAGTGCCCCCTCGCCATCACCTAGTCTTTACTATAGACAAATTCTTTGTAAAACGATAAATAACCAAATAGGTACTATAATATTTTCAACAAAAAAAAAGTATTGTGAATTTCCAGCCTTAAAATAGTGAGGGGGTTGAAAGTTCTTTGTACGTGATCAACAGACACTAATGCAATGCATATACAAAATGTCATCCCTTCGCTTTATTTTCGGGTCTGTAGGGATGTTTAAAGCTAAAAAAAACACCCTTTTCGCAACATCGTGCTCGAATTTATCCATATTTTTATCGCATCAATCAGTCCACAAAAAAAACCTAGCTGAAAGTCGAATCGTGCAGTTATTTCGTGAAAATGGAGAACGCGAATCGGGCGCATTAATATCTTCGACGATCAATACGGCCGTGCAATAATGTAATCGTAGCAGCGTTTTCGTAACAGTAAAACGGAAAACAAATTGATACCAGTACCGACGGTTATAACCAAAAGTACGCTACCCCACGGTCTATTGTTATACGCATATCCTGTAAACATTATGTATGGATTTCAGCCAAAAGTGCGTTATTAAATCATCGCCGTACGTAAACGAGAAATATATCGGAGAACGTATAAAACCGCGGATATTTTGTATCCGATTGCAATGCAATTTCTACAGGACACTCGCCGACGTTGGTTTTCGACATTACCGCCTCCTCTGGTGACAAACGATCGTGATTAACATTGTGTTTGAGAAAACGAAAAAATCACTTTGAAGTGTACAGTGCGTATAGTAATTTCTGTTTTGCGTAAACACGTTACCGGCGAAACTATACCATCTAAGTACATATCCGGGGCAGTAGCTTATGCGTTTATTCGAGAGTGAACACACACTCTTGAAAGTCATTACTTGAAAAATGTGTTTAAAAACCGCCTATACACACATAAACGGGTGGATGGGGGAGAAACCTCTGAGATATACGGGCTGTGTATCACGTCTTTTTAAGACCTCTATATTCTATATAGTTATAAAAAACCGTCTTAGTGATCGCGCAAAACCTGTGGAAATCTGGTGACATCGCGTATTTTTGCGGAATCGCTGGAAGTACGCGTTCAAAAGAAAACGATTACGTTTTTCGATTAGAAAAAAAAAAAAATAATAAAAAAAATAAAACGATATTCTGTATACGGCCGATAGACGACGTATCATTATAAATTATGTTCGAAACGTCGCGGCGTTTTCGGCGCGGTATCTTTGTCGTTATTATATACTCGACATTAGTGGGTTGGCTAGGGTAATACGGGGGGGTTGGGGGACCGTCTTTTTTGATGATTGACGACGAACGTCGTCGTCGACAATATAATTATTATTAATATCACGTGCTGTGTAATACTTTTTAACCGGGGTTAGGAGTGGGGGAGGGGTGGGTATATATAATAATAACATGTGACGCTGTGTATTTCGGGCGATAACGGTTCGGCGTTTTTTTTTTATTATTATATTATTTTTATCAGGACTGTTGTTTCAGCGACACGCGGCGACAATAATCGACGATACCGTCGGCGTGTCGTCGTCGTCGTCACCGCTTAGGCTGGACGAAGGGGTAGGTGTTTATCGACAAAATAAACCCTCCCCTGCACCCGATTGTTTATTGCGCTTATCGTCTTCGGGGCCCGTTAAAGTCTCCGGGCGTCGTGTGGTCGTGTAGTCGTATGTGTGGTCGTGTGTGTGTGTATGTGTGTGTGTGTGTGTGTGTATGTTCGTGTGGTCGTAAGTGTGTGTGTGTATGTGTGTGTATGTATGTGTGTGGTCATGTGTATGTATGTGTGTGGTCGTGTGTGTGTGTATGTATATGTGTGTATGTATGTGTGTGGTCATGTGTATGTATGTGTGTGGTCATGTGTATGTACGTGTGTGGTCGTGTGTGTGTGTGTGTGAGTATATGTGTATGGTCGTGTGTGTGCGTGCGTAAACATATCACGGACATGGATCCGATCCACAAAGCCGATCGAACTCCGATGCGGAATCCATAATATCGTTGTACGTACGTGTGTGTGTGTGTGTTATTGATAGTGTTTTATAATATTATATTATTATTATGGTGATAACGCTTACGAGTTGCAAGAAAAAAAAAAAAAAAAGAGAAAAAAACGATAACAGCTCGGTTCCTGACCGGCGGCGTACCCGTCTCGAGGGGTCTCTGAAGTGGTAAAAAGTTAATTTTCTTTCTTTTTTTTTTGTTGTTGTCCACTTTCATTACAAAACACTACTATTACGATTTTCCGCATATATTTTTTTTGTTGATTTCCATTAGATAATTATACAGTATATATACACACGTTTTACATTTATTTTGCTGTTAAAAAAGTTATTAAAAAAAACTACTTATAAAAAAATAATAGAACACAAAAAAAAAAAAAAAATGCGATTTTTAGTGGCTCTCGGTTATAAACTATTATTAATGCGGTCGTTTTTCCTATGATATAACCGAAGGAAACTATTGACAATAAAAAGAAAAAAAAAATTTTTAAGTGTATGTCCTTAATATAGTAATTTAAAATCCGACCTCGAGATGCTGTCGGATCTACAGGTCGCCTACGCCTATTCGTACTAACTACAAGTTATCGTTACAAGTAATCCATAAAAGTTTAATTTCATTTGCGAGCGAGAAAAAAAAAAAATAAAAATAAAGGTTTTCTGAGTGGTGCCTATATAAATCTTGTTCTGTAGAACAATCGTACTGAATTTGAGTCACAGTGTGCGTGTGTGTCTTCTTATAATTGATATACAGACGCGGCGGCGTACAACGATAATTAAAGACCCCGGAGCAACAATTAGATTCGAAATTGTTGACGAGCGATTATAAAAACGTTTTATTTTTTTATTATTTTATCGGATTTATCCGAACGTTGCGAACGTAATTCTAAAACGGGTTGCGACTGCAATCATTGAAAAGTGAAAACTCGTCCGATTGTGTTTGCGCCCGTCAGTCGTGGAGAATTTCTTTATTTCCCTTAAAACGATGTCCTCGAAAAACACCGAGTCCCGGGTAGGTGTGTGTGTGTGTGTGTGTGTGTGTTGGGCAGGTGGGGTTCTTCAATTGATTTTCGGCCGAAAAACGACGAAACGCGTTTGCTAAATTTAAGTTTACTGTTATAATATTATAGTACGGTGTAAAAACATCATTCTTGTATATTTCGAGAGAACAATAATATTATAGTACAATGTGCTGCGGGAACAATACGCGGGCGCGCGCGTTCGAGATAGAGAGCGAACGAGAGAGACAACGGTCTACGGACCGCGCGGCGAACATTCGGTATTTATTACCGCATTTTAATCAAATAATATAACATAATAATACGATTACAAATTTAATTAGCACGGAATTAGATATTCAAAAATACGCCGCGCGTAAACAAGACGAATTCAATTAAGGCGCGAACCTTTGATAAACTCGTATAGACAATTTACATGCCGTGTAGAGAGGTACCTTTACCCACCAAAACCTACAACACCATCGGCGAACGGGCCGTTTACAAATACAATTATTATATTGTTTTACGATATCCCGTGGCGTGTTTATCCCGCGGTATACAATACTAGGTTTAAGGCCCCCGTACACGATCAAACAGTTTGCGCAACCACTATGTTTGCGCAAAAACATGGTTGTGCAAACACACGCACATGCACGGTCAAGCGGTTTGTGTGAACCTCAGTCCTCCATAAGTTAGGTTTATAAATGTCGTCAGTCCCTGCACCAGATCTTATGCTTGACTTAACTTTTTTCAACTCTCACCGGTAAGAAGTACGAAAAGCATTAATTTTTGTACGCACCATAGCTCTATCCGCTTTGGGTTCGATTTCCTTCATTTTTCTGTACCATTTTATCATATGCTGCATCCTTCTTATTTCTGTTTTAATACACTTCAATTCTGGTAACTCTTGGTAAAGTAAGAAAAATTCACACCAGAATTCTCTGTCTTCATCATTTTCAGTTCCCATACTGTATTATATATTTATATTATTAAAATAAATAATAATAATAATAAATATTAATATTTTAGTTAACACTTAAAAAAGTAAAAATAATAAAAATAAACAAATAAAATTCGGAACTTTAAATTTACTTGGAACAATTTTAAACAACACAATCTGACATTTCCACCACTGACGCTTGTCAAACACTGACATACACGTTCAAACCGCTTATCAATCATCGAGCGTTGCACAAAATATTTCGGACTCGACCGAAAACCTCAAGCTTGGTTTCAAACAGTCGCGCAACTACTCAATCCATTCCATACACGATCAAAATTCTTGCGCAAACATAGAAGTTGCGCAAACCGTTTGATCGTGAATGGGGGGGGGGGCTTTACGTTTCCTATTGTTGCGTCCCCCCCGATCGATTTGATTAAATATTACAGTGCGTAAAAATACAATACGCACGCACGAATACCGTGGCGTTTTACGACGTTGCCAAACCATTACAATTACGCGATTGTAGTATATCGCCGTCATTGTCGTTATGACGCGGTTTACGTTAAATATTGTGTTTTTGAATATTTCGCACCGCCGGGGCGGTAGGGCCATTGTTGTAGAAGTGTGCAAGTTTGTAAGGAGTTCACGATAAGCCGTTACGATCGGGCCCGGTTAACCGGCGTACCGTTATGTAGGTAGGCAGTCCGGGCTTCTTATCCCGGCGGCTGCCGATAACGTAACCCGAGAATCGACGGAAACGAAACCAACGCATCGTCGTTTTGTCGTTAGGTTTATTTTTTAACTTTTTACTAGAACGGTTGTGAATCGAAACAAAAAAAAAAAAAAAAAAAAAAAAATGATTCCCGTAAATTACCATCGGGCGGAAAATCTGAATTATTCAACGCACTGCATTACCATATCGGAGCATTTTAATCGGTCAAAAAAAGTATTTTCCAAGACATAAAAAAAAAAAAAAAAACATTAGTTCAAACAACGTCGATGGCTCGGAATATTCAAAATTCGATTTTTTAATCGAAAAAATGACTATTGTTATTATTAGCATATAACTATATGGATATAATTTCCAACGTAGTAATAATAATAATAATAACAATTCCAATATTATTTATCGATGCATATTATTTATATTAATCGCGTGTCAAAATCTTATAAATTGTTCATATTATATTATTATATTATAATTAATAATCGTTATAACTTACCGTTATAATATTAAAATGTATCAATTAATAAATGATAACACTGTGTATATTATACACGGCGGCATAATATTTTAGAATCAATAGTTTTAATGAAGTGAAATAATAGGAAGTTATAATGTATTTCGAGTATGAAGCGAGGGTATAAAATATTATTTTGAAACCGTAATTTGTAAAACGCCAACGACATAATAATATACTTGTTTTACATTCGTTTTGTTACAAAAATGCATTATATACGATATAAAAGGAAAATTATAAAATGGGTAGTTTTTATTATTATCGTATTACTACATTTAGAAATTTAGAAAAAAAATACACGTATATTATCAAGTTTTATGTTTACTTATTGTGATGTTTATTTATGTTTTAAGTACTTAACCAATAAAATGAATTATAATCTTTAGTAATTGCGTAAAAAAATTAAGGTAAGAAACATCAAAAACAATTTTAATGGTTTTGGTTTCTCGAAGCTCCCGATGCTCCGAATAAAAATAACCAATTAAAAAATAGCGAAATAATGACGAAGAAGTGTCATCGTACAAAAAAAAAAAAAAAAAACATTTCGATCTTTATTCCGTTATCAATTTGATAGGGAGTCCGGATCACCCCACAATAGAACAATTTAGCAAAGGACTGAAAATAATAATTCTCATTAAATGTATTAGGAAATAAATGTCGGATCGTTCACCGCAAAATGGTCTACAAGCAAAGCTGCCTTGGGACAGTTAATGTTTGGTTGTACGATTTCCTTAGCGCAGACTCTGCGGCTTTACGATTACTGAAAATAATTTATAGTCGTCGTTTAGGTTAGGTGGCGGTGAGGGATGGGATACCTAACCTATAGGAAATTAATATACACGATGTGAAATCGGATTAAGAATAATTATCGTTTATAATTCGACTTATCCGGACTACGGTAGTATTGTAATTGGTTATACATTTTGTATTTATAACGAGTGCAGACACGATAAATTGCACGACGATGTTGTTCAATGTTAAACGCCAATAATATTAGCGAGTGACAACGAACCGGGCCTCGTCATTATGCGATTTCGTCTTAAACTCTCCGCGCGTAGGTTTGTACCACTTCGAAAATTTTACTCTAATATTCGGATAACTGTACAGAGACGAGTTTTACGTTTTTTTTTTTTTTTTTTTTTTTTTTTTTTTTTTTTTTTTTTTTTTTTATATTCCAACACAATTACTACGACGGCGGACGAGAATAATCACAACGGTAGTTAGTCTCGTAATCGTCAAGACAAACATTAGATAAATAGACCGCGGAATGGACGTAAAAACCACAAAGTCGCCATACCGCTATGTCTATTGTGACACAGATTAAAATTTATTTATATATAAATTATAATCATTTATATTTTTCATGAAGCTTTTATGTAATATTTCAACATCAAAAAAGTTCCACGGCATTTAAGAACCCATTGTATATTAGAAACGGTCCGATTGTAAATTATGCAAACAATTTTTTTTTTTTTTTTCCGGTTAAGAACATACTGACGATACCGACAATGTTGCTGCATACATTACATATGTATAAAGATTATCGCTACACGGCACTTTATTAATTTAATGCGCAATCGACGTTTTTTTCCGTATAGAGAGAAATAAAAAACTCACCTTTGAAGCGACAAAATACAAAAACGCTTTGACATTAAAATATAATATTATACGCACGAGAACACGAGAGCCGTAGTCGCTATCGGTAAACTGAATAGCTCGGCTTTCCATTGACTTTGACCAGGGCTCGTAAATGCATGCAATAAAAAGTGCATAAATAAGCATGCACTTATGCAGCAAAACTGGAAAAATATGCACATAAAAGTTCGCGAGTATGTACTACAATTTTAAAAATATGCAACTTAAATTATGCGCCTAAGAAATTTCAGTTTGTTGAACAATTAGATTTTAAAAGTTATATTGTTTTTTTTTTTGATTCTCATTTTAACTGTAATAGTAGTTTTTTCCCCCGGTTTTTCTCGACTGTTCAGAAAACTACAACGGAAATCAAAAGAACGAACTCTTTAATGCACCGACTAGATCCGAAATACTTTCCGAAAAGTTGCTACTCGTGAAATAAATCGGAGCGGGATGTCTGTTAGAAAAGTTGTCCGCGGACGGTGAAATAAAAATAAATTTTATACTCAAAAAAGAAAAAAAAAACCAACAATACCCAACCTACCATCATAGTAAAACCAATACATTCGAGTTTATTTGAAAACAAAATATATTTTATTCGTTCATATGAAACGCCTTTATAATACATTATATTATCGTTATTGTCTGGTCTATCCGCAATACACGGCTAGACGTGTAGAAGTTACGTACGCGAGAGTAAATTTATATTGCGACGGGCCGATAAAAAAAAAAAAATAAAAATATATTACACGAAATCCGGGCGTATTATAAAAATAAACAGGAAATGAAAAATGACGGGTTTCAATTGATGACGTGACGTGGACTATAATATATGTACAAATGTGTATAGGTGTAGTGGTGATACAGACGGCGGCGGTGTCGTATACGTCGCGGTTTTATACATTTTTTTTTTTATTACGGACATTAGAAATAGAAAATCCCGACGGGGCATTCGTCCCGGCCGATTCGTTCAGTTATTCCGATGAATGAATAATAATCATCCGCCCGCGTTCCACAGTTGTTGGGTAATTTATTCAATAATCCAAGTCCAATTGTGTCGGCCGACGCGGCGGCGTCCGATACGCGATAATAATATAATGTATTATTGTTATTAAATAATGCGCCGCCGCCGCTTTTCGCCCGCGGCTGTAAATCCGGGCGAAATTAATTTGTTATTAATTCATAAGACGGAAAAAGGCGCAACATGTCCGGCCCGTAAATAAATAAAATTGCGAAGATAAATACCATCTTCGCAATTACTATAAGATATTACAGATATTACTTTAGGAAATACGGCTGCCGGCGCAAGGTGTGGTGTCGTAAAAATATAGCCGGAGCAACGGTGGCTATAGGTGGATACGTACGCATTGACGAATTTTTTAATACCGATCAAAATCGATCGGCATAATTAAAAATAACAATAATAATACGCATATACGAGGTGTGATCAAAAAATACCCGGACTCTGTTAATAATATCAATTAAAAAGTAACTTTTAACGAGAATTTGAGCGTTGGTTTGAACTCGATATTGAACAATATTTTTTTTTTATTTTATAGCATTTTTACGAAAACATGTTTCAGTCATGCGGCGATTTTCGTAATGGATGAACAACGTGTGTGCGTAGAATTTCGTTTTAAATTAGGGAAACGATCTAGTGCAACTTTTGAACTTTTGCAGCAAGCTTTTGGAGATGATGTTCTGTCTTGGACAACGTGTTTCGAGTGGTTTAAACGGTTTAAGGAAGGTAGAACATCCGTTAAGGATAACGAACGACCTGGTAGACCTTCGACCAGTAAAACAAATGAAACTGTTGCTCGTGTTCGTGAAATTATTCAAAACGATTGTCGATTAAATAGCAGAAAAGTTGCAGAAGACGTCGGAATATCTTATGGTTTTTGCCAAGAAAAATTAACCAAAGAATTGGGCATGAGCCGAATCGCAGCCAAAGTTATTCCTCGCCTCTTAACCGATGAATAAAAACAAAATCGAAAGACAATCCTCAAGAACTTTTTGAAAGAACAGAAACTGACCTAAACTTTTTAAAAACTATTATAACAGGTGATGAAACTTGGATTTACGGGTATAATGATGAAATACCCTATTTTCCTATTTTAATACCCTTTAATTACTATCTGTACGCGACGATCGATCATTGCCAACATCACTCAGTTAATCGTTCCATAATTTTTCGAGATTTTCATCGATATTTACACTTAACGCTTATTAAACAGATTTATAACTCTACCCTAAATTTTTTTCTTTTATTTCCCATATGAACTTCGTTTAAAACTAACCAAGCATTTTTGGTCGGCCAAACCGATTTTATCCAAATAAAACCAAACAAAAACTAAAAAAACTAGACAATTTAAAATGTCCAGGGGTTTGGCGAGATCTTGAGCATTGCCGCCTTAGAGCCTTCCTGTGACTAATATTGCGTTCCTTTTCCTAATCGTTTACAGAATTAAGAACTCCAAGGATTATTACGGGACAACACCTTTCGAACCCTCCGGCATCAAATCTAGCCGGTTTCTGGGAGAGGTCACTGTTAATTACATACTCGGATCCGTTAATTTCCTCATTAGAGCAAAGAGATTTCCCGACGGAAATTTACCGGGTTTTTCATTTTTTATCTTATACAGTTATAGGTAATATTGTACACTCTTTAAAAATGTCGTATACGAACATTGAAGGCATTAAACTTATAAAATATAATTTATTCCTGCGTACAAGCGTGCAACATATATGACGCGGGTATATTAATATCAAATGCCATGTACGGTGTTTTTTTTTTTTTTTTTTAATATTATTTGTATTATTTAATTCCCTATTTAGTTTGTTCGGCGTCATAAAATATATAATGGATAATTTTTGTACGGGCGGAGAGGAGTTGGATTGGCTTTTTGTTATACAAAACGAGTCATTATTGTAAACGATACACATTCAATGGTTTGAACATTATTTAATTGTATCATATATATTATTATCAGAACCTACCACCCACACCGTGTCGGTGCAATAATTTCGATGCTATCTCTGTGAAAATGCTCAATGATCGATAGAACGCCACTCATTTGTACCAACAAACGAATAACGACGACCCGTCCGATTTTTCGTAATATATTGCCAAAATAAAATATGTAAACCGAATGAATGTGTACATAATATTATAATAATACGTCATAATATCGAACCGCGAGAGGGATGCGAAGTACAGCGCGTTTTTGGTTTCATTATAAATCGCGTTATCGCGGTCGGACAAGTCAATGAATAATATTAACTGTGGGTAATTAAAGTCAATTGGGAAAAATTCAACGATGGTCAAATACGTGAAATGTTACAATAAATTAATTGTTATTTTATTAAATAAATTATGAAGTTATGTTTAATTTTTTTTTAATATTTGTAATATTGTTACGGCGAAAGTCTGTAAAACCGAGAGTTTGTAATTTATTGAATATCAATGAGATTATCAATGTTAAGCAAAATTTTTACTTGTTTTAACCTAAGAACACAATTTATTAGGTAAAAAAAAAAAAAATAAATAAAATCATTATTTTACGATTGACCTATTCAAGACGTGCATCAATATAATGTATTTCATTAACATTAAAAGAAATTGAAATTAATTTACCGCGATAGTATTCTAATTGAAAATGACTTCATTATTTATTAGGTTAAATTATTGCTCCGGAATTTCTATATTATCTTCTACAGTCGAAATAAAAGACGGCGGTCATATTTCGTACTTGGGTGGGCTGTATACTGTACGTTGTAGGCGATAAGTTGGAAAGGTGGGATGTGTAGGGCGAGGTAGTTTATTATGTCTACACGCAACGCAATAAATAACCATTGCATACGAAATACGATTCTGAGCGAACTTCGGTCAACCGTGTATTAATGAATTTAATTTGTAAATTATATAACATTTTAACTGGAAAACTAATAAAATTATTTGTATTTGTTCGTCTCAAATTGATTACGAAGCCAAAAAGAACTCGAAAACCCAATAAAACTGAATAACAATAAATAATACATTATCGAAAATAACAGTAAAGCGTGATTGTGTACATATTTCCGTTGTTCTCAATTATTAAGAAAACTACTACGAGAAATATTGAGAAAAAAAATAGGCCCGGAATGTTACGATAATGTTTATCGTTGTAAAACCGCTCTGAATCCGGGAAATGAGTCGTAGACTACAACCGATGAAACAAAATATTATCAATTATTTAAATAATTGAACGTGTGTAAAATCAAATCGGATTGCACGACTTTGAAACACTAGAACAACTAGAACGACAGTGTTGACAACCGACGAAGACGTGGGACAAGGAGCGTTTGAAGCGAACGTCTTTACCGAAATCGGAAGGCAATTCTCGATAGTCAAATGTGAGCGGGGCCCCTATATCCATACCAGAGTGTCCCCATAACTATGTACACTCGGTTTAGATAAAAATAAAATAAAAAGTACCCACGTGTATAGTATACAACCCCGCCGTTTATAATCAACGGTAATATACTATCCGCCCAGCACGCCCGCGATATTATTGGCGTATCCGACTATTATATCTTCTCCTATGAATCTTGTCCCACATACTATACTACACTTTATTATTACTACACAAACATTGTGCTCGCAAGTACGTACACTCGCCGGCCCGCATATCGTACGTTTATGCGGGTATCGAAAAAATTTCATTCTTCCAACGGCGTTCGGCGCGCGCTAATTCACCGAGCCGGGACCACGCTGTTAATCCGCCGTCCGCGATACATTTCATCGTCGTCGCAGTTATAACAGCTATCGGTTTTTGTTTCTTAATTCTCGATTTTAACGGCAAGTCCGAATATAATGCCAAACGGAGTCGGCAAAATCACTCGACGGTTAGAAATTCTGTACGACAATGCAATTCTTAGGTCGGCAAACGTCCTGGCGTCTCTCTGGCCGGTCAATAATGGCCAACACAAATAGTAAAAATCGGCAACTTTGTTATCTATATCCACCACGCCCTCCCAAAATAGTTTTAGTCCTAGACTCGTCCCTGGTTATACTATTCGTCCGTCTTTATCGGTAACGCACAACGATATTTTTTTTCGAGTATCGATTTCACATAGGCGATACTATATGGGTTAGGTGTCGGCCTTGGAAAATATACAGGGATGGCGTAAAAATAAAACAAGATTTTGAGAAAAAAATAATAAAAACTTTATGTTTGAACTTTTTTTCTTCTGAAATATATAAATTAATTATTATTAATACTTAACAATATTATTATAACAAAACATCGATGTGAACATTTCAATTAATAAACGCCTAATAATATTTAGACCGCTAAAGTACGAGCTTTTTGTTGTTTTTTTTTCCTCGTTTTTTCACTTTTCTCCCCGTTGCCAAGTAATAAATTATAGTATTTAAATTTTTTTTTAACACTCACTAATATTTCGGGTTCCTGTTTTTCGAAAACACAAAAACGCACACACGTCCGTATTTTAATCATACACCGACCTAGACGACTTTTAAGTTCTGAGTGTAACAATTCGGCACGTTCGTCTGTATCGATTTTTGTGAGTAAACGCAAATACCGACGAGAAATATTAATAATACAGATATAGGATACAGATAGGAGGTGGATTTTCATATATTTTGACATGGTCAACGTCGATTTATACAAAGGGTAAATCACTAAGTAATCAATATATTGCGTACACCAGATTTCAGAATACCAAGATTATCATGATTTTCTATAAATGATTGTCAATGATTTCCGGAATTTCCGTCGGATTTGTATGTAAAATTTCGATCAAATATTTTACTCGGATTATTTATTTATTAGATAATAGATATTGTCTATTGTTTATATTATTAATATTATTATACACATAAAAAAATCAAATAAAATATTTTATAAAAATTGTATAACACAATATTTACAAAAACTTTTTCAAAGTAATAATTCTTTTTTTTTCTTTTTTTATTTCGTGAACCGATCTATGATTATTACTTGGACGTCCACTTCGATATCTCTATGTACGTTTAGTAAACTTTTTTGTTGTAACCCCAATAAAAATAGCCAATAAATAATAAATATCACGGTTATAAATACAATATAATATTATTGCCTATGTGCTGTAGCCCCGATTAAAACATCACGGCTAAAAATTGCCGAGGGTGGGGCGATCCACCACGCATCCCCCCCCCCCATCGGCTACGCCACCGTATTACTTGTGTTGAGTGTACGATTTAGGCGATTCAAAATGCGTATTATCGTATTGTTCTAGGGTTTTTTTTGTTTTAAAAAAAATTATAGTTTTTAGGGCGTTCGAATCGTCGGGCCCTATTATTGTAATACTATTGCGATAATTATATATAGGGGCGCGTTATACGTCGTTCGCGACCCCGTGAAATACGACGGCCCCGGTCAGAGCGCCGCCGGGGGGTCAATGGGGGGGGGCGACAAAAAAAAGAAAAAAATTGAAAATTCAACGGACCGCAACAGCCCGAGAACGGCAACATCATAAATATCTGGCGAGATGTCTGGCGGTGACGGCGGCGGAGTAATGAAAAAACAATCGCGACGGCCGCGCGGGATCCGGCGATCGCCGCGGAGGCGGGCCCCGCCGAAGTTCTCGGCTCGACCTATGCCGCCGACGCGTGTACCTACGCGTGTTTTTACCGCCGCGTTGTTGTCGTGAACCGCGCGCGTTCATAACCACGGCACCGTATCGTTTTCGGAGCCCGCGGTGGCCGTCGCCGTCGCGGCCGGCAACCCAAAGTTGTATTTGGTTATTTTTTTTTTTTTTTACGCGTTTGTTGTTTGTAGTTTTTACGCCTTCGGGGCCCCGTAACGGACCGCCGTCGAGCAAGTTGAACCTGTCGAAACGATCATCGTCTAACAAAACCGCTCTGGAACGCGGGCCGCATTCAGGTGGCGAAAGTAGTAATTGTGTACGGCGTTTTTGCTCCCGTCCGCCGCCGCCGTACCGGGCGATCGCGCGCGCCGCGAGAAACGCGAAAACTTTGTTTTCTCTCCTGTCCGTCCGGGCGCCACTTCGCGCCGCGCCGCCTCATGAATACTAAAACGCTGTGCGCCGTCATCAACGGGCCGTATGAATATGAAAACTTCTCTGGGCCGCCAACACACGCGCCGACATACCGACAACAAACAATAACTGAATAAATACGACGACGGACTCGTACTCTTCCACGTGTGTACTTTTTCTCCCACCCCCCTCATCATAATATTATTCTCACTCGCCCGGACGACACTGAAAATCGCGATTGTTAAAACGACGCGAGGCCCGGCGGGTTATCCTGGTGGTTTTTTTTATTATTATTTTAATTTTAATTTACCCGGGGCGACGACAAACGTTTACGCGACAATATGTTATTATTATTATTATTTCGTATCTTTTACGGCGGCGAATGCGTTTTACATTCGGAGTATAAAGCGAAAAAGCTATTATACACGCGTTACACATTTATAATGTGCGCGTTATTACATAAAACATAATTTCAGTTGGTACCTATGGGCGCTAATCCGTGTGCATAACGCCCACCGATCGCCAATTGTTCGGGTGACGGCTATAAGCGGACTTGCCGTTATAGCGCCAGCCCGAAATGCAAAACCGAGGCGCACATAACCCCGCATTACGGACGCGGCCCGTGCCGTTTCTTCATCCGCCGTTTTCGTCTGATACTCCGGTAAATTAATTTGACCGTTATGGTCTTACACGCGCCTCGGGAGGGTCGAAAATTGCCGAAAACGGCGGTTTTAGAGGGTTTTTTTTACTTACACCCGGAAAGTGGTATCACTTATCATAAAACCTTACAGAATCATAAATGCAAAACCGGCCGTAAATTATTAAGTGTTAGTGAAATGTCGCGAAATTTTGTACGCAGTAAACAACGGACGGTGCGCGTCGCGATATACAATGCATTTTTATCGTTGTCGAAATAATTTACACTAATTTTGAAACAGTCATTAAATTTTCAGACATTTTTAAACAAGCAAATGTTCGTAAAGATTATCGACAATAATCAAATTGCACACTTAAGAGATTACTGTTATGTTCGATTTTATGTATTTCTTGTATGTAGTTTAGTTAAAAATAATCATTTCAGAGATATGAATATTCTAGATCTCAGAGTGAAAACGTTTTGAAGTTTTTTTCAAGCTATTTTTAATATTTGAGGTTTTTTTTTTTCAGTTTTTATTTGGTTTTGTGCGTATACAACTTTTTTTTTGGTATTCTTGTACATAGCGGCAAAATTGAGCGTATTTTCGTTTGTTTTTTTTTATAAGCGTTATAAGTGCAAATTACGACGAAAATCGCATTCGTATTCGCGTACTATTTTCCGATATATGCGAACGACATTTTTGTTTGAAAACGACAAAAAAAAAAAAAAAATTAAAAAAAATTGAAATATTTTTAAATAACAATCGAATTTTATTGACCGGCTAAAATTGTTAGGGGGCGTGGTGTGGGGGTGGGGGAAACGAAAAATATTTACCGTGTTTGCGGTGCGGGCAGTGGCGGACCGGTTCGCAACCGGAACAGAAGCGTGCGAGTGTAAATACCTCTGCCATAAGCGATAAACGCAAAACGCGGTGTAATGTGGCGACTATCCCCTGGGGTGTGCCGACTTGTAAACCGGAAATGTACGGGGATGTATGACGGCGAAGAAAACAAAAAATAACAATAAAAAAATTCTCTATTTCACCCATACGTGTAGAATAACAATACTAGCGGTGGTACAACCGCGCACGATTTATTCGCAAGTACTTTAATAATACGCTATAATATTACCGCGGGTGGGCGCGAGGTGGGCAAAGTTGTCGGAAGAGTGACACGGCGTCGGCCGTCGTGCGGCGGGACGATTGTCGGCGGCGGCGGCGGCGGCGGCGGGGTGGGTGTGGAAGGCAGGAAACGGGGGAGCAGACAATCAAACCGTCGAGCCCGGAGACTACGACGTGGATCGACGTAAACTAACCTGTGTTTCACCGCCGCCTCCGTCTCCGTTGTTCCGTCAAAACCCCGTACATAAATATATATATATATATATATAAATAACGTTGTCGCCATCGTTTGATTTCGTCCCCGCCGCCGCCGCCAAACGTGTGTACATACACGACGTATACAACACGTATAATATATATATATATATGAAAACTCTAAACGTATTTACTTCATTCGGTTCGTCACCGCCGCCGCCGCCGCCGCCGCCGCCGCCATCAGCCGTCCCTTCGTCGCGGTAGATTTATCATTATTCTAGTAGTTTACGGCGTAGCGCATATACCAACGCGCACGGCGGCGGTTCGTTTAACAAACAATAATCCGTTTATTTTTTTTTTTTTTTTTTATATATACATTTTTTTTATTTTTCATTTATTTATTTATTTATTTTTTTTTTTTTATCGCCCGTACGCGCGCGCGAGCTTTTTACGCGTCCGCGTGCGTACGTATTGACTTCGTCACTATAACCGCGAGATTTCCGTACACAACGCAGTAGCATATACAATAGTTACCGGGTTGTCCAATTGCCCACCACCCCCCACACGCACACCCTGTCCCATTCGGCTGGCTTTTCAGATTCCGAGCGGACGTATACTGCAAGGTTTTTACTGTGTAGACGCGTCTACTTTTTTTTTTAATTTTTTTTTTTTTTTTTTATTCCGTTCTTTGAACAACATTTCGATGAGGAAATCCTGCGGTTGTCGAACGTTTTACAACGGCTATGAATTTCTACTAATGCAGAACCGTGTATTCGAATGGAGTTGCGGCCAAGGGCGAACAGCAAACTCCCCCTCCACTGGGTATGTGGTTAATTCTTATGTGTTTCCTACGACGTTACTTTGTGGCTCCATAGATTGAAAACTCGACCGACATTTCAAATGTCGCGACAGACACGATTCACAGATGCGATTCGACACTAATAAATACACGCCGAGATATCATCGTTATTGATTAATTTCGATAAAATTATCGTTTTAATACTAAGTCTAAAAGGAAAGTCGATTTTTTTTTATTTTATCTATTTTTGTATTTATTTTTTATCTTTACATTTTTTGTTATATTGTTTTAGTTGTGATTATAATCACAGATCAATATTGACTATGCATATTTTGTGTTTATTTGATAAGGACTTGATTTTGTGGGGCCATAGCTGAGATTTTGGGAGGGGTCTAAGGTAAGGTCTCCTCCCCTAATTGTATCAATGAGCGTGGACGTATATTAATTCTGACTATTATATCGCCTAGAATAAAGACTAAATACGCCCATGTCTACTAGTAGCGAGGCGATTTTACGATTTTCTTTGTAGTTTTCTTAAAAATTACGGGTGGGAAAGGGAAACCGGAAATATTTACCCAATCACGATTTTGGTTCTTATACGTTAAATTTTGTTCTTATTCCCGTGATTCTGTTAAATATTATCGTTAAGATCGAAAATTGTTTGAATTATAGCTATCTGAAATGTTCGAATTTATTAAGTTTTAATTTAGTTAAATGCCGATAAAAATTCCGTAAACAATATTCACCATATGTTAATGAATGGTTAATTGTGAAAAAAAAATATTGAGCATAAAATGTAGTTGTTTTTTTTTTTTTATATATATAAACGTTTAAAGTGCATATAACTTTTTTGGCTTTAAAAAAATGCCCAAAAATTCAAGACAAAAAACACGGATACTTGTAATTTATTTTATACTTAGTTGCAAATTTATATGATTTTCATTTTGAATTTATCAAAACATATTTAATAGAATTGCGCTCAGAATCGTTTTCGTATGCAGTGATATAGATATAAAGTAAATTGTCCAATATATAAGTCCTACCTCTCCCATTTACTCCCTACAACAGTGGACCACCCGTGGTGCGAAGTGTGTCGGTTTTTTTTTTTATGGTTCTTTTTAATAATTTCAAACAAAAATAGTTTTAATTTTTATAATTTTATCATTATTATTTATAATTAGAGGATATAAGCCTCGTATTTTGGCTATTCTAAAAATATCCGCGTTCTACTTAATACAAAAAAAAAAAAAAAATTGAAATAAATTAATTGAATATACTTTTACTATTATAATATGTTGTACACGAACGATTTTCGAATAATATAACATATTCTCTGTGTACTGTGATTATATTTACGAAATCTTTTTACGAGTGTTTACACGTCATACGCGTAATACAGTAGACAAATATTTTGAAGGGGAGTTTTTCGCTAAGGGAATCAACAATTTTAAATCTATGGGGAGCGCTCACAATCGCTCCTAGAGATATTTGCGACGAGAGGTCTGTAGCGCAATATTTGTTTTACGATTGATTAAAGACTTAAAAGTATTATTATGCACTCTATCCGTGTCGACTACTTCGTCAGACGGTACGTTCTCTACTTCAAAGAGAATAAAAACGCGTTTGCGTAACCGCTACGACACGGGAGGTATATTTATTAATGAATATAAGAATAAATCTATACGTGACGTTATACGGCAAACGAGACATATACCATAACTAAATAGGTATTTCATTCCTTTAGAATCGGATTAAACGGGTCGGCGATGTCGGTTAGGTTCATAGAAGTGTACGTCACCGTACGCCGAAATCACCGGTGAACACATCGACGTGTTGATTAAACTCGTGCAGTGAGCCGGACTGGGTAGTACGGCTCAAAACTATGTAAAGGCGAAGTCACCGTTGGCTGACGGCTGCTCAGTGGATGTTGAATGGAAAAAGGTTTGAAGACAACAGAGAACACTTATAAAGTTACTTTATTGACTGACACTGGGCAACCCGTGGTTCGTACAAATGTAAGGTATAATACCGACGGTCTGCCCATACATCGAGTCGACACTAAGTCTAAACCAAGTGTAAAAAATTATGGAAACCCATATCCGACTCGAAAGTAAGTGCTAGCGAAAGTACAAATCACTTACTTAAAACTACTCTCTAAATCACTGATTCCCAAACTGGGGGGGAGGTTAGGTGGGAGGCGCAAGCAGTTATTACGAAATACAATTTTTAGTTTAAAACTTAGAGAAAAAAAAATTAATTAACCGGTTCTCTTTATCCGTTATCGGGTATCAGTAACGGATAACCGATAAAGACTATAAGTGTTTGGCCGCAGCGTGTAACTTAATCATTTTTTTTAATACTTTCATTAATATTTTATACTAATTTATTACTACATATAATATTTCATCTTAATCGATTATTACATTTTATTGTTTACTATTATTAATATTTTATAATTATTATCATCAATAAAAGTGTAGACATTCCTCGAATATTGTATAGTTTATTTGTTAAGTACACAAAAAAAGGTGATCGAATTTGTTTTCAATTTATATGACGGTAGGGGGGGGCGAAAATCTACAAGTGGGGCGTAGAATAGAAGAGGTTGGGAACCACCGCTGCTCTAAATAGTCGTAATTCCTAATCATAAACAATTTATATATTTAAAAGCACGTCGTAACCATAAAAAAAGAGTTACTCAATATACTATGCACACACTATGTACAAAGTAGTGATCACGGTTTAACACTTGATTACTACACTCGTGTCGAGTTTAAACGATCGTTAGCGAACGTCGACATTTGTATTTGGCACCGTTGGCGAATAACGGCGATTCTTTTTTTCGTTAAAAATAATGTCTCGGTATTAACGTACATACATTTGGTATTGTACAAGTATATAATTTTTTATAAAATTCAGTGTGTGCAAAGAAAATTGAATATCAATCGCCGGTGTACAAAGGGAACGACAAATTTCGTCAAATTCGACCCACGCATTGGTGTGCACCACCAGTACCCGTACGCGATACGATCTATAGAAATACAAATTAAATGCCGTTCGTTGGTAAGCGCATAACTTGACAACGGTCGGTCCGGATTCGGCTCATTTTTTTTTTTAACTGATCGTAACAGTCCGAATAAGATGTTTACGGAATGAAAAACTGGAGAAGCCACTCGAAAAATTGGAAAATCCGAGAAATCCGGCATGTGCTTTTTTTCCATACACCATATTATGGTTTTAATACTAAATTATTTTTACACTCGAACACTTCGTGTGCATAAATAACCACTCTGTATATATGTTAACGTTTGTCAACGTTTGTCGGGTCAGCCGATTGAAAAATTTAGTACACCGCAAATGTGTGCGGTCGCAGAAATGTCATGGCGTTTTATGTAATACAAAATGTTGTAAATGTTGAAATATTTTTGCCGATATTTGAAATGGATAACCGTGAACCATTATTGAAATTAATTGATATTTGACGGGGTTGAAAAGCCTATCGTTTTAAACGCTTTTTATTCGTATTTCGGTGACAACCGTCGTTTTTCTCCAAAAATTTTGGTTTTGAAAAAAAAAAAAAAAACAAAATCCGATATCCTCGGGTATTAGCCGACGCGTACCGTATTCAATACATTACCAATTACGGTTTCTATCGACTGAAATTTTAATACAAGTGTACGTTAAACAAAAAACAAACGAACTCCCGTTTAAATAAAAATTATTTTAATAACGTTAAATTATTATATTTGACGGTTGTATATGTGCATACTCGACGTTTTCCTGTATACGATTAGACCGACAACGCGTTCTACACACCGCTCGATGTCACCGCCACTATAAATAAAACCCCGTTAATCTGCGCGATATTTTTCCGTGCCCCGGGCCCTGGCGGCTATTCGGTACGGGCAGGTTTAAACCGTACAGTCAGGCGATAAAACCAATTCGTTTTTATCGTGACGATTGCGATCACCGGTTGCGTATACATATTTATACACACAGTTACCGTATAGCGCAGTGGTTCTCAACCGGTGTATCACGAACCGGCTGCAGGTGTGCCGCGACGACCGTCGATACGAAAGCCCTCTTAATCGTTGCGTACTTTAAGTTTTAATTTAAACGTCACATGAACCCGAAGAACTAAATATCCATCTCTGTTGATCGTAGTCTTAAAGCACGATTTTCAGAAGAAACCCTTGATGAATTTCGGATATCAATCAAAGAAGAGTATCCAAAAACATCAGAAAAAGCATTTTGTCATTTCGTTACAATTTTCGACTTCATGCCTTTGCACTAGGAGAATAAATGAGAGTTACATTGTCATTTATATTTGTCCTTGTATCGGTCAAATTACAATAAACGAGCAAAGCCAAATATCACATTAAATTTGTAATTATATAATAATATATTAACAATAAACTATATAAAGAAATATATTTTAACTTTTAAATTAACATAATAATGGTTTTTTTTTTTTTTTTTTTTAATACTTTATTACTATAATGTCGCGTCAAAATGTATTGTTATAAAAAAATACCCCGCGAATACATTAAGGCTGAGAACCACTGGTATAGCGTATACAGCGGCCAATACAATTTATCCGCCGGTCTCGACGAAAGAATACTTTTTATTTAATATTCCGAATACGTAATACAATAGAGTACTAGCCGGGAATCGTATCCAGAATAAGTCATACTCGAATGTATGAAAAAGTATTCGAGAATACTTGTACAGTACAGTATAATTTTCCAACCGTAGCCCCCCCCCCATACACGATCGTTCCGACGCGCGCCGTGAAAATCGAACGAATACGTTTGCAGATTCCATTAATAATTTATTTACGACGTGCCCGTATAAAATGTACGATTTAAAATTGCCCGTGTCGCGAAGCTCGAGACTATTTTTCGGATTTAGATAGATGGCAAAATCGTATTATGATAATCAAATCGAATTATTATACACAGGTAGGTACGCGTCTGCGGCAGTGCAATAAGAGTGGGCCAAGGGCGCGCTTGGAATTTACGTTTGAGCACGGAAGCGTGCGAGCGGGGACGTTAAAAAAAAAATCCGATTTTAATTCGTAACAAACGTATTCGATTAACACCGATTCTGGTGTATATACGGCAGTGTGCCTGTACTTAAATAATAAAGTGGGCGTACGAATACGAGCGATATTAAACGTAAATCGTATAAACGGAAATGCCTAAACTGCGATTATTTGTCTTGGAGCTCGTTAAAATGTCGTGGGTGCGCGGGGGTGGTTCGGTGTTCCCGGGCGCGCCACTGATAGTGGCGATTCGGTATGATGCGGACGCGTGTACGCAAATAAACGGGACGCGTCCGTTAATTTACAGGGTGCGCCCAATAAGAGTATAGTGGCGGGTGGGTGGGTGGGTAAAAAACGTACGTCGTACACGCGTATAAACTATTCCGAAAGACAAACGCGAAAACGATTTTTTTTTTTTTTTTTTTTTTTTTTCCTCTTTCAAACGATATATTTTATGTGTTTGTATATGACGTGTATTTTATACTCGCCCGTATGTGGTTAGTCCGTATTTTATTTCGGTAATTTCGGATTTAAAAAAAAAAAATAAGAAAAAAAAACCAACACACATAAATGTTCTTTCTCCTCGTCGTACCGAATAACCGGCCTGGATTTAATAGAAAAGTCTTACCGGGAGCCGGAATTATATTAGAAACGACGATTTTTTTTTTAATATTATTATTTTTTTCTTCTTTCGTTACGGTTAGACGTTATTATTTTTAATATTCTAGGTGATGGTTATTACGTTTTTCTTTCTTTTACTCACGATTATTAATATTGTTATTAGACTTTTTCATTCGAATATTCATTTGTATTATTACATTTATGATAAATAACAAAAACAAAAACAAAAAAAATTATATTAAAATAATAATAGTACGAGAATATAGTAAAATAAGAGACACGAGTCGCGCGCAACAACACTATAAATAATGTTACTCAGATGCAATTTTCAGTTGAAACATCAAAGTAAATGTAATTTTAAAAAAATAAGGTTGAATAAAAAGAAAACAAACAAAACGTGCGAGATATTTTTGATTTATAAATACATTACATTTTTTCTTCGGTTCACAAAAATGTAGAAAATTAAACAATGTTTTTTTTTTTTTTTTTTTTTTTTTTATAGTGTATTAATTTCTGTAGGATGTCGTAGACGTCTTTAACGGTTTGAGGAATTTTGTAATTTAATATATTCGCAGCGATCAAACCTTCAAATTTTGTTTTTTTCAAAAAATTAAAAATAAAAAAAAAATACTCGCTAAATGTCGACCTACTGACGAAAAAAAAAAATAGCCGACAACGTCACACCCGTTATTCCGCGCAGACAAGGTAAATAAACAATACGTTTTTCGTTGGTAATTTGACGCGCGCGAAAACTGTTCGTGAAATTCCTAGTAAATATAAAACAATTTCGGAACGTTTGATGTGGGCAAAAATGAATTATCGAATTAAATGCCAACTGTTAAAAGAAAAAAGAAAAAAAACAATAAAAAAATTAACTGGTTATTATTTTCTTGCGTAAAATATTAAACGCGAAACAACGGTAATACGATAAATCACAGGAACCAAAGTCGCGGAATTAAAGTCGGTCGCGTGGAAAACAAAAGTATCGGACGAAAATTACATTGTTTCTAAATATTTCACATCGATATAAACTGGACGGAGAAATATTATAATTCTCCTATATAGGATACAAATTAATAAACTTTTGACTTTAATTTCTTTTGTAGATTTTCGTGCGTCAAATCCGTCGAGCATACTAAACACCCGGTTTTGAAGTTGCGTAGTTTGTAGTTATATCGTTTGTTGTCTTTCTATGCATATATATATAAAAAACACATTAAATAATTGTATTTTATACGCGAGGAATGGATTTTATTTTTCGGTAAAACATCACACAACTCTATAGATACATTTTATATTATTTATCTAGATAAATAATTAATTATCTTTTAGCTCATCTAAATAACTAACGGCTGTCTTATCGTTTTCTAAGACAATCAACGCAATTGTCTAAACTAATTTATCTAGATACATTTTTTTTTTTTTTTTTATCGACTAGTTTTTTACTACGCGTGCTTTTTATTTTTTTTTATGTCTGTAATCAATTTTGATATCACGACATTTTTCTACCAGAAATCTCGATCCGATTTTATGTAATATCATTTCAGATCTAATCGGTGCACTGACGAGACCATTGATTTATTTTTGATTTTCGTTGTATTTCTTCTTAACAATTGGGAAAAACGTATTTTTTTTGTTGATATATTTAAGTCGATACACGGTGCCGGATCCGGGCGATTTTGGTCAATCGTGCTCAATCACTCAATGGGTCCAAATCAATGAATAGTTTATGTATAGAAGTGTAGCCAGCCATCTCACGACAGACAATTTTAGGACGTTATCATCTATCGCCCACTAAAAAACCAAGTCGCCCAATACTATTTTCCGATTTATGCAAATAAAATTTCACGCGAGAATCATCGCAAGCCGTAAAGAATGAAAAAAAAAAAGTCAAGGTACACCGGTGTGGGCTTTTTCCACTTGATATGAACGAATCGAACAATTCGAGACGAAAAAACACAGATAATTCATACGATTTGAAAGTTAAATTTATTTCTTTGACGTTTTTAACCAATCTTCGCTCGGGATCGGTTTGTGTTGGTAATAATTCATCGTTGTTCGACCAAGTGTACTGTGATTGTTCGGGTAGGGAGTGACCCCGAGCACAATAATATATTGGCTACTTAGGATTAATAAAAAAAAATAAAGTCCCGGGTTTAAAACACCGGAGCCGTGACAATCGGATATCGGTTAATAAAAAAAAAAAAACCGTGTAGAGTATTGGCAAACCACAGTGCGGAATTATTTTTTCGTTTCAATTAAACGAAGACTACTCGTATATAGTCGACCGTCCCGGGCACGTGCATATTATCAAATGGAATTAAATTAAAATAGAAAAAATTACCCGGATCGTCCTCGTCCAACTGATCCTCGTGGTCCTGACCGTCGTCCGAGTCCGACTCGTCCAGACCCGACGACGGCGTGTCGCCGCCGTAGACGTTGGCCACCCCGGCGGAATCCCGACGAAATCGCGTCGGCGGCTCGCCCTTGGACGCGGCCCATCCCGGGTGGCAGACGTTGTTTAACACGACTGCCGTCAACAGTACCGCCGTCGTGACAGTCGCGTACATGGTCATGGTGACCGCAGGTAGGTAACGCCACTATATATATATATATATATATATATATATTAATAATATAGGTACGCTACCCGCCCGGTGCGTTTTTATTGCGTCTTGGCCGGCGTACTCATCATCTATAATCAATAACAAATAGCCGCGCGATGTTATTTAGGGTGACGGTCATGATGTACTATTATATATATATATATATATATGAAATAAAGAAGGGGAGGGGGGGGGGAAAAAGAAAAAAAAAATGTTTATAACGCAATAACAACCTGATTTTTATCGGTAAACAACGGTTTTTTTGGCCGCCAGCCAACTCGCCGCACACCCTTCGTCATTACGATAGGATTCCCGCCGCACTTGGCCCGCCGACACGAAGGGTCGCGTGGAACGGCGTTATATTATACCGGGGGCGACGAAGGTGTGCGATCGTCATTAGCGCGACGGCGGCGGCGGCGGCGGCAGTGAGGCGCGGCGAGCGTTTAGACCGGACATTGCCGCCGCCACAGCTCGCGTCCCGCAAGAGGATATGAGCACGGAACGACATACGCGCAACACTTCCGTATTAAAACCACCGCTCGCGCTGTCGCTATCAGCTATCGCACGTATACATAATAATAATAATAATAATAATGTGCGTTACGCACGCGTTTGTTTATGTCTGTGCCGAAGAAAAATAGATACGCTGTGGCTGCTGCTGGTGCACCGGGACGCACCGGGAGGCCGCAGTACGTGTCGCGCACATCGTTCGCACTCGTCACATCGCCGACGGTGTGCGCGTTAGCGGCGGGGCGGCGGAATTTCGCGTACGACCTTCGTCGGTCGCCGCCGCTGCCACCGCGCCATCGTCCACCGCGCCATCGTCCACCGTCACAAAAATCAAAGCCGGCCAAAGTAACCGAGTGACACAAAATTACCTCCAACATGTAATCGTTGAATTAAATGTAACTAAACGAGTCGAATAATCTCCCCGAATACCGAGTTAACGCGGTCGCGAATAATTTATCACCGGTGTGCGGAGGGAGCGAATATCCAAGTTATCTCAACAAAAAGATTTATGACGATATTCACGCGAATGAGTCGCCGAAAAATGCCCTCGCCGCAAAATGAATAACTCGACTTTTATTCAAAAAATAACCTATGCATATGTGATGATGAATCACATATGATTGCTCGAAAAGAAAAATAATAAAAATATTTGATTTTGGTTCCCCAACACCCCCCACAGCCGCCGCTTACCGGGAATTTGCGCCGTTGAATGTACCTACTTACTTCGAGATAAATGTATTATAAAACAATTAAGTTATTCGTGACAATTACTTCTATCTTTTTGTTTTCCATTAATTATTTTTGATGATAATGAGAATAACTTTTTATACTTATCGCAATAGACAAAATTGTATATATATATATAACAAAAAAAAATAATAATTTTTAATACAAATTTAACAATCATTTCAAACTCTTTTTAAATCGTACGGTTTTCTCGGCGGAAACTTCATAAAGTAACTGAACTTAGTTACTTGTTGTTTGTAGTTACTTATAATTTATCTAAATTACTAAATCGAGGTAAGTTACTGTGTAACATAACTACTCAACTCGGTCACTAAAATTGAGTAACTTTGTTTAAAATTAAACTGTATTTATCTGAAATGCGTATACAATATGTGTACGTATTGTTCCGGGTATTATTGTACATAGTTTGTCGTATATAAACGTAGACGCCGATAATCGATTTTTTTTTTTCGAAAAACACTATACGATTACCGATTTATTTGAATAATTGTTGTCGGAATAGCATTTACTGTAACATCGGACTGTCGTGTCGTAATATAAACATGCGATTCTCGACCACCGTCCCTCGGTCTGTTTTATAATGAAAAAATTGTTTTTTTTTTTTTTTTTTGCACGTACAGTTTTAAACCGTGTATGGACATTTGGAAATATTTATCAGTATCTGATATTACACGTTATCGTATCACGCGTATTAAAATGGCAAAACTTTTTGATTTTTTCGAAAAATTGAACCCAAAACGGTCCGTAGTCCTACTTAATAAGTCATCCGGTGGTCCGCGACTGCGAAAACGTTGAAAACCGTCGACATAAACGATCTTACGGTGTATATTTATTTTTACGATAGATACGACTCGAAAAATTATGCATTTAAGTCATAAATACATGTAATAATTATTGCCTATACACGCGGATTTGTAATTGTATTTTATAAAATAACACGTGCCCGCGGAGTTCGCATTTTTCGTACGTTTTAATCGAAACGAAAATGATATACAAAAATAGTATCAAACAGTGGCGTGACCGGGAATTTTCAACGGGAGAGATTGTAGTAAATCGTGAACAATCATGAATTATTCATAGAATCCGTTTCTACATACATAACCAGACAGTGGGAATTCAAAAGCCGGATCCAAAGTCAATTTTTATTCGCTAAATCGGTATTTTCGTGGAAATACGAATGAAATTTATAATTTCAAGATTAAATTACTTACTAAATAAATACTCATGGTTGTATTTTTAAACCAATGTGGGGGGGGCATACTATTGCTCTCTGTGTATGCTACTGGTATTAAATATTAAAAAGTTTCTCGAAATTAAAATTTCATATACTTTAACATCATCACTATAGTACGTGCGAAATTCGGAACGTTTTTAATAACAAAAAAAAAACGTTTTTAGACAACAAAAACAAAAAAAAAAAAAAGAAAACGCACCTTTGTAAAATCTTAGTATAGCTTATTCGCTACACTCGGTATATAAAATTCGAAAAACTATAGAATAAAAAATAAAAACTGCTTACGGCTGTGCTTTCCATTGTAGACGGAAAGTTCAAAAAGTAGGATTCATAGAGGAATTTAATTTATATTTAACAATAAATCATCGCCGACGAAATACCATTCTGAACGGAGTTTGGTTAATAACGTTTTTTTTATGATTCCCGTTTAAATTTTAACTTTAAACGAAAACAAAAAAAAAAACAAAAAAAAAACTATTACATTACGTTAAACTATTTTTTTTTCGACTACAAAGTATAACTTACGATGAACCTGGTATACAATTTTCAAGCATAACCTGCCCGGTTAAAATAAAACTGATCAACGTAAAAACCAAATAAAAACTAGATAAAACCTCAAATGCAATATTTTGAAATTATTCCACGCCTAGACAGGGCTAATTTTAATGTTCAGTGAAATCTTCCGGTCTCTATGATTATGTTTAACCGGATTCAACAAAAAATCCAAATTAAAAAATGATGAAACCGTTATTGGCCCACATGTTACATTTTCCTACGGTTTTTCTTCCAATTGTTGAGAGAACTATAACGGAAATAAAAATATTACCCCCCTCAATGCGCTATATAGATCCAAAAGGCTTTCAGAAAAAACGCTACACTTGAAAATAAATCGGAACAGGATTTCCGGTAGAAAAATTGTTTACAGACAGAATATAAAAAAACACATCATAGTAAAACTAATACGCGTTCGTCGTTTCGCTCAGAATTGTTGTTTTTGTTTTTTTTAAATTCTTTTCTACAATTACAGGTTTTATTATTTTGACTGTTTTCGAATTAAAAAAATACGGTACTGTACAAAATATAAAACATAATATTAATATTTATGAGGGAGAGAGTGGCATTTATTTAAATTATACAACTTAAAATATATTTTAAGAAATTATAGACAGTTTTTTAAAACATTTTTTAAATTCGTTGTATTAATTCGCTATTAGTTTAGTAATATTATTTGGAAATTTGTCCGATTTCGTTCAACTTATAAAATATTATCATCCGCAATACCAAAAAAAAAAAAAAAAAAAAAAAAAAAAAAAAAAAAAAAAAAAAAAAAAAAATGGATTTTTCGTAATTAAAGTTTCAATTTTATTTTAAAATCGATTAGCATAATAATATTATCCTCTATAGGTTTTCAGCGACGTAACGAAGGGATTTTCGCGATACCGTGGGGGCACCTTTTAAGTTATTTAAGATTTTAATTTTATTGGGGCCGGGCAACGATGCGCTTGGGTTGCGGCGGCGGTAGTAGTGGGCTGTGGGGTAGTTATTAGCAGTCCGGCGGACAACGGACACGAATATATTTACCTCTCGACAAATTTTTAAGCTCATCGAGTTACACTGTAATGTATATTAATTGTGGCGATGCCGTTAAAAATAAATATTTCGTTCAAAATATAATATTGTTGATTTTTTTTTTTTTTTTTTTTTTTGTTTCGTTTTAACGCAATAATTAGGCGGTATTCTTCTCTTAATAGCGTATAATAATAATAATAATAATAATAATAATAGTAATAATAATGATATGCTAAATTACCATTGGATTTCGTTGGCGATATTTTCGTATTCGAAATGATATTAATATTTTCCGCCGTTCGTTATTAATTTCATACTGCGCCTATACACGATAAAATAATGATAAAATCGACATTACATACTGAAAACGGTACGTTTAACCAATAATACGCACGATAAATACTAGCGTGCGCTTATATTATACTACATAAATATATACATGTATATATATATATATATATTCGTATATGGAGCCGAATGAAATATAGTAAAACGTATAATGCGCGAAATTAATAGAAAATTTAATTAATTTTATGTTTATAAAGCGATATATTAATAGTATAACAAAGCGAAACCCCTCGGTAAAAAATATCGTCCGATAAACCAATAAAATACATTATATATTATGATGTTACAGTAAAACTCGTCCCCGATCACCGTAGTAAAAACTAGATTTAACTAATCGCGTCCTTTTAAAAGCTGGAAAACGTTTGGCATTTCGATTATTTTTCGAAATTGTACCGAAGACGTTTAGTAGATCCTATAAAATATGTTACGTTATAGCGATAGTCGACGAACGGATCGAACTTTATCGAACAAAAATAACGCGTGGCGGTATAACACGAATCGGTTTGGGTTCGGTAAATCGGACGAAATATTTTCATTATATTATCGAAATTAATCAAATACGATTGTTTTCCGAAATAGAATTAGAACCGTGCGTGAATATCACGGCGGAATATCTGTACATAGAGTCCACCGTTGTAGGTGTGAAGTTTGTAGGGCATACAGGGTACAGAGTAATTTTTAATCTTATATAGAAAGAGCGACGATAATCTTCGAGAGAGAGAGAGAGAGAGAGAGAGAGAAAGCGCATTTAACTTGTAACTTTGTAATATTTGTTCCGTGTAGCCAAGGTAACCCAGAGAAACAAACCAAACTAAAACCAATGTCACCGTTGTTAATTATTATTAGTGTTTTTAAAACTTTTTATAAAATACCATCGGGTTAAAATTTGGATCATTTTGCTCGACAAAAACATTTTTTCTCGAGGAAAAAAACACATCATATTAAAACCTATTTAGATTTATCGCTACACGCTGAATCTAAAAATTATAAAATAAGTAAAAATCAGGGCTTGGGACTTATAAGCCTTGAATTCCCATAAAAGTGCTTTAAAAACGTCAAAAGAATCACTAAACTAGCCCCCTCCCTAACGGCTCTATATAGTTTTATTTTTAATCATTTAATTTTGTCGAAATATATTTACTTTTTATTATTTTAATAATTTTACGTATTACAAAAAAAAAGATTATTTTGTGTTGTGTTAAACATTTTTACTTATTAGCCGGTAGTGGGAGGACATTTATCGGCCCCAACATGTTTTTATCTTATAAAAAAAAAATGTTAAGTGCTTTTTTCAAAGTTTTAGCTCTATTTTGTGGATATTAATTACCACAAGTCCCGAGCCTTGTTATATGATTATTAACGGTTATAGATATAAAAAAAAAAAAAAATGCGAACGATTTTAGAAGCTGCGCCGAACCGTGTAGGTAATTTATTTGTACCAGGGCTGTACTAAGAGAGCGGGGGCAAAAAGAGCAAGTGTTCTTGGGTGCCAAAGTGGCCTCAATTTTATCAAAAGCTAAATATTAGATTAATATCCGGTAATTTCGTTCTCGCCTTCCCAGTTTTTAATTTCATAGATATTTAAATTGTTTTACTATTGATGTATTTTACGATGGTTGGAAATTAAAAAAAAAAAACCTGAACAAATGTCGATTGTCGGGCGGTCACCTATGGCTACAAGGGAATCCACACGGTCGAAACGCCATACTATTAAATACTACTCTGCTCGGAATCGTTTTGGCAGAGCTTCGGCCGTATAAATAAGACGAAATAATTTGTCTAGAAAAGTTTAGTGTGATTTCTACCAGCGTCGAATTGGGCCGATGATTTCCATTTAGACACCGGTACGTAACGACTAAACGAAATAATTATAACACCGGTGTGTGGGGGAAGGCGAAACGAAACATTTTTTTTTTTTTAATAAAAATATGTACTCGAAATACGCGGGATCACGAGAGGACTAACCTAACTCGACCGGCCGACTAAATCGTCGGTTTGCGATAAAAAAAAAAAAAAAAAAATAAAAATTACCAAAAAGAAATCGCATCGCGCGTCGGCAACAATATTATTATAATTTTTGCGTTTTTAACCGTCCCGAAATTTTATACGAATACGCGGTGTATAATACGGCGGAATACGGGCCGGGGATTACTTTTATTACCGTACGCGCGCGTATGTGTTCGTTCGCCCGTCGTGCGGTCGCCGCTGCACTTATGTGGCGCGCGGGCCGGCCAGCCCCGTCCGCCCCGACCGCCGGCGATAACCGCCGAAATTCCACTGCCCGTGTCGGTTTTCGCCCGGCACTCCGCCTCGGCTCCGCCGTACTACGCCGGTGTTGCACCGAGATGGGTACCTGCGTATTTATACTAATGCATTAACGTACCTATGGTGTGTGTGTGTGTGTGTGTGCGTGTAATAACAACAACTGCTATAAAATAAGGTAAATATAATAATATTAGTGACGGTCCCCCGAGAGCGTAACGGGGGGGGGGGGTCGCGGATTATCCGGTGTGATACTCGTAATTATTATTATTATTAATATTATTATAATATTATTATTATTATTATTATTATGCTCCCGCCCGTACACGGCAGCCGTACTACGGTTAAATATTCGTATAGCTTCGTTACGGTCCGCAATACGCGGCGGTGTCCGGCTATAGCAGTGACGGGCAATGTACGGCCCGCGAAAGTATTTAATCCGGCCCGCCGAGGGTCCACCGCACACGGATAGTGGATACATGGCCCGAAAATTACGGCCACGTTTGCGTCGTCGTCTTATGTGCGCGAACAGGACTTGTTCGGCCGTGAAATTGCGGAAAAACTCAATCAGAAATCGATTGGCTCTACTATGAACGCATTTTCTCGCTGTTGAATGTTGCTTCGTCACAGCCGGGACCCGCTTTCGGAAAATATTATGGAAAATCAAAAACAATTCCGTATATCTCGCGTGCCTATTATATGATTTAATACACTCTACGTATATGCGCCCGGGATCAGCCGACTATTTCGCTATTATCGTAATACGCGGGACGGCCACATGTCTCCGAGGTGCCCGTCGACCACGGATACGCGAAATACCGTCTAACGGTACCATAGTGTTTTTTTTTTTTGGTTGTAAAAATTTTTTGAAAAAAAAAAAAAACATATCGCCGGGGGTGTACTAACCCCGTGGAGTCGGACCGGCGAGGGGCCGTGCGCGGGGCGTTTTAGTTGGGCGCGTACGGGTTTTTCGCACTAATATGATCGTGCCATCTGGTAGACGCCGCTCCGCAATCGCCGCTCGCCAAGCCACGCGTCGGCAACGTAAATAATATCACCGACAACAAAACGCAATAGAATCCCCCCTAATTCTATATTTCGCGATTTTATATTCTAATAATTTGAGAAATTTTTATTTCTCGTGGTACCCGGTCGATTCTTAAAATTGCCACCAGCTTTTGCGTTGTACGCACACCGCGAATCCCAATAATGAAACAATTGCCATAGGCGGTCGTAGTTTGTTACGATTTAACCAATTACAGTTTTGTCATCGTTTATATAATAGGTCAAAAAACGAATTTTAGATCATGTCCGGTTTTTAAACAGCGTTATCACGGAACGCGCGCCTTCTGCCGATTATGCCGGTAATGTTACTAATACGTCTAATAATAAGTGAATAGTCGGAAACAATAATTTATTACGCATCGTCCGCACAATTTTTCGGACACATAACATTTTTTTTTTTATATACTATAATCAGCCAAAAAATAAAAAAAATTATCAACGCTGACAATTTAGACAAAGAAATAACGAAAAAAGTGGGAGGAGAAAGTAATGTCGAGTAATCAATGGTAGACATTAATCAGTTTCAAAGTTAATTTGTTTTTCACTTTATAATTTTACTATTCGATTTATTTTGTCATTTCAACTGACTAAACTATAATTTAATTTGCATAGTATAACTTTCATAAAAATATCCTGCAGTTATCGCAGCACGCTAAAAACGTATGTTTGAGTTTGTTTTTATTTTCCTAAACTTGCAATGTGCAATTAAATTTAATCAGTTGCAGTACAGGATATTATGTCAAGTGTCAAAAAAGTATGTTATACATAAAAAGTGTCATATATATATAGGTATATGTTATAAAATACATTTCTCATACAAGGTATGCGTTATATAAAATGATCAAATTGCTTCTTTTTTTTTTTTTTTTTTTTTTTTTGTTATATTTGGATATATTCATATATTTGTTTGCTATATTATTATTTTATCTATCTAGTTTGTTTTATATTGGTATACATGTTATTTAATATTATTCGAAATATTGATTCTACGCTTCAGTACGTATACAGTTGATTTCTTTATCAAAAATATTTTTATACGTCGTGGATATTATTATTTGTCGGCGTGTTGGCGTACATAGCTAAGGAATGTCCGTGAATGTATTGTTGATCATATCGTTTTATTTTCTAATTGAATCTAATATTTTATCGGATGAATACCGACTACGGTTTACATAATAAAAATATTACACGGGCGGTGTATAGCGTTCGCCACTAGTCCACACTCAGATCATCAGTAATCACATCATAATAAGTACTCGTTATTTTTTTCATACATAAATACGGGCACGCATGAATTCTACAGTATTACCTAAAGACAAAAACAGCAGAAGGAAACAAAAAACGCACAAATAACAAAAACGACGTTCGTTTAAAATAATAATAATAAACTATGGTTGAAGATGAACTTCTACAAGCAATATCGCCTAGAATTACAAATTTTTCAACTTTTCATTGTTACAATTAAACTGTAATTCGTAGTTCGTATTTATTTCGGAATTTTTATCTATCTATCACCATTGTATACCGTCAGATGCCTACCTATATAAATATATATTATTATCGATAAAAAATAACCTTACGACACGAACAATTTGTGAAAAATTACTTTTCTTATATTATACAATTTTTATAAGACTTTGTTATTTTACGATACACGATATTCTAACATATTGTATGGGTTTACAATACGAAATATTATTGATACTAAATATCGAACGATTTTAAGTTGTTTTTTTTTTTTTTGTAAAAAAAAAATCGTTTTAAAAAAAATTAATTTTTCAACCGAGTGTATACATTTTTTTTTTTCGCATTCCAACATGACGGGTTTAATTTATTTTTGTGTTACCTAACTTTTAATTGAAGGCGAATTTTTTTTTTTTCCACCACATACCCGACCAAAACAAAAATAGTATCTATTACGTCACAGAAAAACCAGAAGCAATATTACAATAAAGTCGTACTTATAATATCTGTTGATATATATAATTGTAATACAATATTATAATAAAAACCCGTGTATAAATGTTAATATCGCGTACGCGCGCATTCGGTAAAACCGTATCGCGAAGGCGAAGGTTTATGACGGCGGGCGGGCGGGCGGGCTGAGCGAAAAAGCCATAATATAACAATGACGGTGCAGTAGTAAAAAGAGGAAAAAAAAAATATATAACAGCGGAAAAGTACTAATAACTGTATATAGCAAGACCAGTAAAATAATAATCGTAAACATAGTAAGGCATATATATATATATATATATATATACACGAATATTTGGAGGGTGTGGTAAAAATTATTACAAAAAGCAGGGAGATATTATATTATATAGGCAGTGAAGGTACCTATAATAACAACATTAACGCCGCGAGTAACCGTTATTCGAATGAAAAAGTTTTTCTTCTTTGTGCTGCGCCCGAGACCGGACATTTTCTACACGATTATTATTATATATATATATATATTTCAATTTTCGAGTAATAGTTAATACTTACAACCCCCTTTACCCGTTTCACCGTAAGCGCGTATGTTATAAAAATGGTTAGTCAGTCGTAAAACGAATATACATTGTGCACAATGTCCACGACGGAAACGAGGGACACTCCATAATAACTCAGCACCCTATATACATGTATATATATATATATATATATATTAAATATTTAAGGGCAAAATAGAATTGTTTTTATTAAATTCGTTTATTACGAGAATGCGCGACACGACTTCACTTTTATTTTTAAAATGAGAATTCCCATTATGAATACCGTATTATATATTCGGATTGGTCGGTTTTTTTTCTCCGGTTATTTCGACGTACGCGCCGATTTATTGTATTTTTGCACGAATCCGATTGACCAAACGATCAGCTACTTACATAAACAATTCAATAAAATAAGAAAATTGTTAAATTTGAATTTTATGTTGTTTTTTTTTTTTGTTTTTTTTTTTTTTTGTTCTACACGCCCACGGTCGCCCGTAATCGAAATTATACAATTTGACATTAGATATTAATATATTATTAAAGTAATAACTTGGGTATTATTTATTATTCGTTATAATTATTATAATATAATATTATTTTTTTAAATTTGTATAGATCGTATGGTTATTTGTTTCAACGAATTGAACGTCATGTAGGGGGAAAAATTATTATAAATGCAGATGTTTGTTTATCTAAGGGCAAAAAATACATTTTTTAAATTATACAATTCCATAATTTTGTAAAAATTATATTAAATAAATTGTTACATTAAAGTTCAATTATGTTTATATCGTGATATTTAGAACAAAAATGTACATACATTAAAATGAAAATGTCCATGTTCGAATTAAACGATTATTATTTATTTGTTAAATTGAAATAACTCTTGTTCAGTCAGTTTTGAATTGAGCAATTAACTTGAAAAAATTCGACTAATCCGAATATGGTATTTTAAATATGGGTTTCAATGTGTATAAAAAAAAAAAAAATATGTATAAAATTGCTATTTTATTGAATGTCCCTTTTTTCCGCGGACCCGCTGTATAATCAATATGATATTGTAGTCATCGTAATATATATTATTAAGAAGTACGAGAAATTATACGGATTATTTAAATTGCGAATCTATTTATTTTACAAGAATGACATTATACCGTAAGTTGCATTAATATTAATATATTATAATAGTATTTATAAAAACTTCAAACGAATCGGTTTTTAGTGTTGAGTCGGCGTGACTTTTTTTTTTTTTCAGATATCCAATAACCCGATATTTGTTACCGATAACGGCGACAACCGATTTGATAAGTAAAAACTGGAAACGGACGAACCGTTAATGAAATTAACGGATATATCGGAAGAAACCCATATTTGTTTCGCTATGGTTTTCCCGTGTTCCATGGACATTATCATAAACGATTTTCTCTGTAAATGTCCGTTTTGAAAGACAGAAAAAACATAAAAATATATTCTCAATATCGGCTTATGCAAATACCCATTACGAATCGTTCTTATATATATATACGGTTTTTGTGATTCAGACGATTGCGTTTAAAACTCGAAACAATACAATAATCGTTATAGTAGTATATATATAAAATTACATTTATGCAAATCATTTTATTATCATTGGGATATTTTATGTGTTGTACTTATTTAAATGACAACCCCTATATAATGTCGAGCCTCGCGACGAGCTAAGCTATTAATTTCACAATGATGTGTGCCTTTTCCCCTTTTCTCGCAAAACCCTTAATAGAGCCGTATTAATACTCGAATAGCTACAAACAAATGTTTACATACGTATTTAATTGAATTTATTTTAATTTGACTTAATATATTATACGTATTCAATTGAACAAACTATGGATACTACTATAAATAAATATTTATTTTTTTTCGAATTTCTCAGTAATATTGTAGTTTATTATAGATTCGGAGCAAACCGAAAAATCTATTAGTTTTACTATGATGTGCGTTTTTGTGAACCACTCTTTTATCAGACATCTGGCTCCAATTTTCAACAGTAGTACATTTACTGTAAGAATTTTGGGTTTAGTTGGTCCGTTAAGGAGGTTATTTTTTTTTACTTTCGTTGTAGATTTCTTAATAATTGGATAAAACTGGGGAAAAAAACATAGGAAAAACAGATCAACAAATTCTTGAAAGTTGTACGCCAGGTTCGTCGTAGTAAGCTGTACTTTGTAGTCGAGCGTAATGAAGTAGTTTTTTTTATTAGCGTATAAAGTTAACATTTAATGGAAATTGTAGTAATCACGGCAGTATAAAACATGTTTAACCGAACTTCGCTCAGAATCGTATTTTGTTAGCAATAATTTATCGCTGCGTACATTTATAAATTAAATTCCTATGTGTATCTAATACCTTCTTAAATTTCCATCCACAATCGCCGAACACCCGTGAGCCGTAGCCGCAAATATTTTTAAAAGTCGGTATTGATCAATAGTTATTAAAGCGTTATAGCATTGCACTCATAAATGCAGTTTAAATAAATGAGTTGTTACATTTATAAGCATAGCAGATAAATATAACCTTATCGTAAAACAATAATTGTTGATGCACTGTTGCGTTTTATTTTTACTTATATTTCGTCTAAAATATTCGATATAAATACGCGTCAATGTGTTATGCAGCAGATATTTTCACATAATAAAATTAAAATTATTGCTACGTTAAACCGTAAATTACAAAGTACAAAATAAGTTAAGGAACTGCAAAACAAAAAAAAAATAATGTATTATTGCGAAAATAAAGTATATAATAAAATAAAATTTATTTATATATGTATTGTATTTAAAATCACAGTTTCAGAAAATAACAAGGTTTTTACAAGGAGAAATACACCTAGGATTATCTTTTCTTGCACAAAAAAAACTTGTTGTGATACTTAGCTGTAAAACAGAATTAATTTGAATACAAAAAATATTCCGTTTTATATGTAAAATTGCATTAGTTAAAACAATATTAAATGAATATTCAATACGCACACACAAATTTATAATAATATCAATTTTTAATTTATGTTTACATGTGTAAGGAAAATAAAAATGGTTCTTGGAGATATTATGGCCATTAAAGTCTAATTAGATTCTCAACAAAGAAAATTGTTTCAGTCCGGTAAAAATGCTAGAAAATGAAATACAAAATTTATACGTTCAAAATTAGACCGTTGAACTCGATCGTAAAAAAAACTTCGTAATTTATTATTGTCAGCGTTTTAAGTTGTGATAATGTTCGTTAATAAACGAGCAGTTTTAATTTATTTTGTGATTGTGAATAAATAATACAGATATTGATTTCAATTTAGGTATTGATAAATTGACGGAAAATATTGTCCAATATAGACGTATTTTATTTCTCCGCGTTTACTGTAAAAGCTATCAAATTTTATAAAAGTATGCATACATAATCATTTTATAATATATATATAATAAGATGCGTCCTAAACATATTTTTTTTTCTTTGTCATACGCCTTATATGCGGTGTCTATTTGTGTGTTTGAAGGGGCGTGCCGAGGGAGTGTTTTTGGGGCTTCGCACACCCCCTACGAATATATATATATTAACTATATCTCTGGTTTACTATTATTATTATTATATTTTTAACGAAAAGTATCACTATTATAATAAGTTTCACTATTATTATACGTTTTATATTGCATAAACCCCTTTTCCCCTCACCGTTAAAATACGATTTTCGACACGCCCCTACAGTGTGTTTATGCGCGCGTGTGTGTGTGTGTGTGTGTGTGTGTGTTTGTAATATAATATTTTATACATTTTATAGCCGTCGATTAAAAAAAAGCAATCGTTAATCATTTTATGATAATTATTATACTCAGAACATTCGATTAAATAAGCACGGCCGTATAATTACATCCAGGTGTAATTATCATTGCTACGGCGATATTTTATATTATTTTTTAGATTTCGCGCGTACCGATCAATGTTCTTTGGTATTACTGTGGTGTGCGTTTATTCCCCCGTCTGTGAATAACTTTTTTTTATTAGATAATTTGTTCCAATCGAAAAACCGTCAATAGAGCTATGTTTGTTACATTTTGAATCTAACCGGCGCATTTTCCACGCAGTTTTCTTAGTCGTCAGGATAAATCGGGAACATTTACGTAATACTGGTTTTCCGTTATTGCCGATTTTGTTTTTTTTTTTTGTTTTTTTTTCGCTGTTTTTCGGTTAACAATAATCTTAAAAGTTTTGCAGTGGCGCGAAACGATAATAAGGGGCTTGTGTGATAATTTCCAAACCGGGGCCCGTACCCGCTAATAAAAATGACCTTATGTTCTACAAAAAAATCGTTTTCTCATAGCTTTATACTTATACTCGTATTACCAGCACTAAATAATAGTAAAACAAAATATCGATTAAAAAGTTTAAAACTAAATACTTATAGTAGGTAATTCAATTATTGCCGAAAAGATAATAATAAACTGCAGTTATCAAATATTTCTAACATTGTAACTTATCGCTATAATAGTAAAAATGGCCACTGAACCCGAGCACTATAAATCGGTTTAATGAATTCCAATTTGAATTGGACGCCCACTCACTTCCCGTGCACGGTCGTCAGAATACGATCGCATAATTATGTTTTTTTAATTAATAATCATACCAGTGAAGTAGAATAGGTTTTTTTTTTTCAAAAAAAAAAAATTGTATTTTTAATCCGCAGCGATCGCTCCCTAGGTCCCACTCTGGTTTGTATAAAAAACGAAAAATGTGGCTCTGATACGAATAATTCGTACACGCTAATAGAGTAGAGGTACCTAACCGTTATTATTATTATTAATATTTTTAATACTTATACAAGTGTTATTAAAAAAAAGTAAAAGTACGAGTGGCCGTCCAATTATGAAAACGCTGCAGAATAAGAAGGCCTGTGTGCCTATTGAATGTTTAACCGCGTTATGAATAGCGGTAAATTTGAAACACGGAAGAGGAAACCGCGTAACTCGTATTGCCGGGGCCGTAAATTATAAACCAATGTGACTCGCGTGCGTTGTTTAAAAATCTAAATATCGCGCCCACCGGAGCCCCCGAAATTGGCCTAGACGATAAAATATCCTATTTTATTTCCCCACTATCATCACGCTTTCGCCTACCTTGCAATAGAAACGTAGATAAATACAAATTTATTACAATCGAGTTTAAATGCATTATTATTATTATTATTATTCCACGACAAAAAAAAAAAAAACCCTCCCGTGTTAGTTTAGATTAATTCAACGTGAATTAAAACTTTTACAAGATTAAACAGCATTAATATTAGTTTATGCGTATTTTATAATGCATATGTTGTTTAATTGCCGATTTTTCGGGATAAATATAATATTTGATAAATCCGTTACAATAGAATTATATTATTATCTCCGTCAAACGACAAATGTAGAATATTTAGATTAAAAAAAATGTAAGTAATTCAAGTCCAACCTAATAATACGTACAATTTAGATTAATAACCAGCGGCTTTTCCTGATATTTACTATCAATATAAAACCGTGAGCCAATATTAAATCAACTAACTGATAATTTCGGTTGAATAACCAATTTTTTAAACGATTGTTCCGCGGAGAAATAATTGACGTTGTTCCACCAAAAATATCGGGTCATATATCGATTGCTATAAAAATAAAACCTGATATCCTTAAATACTCACCACTCATATAAATATCGAAATGGTTAAGACCGCGTGAAGATGGCCCGACATAACGAATTTATACGACGTACAATATGCATTCATACTGTCTAATTATTACGTTGAAAACTTAGTGTTTTCTAAAATATTATTAATTATTACCGGGCGTCGTCAAATTTAATATTCACTTATTTCTCTCTCGTCTACGCGTTCGCATTTATATATAAGTATAGTTAATAATAATTATAAATGTATACATGCCGTAAATAAAATATAATATTAAACGATGGCTGCAGCGGTTCATATACCCGATGATAATAATAATTTTTAAGAGACTTGGGCGCGGTGAATTAAATTACGATATTCGAATTATTATTACATATTCTGTATTTTACTATATTTTTATATAAAATATATACAACCTTTATAACTAGTGTTTGTTATGCAAATGCGTATTCGTCTACGCCTAGAATAATAATTTTGATTGAAAATGTCGACGTTTTGTAATGTGTAAATTTTACGGTTAATTTTTTTCCTCGATATTCGAGTAAAAATGACTATAATTGTATAAAAATTGCATTTTTTTTTTTTATAAATAGTTACAATTTTTTTTATATATATTTCTCCGAATGATAAAATGTATTTATTTTTATTATCTCAGAGAATTTACGCCAGGCTGTAGCGTCTCGTTTGTACATGTTCAAGGCATTACAAAATGCATTACCATAAATAACGTTATAGGGCAAACTTTACAAAATGAGATACACTCTATGTATTGAGTACCTGTTATATCGTATTATTCGTCGTTGTAAAACGAAACCAAGGTGTTAAATTGTAATTTTTTAAAAGATATAATTGTTCGAAAATGCCATTAACCTCGTCAATTATAATTTTAATTTAAACGTCCGGAAAATGCAGAGCTTAAGTGCCGTCGGTTTTTTTTTTTTTTTTTTTTTTTTTTCTAATTGAAATTGCGCCACTGGTGTCTTCTAAACACACATAATAGTTATGTAGTTTAATTGATGGCGATATAATCGAATCGCCCGGCCAACTAATCCGACGACGACGACGACGCTGACGACGATTGTGTTTTTATATTATTTAATGGCGATTATTTGTTGGCATAAGCAGAACTATGAGTATACTCATAGGAATTTTAATTGTATTTTTTTTTTTATTTTTTTTTTTTTAAACGTTCTGTTCCAATTTAACTCGCAATAAAGACATTTTCCCCTCATTTTTTCCGCGCACGAATTCAACAATATTTTTCGCATAAAAATCCGGGCCCCGTTTATAACGCTACAGTTTTATTTATTTCAATAATATCGTCTACGGACTGACATGTCGTCGTTACCTATATTATTATCCGGGGAGGGAGGGGTGGGGGGGGTTATATATATATATATTTTTTTTTTATACTATTATAATATAATAATATTATCACGAATAATAAAATATTATATTGACCTCCTCCTCCTCCTCCTCCGACGTCGTCGCCGTTATATTTTATTATTAAGTCACCTATATATGTACCTATGGCAATAGTAATAGCCGCGTCCCGGGCGTTGCGTCGCGCCGCGCGCGATGCCGAGACGCGGCAATACTATACAAAAGAGAATAATATAGTAGCTGTAATACGCGAATACGTCGCTAGCCTCCTTTTATTTATTTTACTTTTGATTTTTATTTCTTTTTCTTTTTTTTTTCTTTTCTTTTTGCGGGAGCGTGTGCTTTTATTATATACGTATATATATATATACGGTGGGATGCAACGGGAAATATACAGTAGTAGTATATAGTATAGTATATTATATATATATATATATATATATATATATATATAGCAGTATAATAATAATAACAAGTGCGAATCTCTACTGCGTGTTTCCGTCGTCGTCGTTGCAACGATAATAGTAATAGTAAAGAAATAAAAGGCGAAAAAAAGTTTAAAAGAAAAATAATAATAATAAAAAAAAAAAAAAAAAAAAAGAAGTTTTTATTATTATTATTATTATTTTTTACGTGTAGTATTATAGTGTGTGTGTGTGTGTATGTATTTATATATATATATACACAAGTATTATATAAGTATAAGGTAAGTATAATACAACAACACGTATATAAATAGTAGTTGTAGTTAAAGTATATAATATAATAGTATATAGTAGCCGACGGGAGTCTTTGGCCGGTAGTAAACGTCGTCGTCGTCGTCGTCGTATAGAGTCAATGGGTGTAAATAAAAATCAAAAGTAGAAAAACTCTATTAGTCCGCGACGACGACGACGACGTCGTATAATAATAATAATAATAATAATAATAATATAACAATACAAAATGCAATAATAAATATATAAACGTGTGATAATATAATATAACAACGATAATAAACTCACTTTAAGGACGACTGATGGACGACGACGACGGTGATTCGCTGGCATAATATCCCCGACGGTCCTCGGGAATAATATTATATCGTGTTCTGAAATCTAAACAAATATTGGGAAAAAAAAAAAAAAAAAAAAAAAATTGATGAATCGATAGCGACAGACAGACGTAAGTTGAATAGAGCAGTAGTAGCCTATTATTGTGGTAATTTTTGTTTGCAAATTTTATGGTATTTTTTTTTTTTTTTTTTTTTTTTTTTTCTTACGATAATTTGATATTTGATGTAAAATCGGTTTTTTTTTTTTATTTTTTTTTTTTTTTACGAATTTCTACGATTATTATAGGCGCGTACTAATCATAAAAAAAAATCGTGTGAAATATACGGATTACATTGGAGAAAATAATTAACAAGAGTGTACAAGAAAAAAAAAAAAAAAAAATATTTATATATATATATATATATGATTACGTAAAAATAATAATATTACGTTCGTGCTGCGAATGCCGTGTGGTACGGTAGGTGCCGCCGTGCGGACGGCCGATTGGAGGGAACTGACGGACGCAACCGAACCGATGCTGCCGCCGACCGGAGTAGGCAACACCACCGCTAGTGCTACGCGATACCGTCGCCGCGACGCTGCAGCTCGGTCTCCGTTGTCTGTGGGCACCGTCGCCGTGTCGCCGTTTCCGTTTGTCCGTACCCGTCGCGATCCGGTCCAGGTGCGCGCGCGGTGCCCCCGGCCGAACGCATTTGACGCCGCGCAAACAAGAACGATTGGCCGCGCGACAACACGACGCGGGATTAAAAACCCGTCCGTAATAATAATCGAGAAACGATTATTACGGTTGTTATTATCGAATACGCCGCCCAGGCGGGAGAAAGGCCGCAAAGACGGGCTGATTGACCCTAAACCTCCCCCCCACCCACCCAAGGGTTTTTAATACCTATACGGGTTATAAGGGGTTTACTTTATATATACGACCAAAAAAAAAAAAAAAAAATAGAAAAAAAAACCGAGCGAAAACCCGCGTAAGCCCCGCCGTCTTGGATTTCGAATAGAATCCGGATTATTATACAAATGAATAAATAATTATTATACTACGGCGAAGCCGGCCGGATATGATCCGTTATCTTTAATAATATTTTTAGTAAAAACCGACGCGATTACGGAAACGTATTTTTGTACGTTTTAGTGTTAATATGTAATGTGCAACGGCGCAATATTTATCGAGGAGAACCGTTACATATTATTATAATATTATACGCATAAAACGCGTAAAAGTTTGTACCCGATTATTATTTTATGATTTTTTTTTATTTTTAACACCTTGTATAGGTGGTAAAAAACTTTTGCCGAAGCCCATATTTCCCCTCTTGGGGGGTTACGAAATGCGGTCTTTGAGTGGTGTTTATATACTCGAAGTGCGTTCTAGACGTAAAGTCAAAGTACTCTCTATACATAATACACTTTAAAGAAAATACCTAGAAAATCGTTTTATTTTCGTATATATCTCACTCGAGTACAAATAGAAATGGACATTAAACATTGTAAAAAAAAAAAAAAAAAATCCAACAGGATAAGATATACCTATCTCGCTCTACCCCCCACCCCCCGACTTTTCTTCCCAATATAATCGTATTTCTGTAGTTTTCAGAAAAATGACAAAGGAATCGCAGCAACACCTACGTCGAAGAGGAAAATGATGTCGATGAACCTCTAATACCTCTAATACTTGTAAAAATCACCTCGGGTAGAAATACGAAAGGGAGAAAATTGAAAACGTTCGGTTAGGTAACATTTTGAAATAGAAAAGTCGGCGTGGCGGCGCGACAATACACGAGAACCATTAATAATACGAAATTGTGGTGTTTTGTGTTTTTTTTTTTTGTTTTTTTTGGAGCGGCGAGGACTGTGGTGAGGGGAACAATTGGCAACAGTGAAATATTATTGTCCTCCTTATCGTTTGTCTGACAACTGTAATTCTCCGGGCGGTAGGTGTAGTGCGCACGGAGACTTACATAAATATATACATTATACATTATTATACACGGAACATTAAGCCCGAGGGCCGGGTGGCCGCATTCGTGCCCCGCGGATTGAGAGAGACGCTCTCGAACGAGAACGATATTTAAAACGGTCCGTCCAGTTTATTCTCCGGTCTAATTATCGTCGGGCCGCCGGCACGCCGAACCCGGCGCACCGTCCGCGGCAGTCGGTCAAAGTCTACGGGTGGGTACCCGTCGGCGCTGCGAGAACCGCCGCGGATTCTGGGCGGGGGGGGGGGTGGTTCCGGGCGTCCCGGGGCCGCTATAAATTAAACGCGGGATCACAACGCGCCGCGCCGTATCAATGCGGTAGGATAAAAATGCCTAGTGACGGTTCGACCGTATGTCGCGTCGCCGTTACCCCATACTTTATACCGGCGCACAGTCTTACCGGATTATAACCCCGCACGGCCAAAAGTCGAATGTATTAAATTTCGCGGTGTTATGCCAATAGAATTTCGGAAAGCCAACCGACATGGAGAGAGTTTGAGTATTTTTTTTTATAATTTTTCGAATTATACAACACGTACAACGCGATAATTTAGTGTTTTACAAAGTAAAATAATATTATAGGCCCGTATATATATTACGGCCTCGTTCCTAGTCGATAAATTTAATTGCGATAAATAATAAATTCGGGAGTGCCGTTTTTAACACGGTTCTTACCGACGAATAACGGGCCGCCCGTCAACGACGGGTAATGCAAGACAAACGCCGCTCGCGCACTGATTCAATACGATTAATTGAATCGGATCGGTCGGGATTCGATTCGACAAAACGAATTGAAATTTCTATCGTTCACACGTATACACGGCGGTACAGTGTGAAACGAAACAAACAAACGTCTACATATATATATATATATATATATATATATATACATTGCACTGCGCGGACCAGAGGGAGATAAACCGTGTTGGTGGTGTGTGAAAGGGCGAGCGTGGGGGCGAGAGACCGAGAGGGATACGGTGTAATTAAAAAACAATTAGCCGGTCCGTTGTGCGGCGGTGCTCATTATTGTCAACCGAGGAGACGAGGAGTCGAGAGCCCGTTATCGTCGCATCGCGAGTCGTTTGTGAATTATGTGTTTATTGTTGTTTGTTTTGTTTTGTTAATATTGCTAACTGTATATACGCGCCGTGCCGCAGACCGTGTGCATCCAAAAGTGTCTAGTGGACCGGAATTTAATCGGCCGTTCCCGAACACAACAATCGGCCGCGGCTTTTATTATATTATAATATTTAAAAAACACCTAATATAATAACGCTCTATTTATATATATATACGCCGTGCACTATTGTTTTACCCGTATTATTTCCGTTATACACTATAATAGTACGCTCGTATTATTTACATTATAATAATGTTTTAGACGACGGCGGCGTGTCCGTGTGGCTTGAGCCCAAAATACCAGTGCCGTGCCCGGGAATCTTCAACGGTAGGCGGGACGCAGTACCCGGGTTACACCTGAACGATTATATATCGTCGACGAATCGCAGACTTCCGACGGTGTGAATTGCAAAAGCCGGATCCAAAAACGCCAAATTCGTATTTTGAATTACTAAAAAAAAAAAAAAAAATACACACAAACGTCGTAACGTTAAGCTAATGGGGACGGATAACCTAACCCGCACCCCGGCACACCACAGCCGAAAACTAAAACTATGTGCGCAGCACGAGATTATCACGAGTCGGATCTCATGATTTTATTATACACGACTAACTATCGTATTTTAGCATTTCGTACCGTAGGTCGTATTACAATAATATCGTGACACGCGGGTATTTAATTGTTCCGGGAGGTTAGTAACACCGAGATACCGGATAATATCCGATTTCGGTTAAAAGTGCTTATTACGTGGTCTGCATTGTTACATTTCTACATTTTTATGTACTATGGTACCGACAATGACTACGTCCAAACTTTTTTTTTTAAATAACCGTAATAAATAACGATTTTACTTTTGTAACTAAATATACACAATGACTATTGTCGATAAAGAATCGAGACACAAAACGTATTATTTATGAATATTAATAACTTTAATAAAAAAAAAAAAAAATCGCAATTCAATTTCGGACTTTTAATACATCGTACACGCGAGGATAGGTTCAGGCCAATGTTTTGTAAATATCCACCGCGCGGTCAAAAAAAAGAAAAAGAATTATCGTCACTCAATTTCCTTCGAGGAGACATTGCTATGTGCTGCATTCGCTCATCGGGAGTATTGTGTAACTAAACGAACGTATTTTACAACATCATTCATGTAGATTAAGTTAGACTATGGTATGTGTGTAATTGTCATGTGTTACGAAAGTCACGTCCCTACCATCGAACCGTCTCTGTTACCGAGCATTCTCTAAATAAATTACAAAAGTATTTCAAAGGCATTTACATTCGCCCGAATAGCGTCATGATATCTCGTACAAACAATACTTAATTCCGTTTTGTCTTATTTGTACACAAAACAGGAAATAAAATGACGGAATACTAGTAAATACAAATAAATACGTAATACCCCTATTATTCTACGATTTACCATTTATTCTACTGGATACACGGTAATCAAAATCTTTGCCCACCGGGTGTCCGTTCGAGTAAATGTCCATAATAAATAAATAAATAAAAATTGGGAAGGTAGAATATAGAGGGAAATTGAATTTACGTAGTAATAAATCATTTTTTTTTTTTTCATTGGTAACTGAAAACGATGCGAGCCGATGTCCAGTTAATCATGTTTTGAAATTCCGTAATTTTTTAAGATTTTCATTAAAATTTACACTTATAAAAGTGAATTAATAATTTATCGTTAAATATTCGGAAAAAACTTAAAATTCCTAAAAAAAAACAGTTCAAATATAGAATATAATGTTTTGAACATTTGTCCGCGCTTAATATTAATATTCGGTGACAATTTCAAGTTCCAACGATTAAGCGAATGACAACAAAATGAAAAAAAAAAATCGAAAACAATGTAACCATTGCCGTACATTTTCGCGGGTTTTCCATATTATTAAGAAAATTATAACGAAAAACAAACGATTTCTCTAGTGCGCCGTCCTGTGCCGAAATTATTTCTGTAAAATGTGCTACACTCGGAAATCCGAACGGTACGGTGGTCTGGCGGTAAAGTTGTCCGCGGACGGAAAAAAAAAAAAAAAAAAAAAATATTTAAAAATGTCGAAGAAAAAAAAAACACACACACACACACACACACATACATCGTAGTGAATACAATGCACGAGCACGAGTTTCGCTCGGTACCCACAATAAAAGTTCGTAAATATTTTTCCAAGCCGCGTATACTACTGTTTTACACGTACATGCATATGAATATATATTATATTTGATATTATTTTGTGATGACGATGATGGTGTGTGTTCGAACAACATACACACACGAACGGGCCGGGACTGGCGAGCAGCTAGGCGGCAAAGGTCCCACCCCCCACCGGGCGCGGGAAGGCGGACGGATGGGAAGTGAAACAAATTGCTCGATGCCTTTAGCGTGTGACACATACACGAGCGTCGGCGCGCGCGCGCGCACACACGGATGGAACGTTAAATGTATCAGAAAATTGGAAAATACCAAAACGCTCGGGACGAATGAACAATACGCCGTGCTCTGTACGTATGTGTGTATACCGCGTGCATTGTATATACGCGCGCGTATTATAGATTTTCGGGAAATAAAAAAAAAAATATATATATGTATAAAAAACTTTTAGTAATGAAATGTGTCGGTGGGTGGAAGGAGGGACAGAGGTTAGAGGGGTGGATGGGGGGGGGGAAAAAACTTAAGAAGCGACACTCAAATGGAGAACGCAAACGTACCGTGTACACCAGTATTTTCGTTCTTTATCCCGCGTAGTAGTGGTATTTATTTATTTTTTTATTTGATTTTTCTACTGTAGATTGTGACTGTACAGTGTATATATAGTGTAATCGGTGTCAGTGTTCGAGACATAAGGGTGACGTTTATTATTTGTATTTCATAGTGAATATACTATGTACGTGTATATATATATATATAAATACTGTGGCGTTTAGATTGTTACCGGAGGAGCTGACAACTAGAGAGACGCGTTTATTTCAATATTGATTTTGGTTTTTTCGTAGTTTTTTTTTTTTTTTTTATGTAAATCATACAATAACGCGTAATATATATTATAATTCAAACTACCGATATAGTGTACACGGTACGTGTAATATAATAGTATATCGTGTACATAAATTACTATAATAGTGTAGTCGTACTAATACTCCTGTATACCGACTCGGATCAAAAGAGTACAACTATTTTATTACAATATACGTACACCGAAGTTCAAAATAACGGTGTAAACACAACAGATATATAACGGTATGTGACACATTATACAGGGTGATTGTATTTTTATTTTTTTTATTTTTTTCATTATTATGGAATTTACCGGTATACGCTTTATTCGAACATTTTAACCCGTTCTCCTTATACACCGTAAACGAGTACGAGATTTTGATTTTCACTTTATAAATCGTTTTTCTTAACACGTAATATCCGATAAATGAATATTACGATGGGTCGTCATTTGAAAATTAGAATTTCATACGCGTTCACGGAGTATTACACGGAGTGTATTAAAGACTAAGACCGTGTTGGACAACAACCGAAATATATTTTACACAAAACCCTCGTAAATAAATAATAATCACTGGATCGTAAAAAAATTAAGAAAACACTCTGTACAGATGCCGCGCGTCGATTCGTGCCCCGCGTAGTACGACGATATGCCCTATACCAGACAAATCGTAATAAAAATAATATAAATAAAAAAAATAAAATAAAAATGTTTTACTTTGTAGAATAAAAAAAAAAAAAAAAATTAAAAATAAAGAAATACTGCAATATCGATAGAAGGGGGAAGTTTTGCGATTCATCATTCATCCCTCGGAGGCAGCGGCGGCGATACGACGGCGGCGGCGGCGGCGTCGTCGTCGTCGTCGTCGTAACGGGCGTCACGCCGACGCCGCCAGAAACGACCTGCCGGCGACGCTAAACTTTTATCACCATCCTCCTCTACCCCGTATACATATATATATATAAATATATAATTATAATCAAATAAGTAACAATGCACATAATATATTAACATATTGTGACTATGCTCCGACACACACACACACACACACACACACACACACGTGTATAAAATATATACGTTTTAAACTCCGTCGTGATTACACGCGTTTTATCGCGTTTCGAGTCGCACAAAATAATAATACCTAAACGTAGTCATTATTTACTTTTAACGAAACAAACAATAATTAAAATGAAAATCTGACGATAAGAGATTCTTCCGAGAGATCAAACAACGTGACGGATTATAGGCATATTTTAATGAAAAATAATCTTGTCGCATTAAAGAAGATATATATATCGATATCAAAGAGACACTTATTAAAATATATGTTTATAGCGTAGCGACAATCGGGTGTGAAATAAATGATACCGTAATGAAAAAAAAGAAAAACAAATAATAGAAGCTTTGAAAACGTAGGGAAAAGGCAATTTAGATAGTGAGGTGGTAAACAAACGAAGAAGGAGGAGTACTGAGGAGTCGTTAACGAAAATCTTACATTCGTGGACGGGATTAGGACAAAGCATTGTAAAACGGTTAAATATTTTCCGAGTCTCCCCATAAGCTGTACAATATAATTATATAGGGTATTATTAGAGGGAGACTACTGCAGGGCAATAGCTCTTATTTAGGGCGAATTAAAAATCATTCAAGAGTCAAAACTTTGAAAGGACTAATAGAAAAGTCAAATCGATTAGAATTAAAATCAGAGTTTTAAACCAACCTACAGGTTGAACAAAATAATTATTAGAAATTTACTAGTCTTTATGTACGATTATATATTATATTTATATACATATAATGATTCGAAAAGTCCTAAAAACGAATGTATCCCGAACATCAAAATAATCAAAGTATGACGAGTGTATACAGACTTTAAATTTCTAACAGGTAATGTGGCAAATAAGTATTTAAGGTGTTACAACGGTCCTCTGACTCCAATAGACTTTATGCATAATGTTATTCACCGAATTCAAAACGACAGCATACTCATTATTATGATTGAAAAAACAAAAAATTCAAATGTTTTTAATGGTACGAAAGATTGTGTGAGAATTTATTAAACATCGAAATATCCGCCTGTGGAAACATAGTAAATAGTGTCGTCTTCAGTTTGACAAGATATGATTTGTTGAAGTTCTATTAGAGCTTGCAGAGTTTTGAAAACGCATTTTTACATTACAGCCCGTTAAAAATAACAGAGACGTTATAGGTCACTGTTTAAAAAAAAATCCCGTAAATTACATATTATTATCGATAAACGTATTATTATCTCGGGAAGTCTACACAATCTTTCTGTTATTTAAATTTTAAATATTATTTTGACGGTATTAATTTATGGGGTTTTTTTTTTTTTTACTTTATTCTACCGAGCGTAGTATAATTTTTTATAATATAATATACGAACTAAAGACAAAAAAGTAGTTTAGCTTAATAGAGATTAATATACCTTGGCCTTTGAATACCTCGACCAGGTTTTGAATAAGGTCAGGACTCCAGCTGTAACCGTAGGCGGGTACCCGCGTGTTTTTATGCGCCGTTGACGTGAGAAACGGCAGGGAACGACCAAATATAATCACCGGAACAACCGCGGAAAGCCAACCGGTCTGTGTCTTGCAGGCATTTTATGGTATTGCCAGTGACAGATTCCAAGGGTTTATTCGGTCTTTCAATATTAGGGTTGTCACCGCCACCCTTCTAGGCTAACCCCCCCATCACCCCAAGAGTCCCTTATCAAACGACACAGACAATATTATATTATATGAAACGATATTTTTCTTTTATTGCCGCAGTTACCGCAGTTAATGCGGTTAGAGAAGTCGTACAATATAACAGAGCAAAATATAAATATTTTTAAGACAAATTGGCCGAGTCGTATGCTTATGTGATAAAATCAATATATATGTATATGTATTCTATTTGAGCCTATAATATAGAGCCGGAAAAATGTATTTTACAAAGTGGAAAACAATCATATTGCTATAGGGTCTGCGAGATGGAGTGAAAAAATATATGCAACATACTCGTATGAGAAATTCGTGCGTAAATGGATAAATTGAAAACCGATGATGGAAAACATGATAGTATACAAAAATTACTTACGAAATTCTCAATACGATACCGTAAACGATACGGAAACATTAATGCAAATATGTGCCGAACACTGAACTGTTTTAATATTGCATTATATTGTATTCACAAGTGCCCAAAAACCTTGGTATACGATGTTACCCCTTTTATATTATTATTAATTTATATCGTTTATAATTCGTTGAATAGGCAAATCATTAATTATTTACGGGAATATAGTGAAATTGCCTATACCAAACGCCGCCGTTCGTTACTTTTAACGTATACTTACGTGTACACTATTATTATGTCAATATCAATAATAAATACAAATATTTGTTACCAATAGAAAATGTTCAGATAATATGTTTGTCAATTTATATTTATTATTTATGTATTTTATATGGATTCTTTTTTTTTTTTTTTTTTTGTTGGCTCTCGAAATACTTGCAATATTAAGGTGACATGCCCTCCCTGAAGCCTGTACCAATATTTAACAGCATAAAAGTCGATTTATTTGACTTTATTTAGTGATATTCAACATCGTTCGTGAATCAATTTTGAGTTCTTCTTATATATATATTCTAAAAGAAATGAAAAGAATATCACAGCATGCCTTTTTTTTACTGCTGTATAACTCAATATATAAGACTTCCATGTTCCTACGCGCATATGCCGAATGTAATTAAATAATTTATAAATTATTTATATACTCTAATAAATGTTAAAAACAAAAAAATAATAACTACTATTGAAATTGATTGTTTTTTTAAATATAAGATGAAATCGAATATAGAAAATAAGAGTATAAAATCTATCAAAGTAATTTTAAAAAAAAATTGATAAAAATATCAAAAACATAATATATGATGTTGTATTATTTTTAAAATAAGCATAATAATCTATTGAGCTCAATAATAATAGTAATATAAAAATAAAAAAATGTTAGTATTTTTAGCTTCAACGTGCCATATTATTGCAATGAAATTGTAATAGTTATTAAAAGTCAAATAACAAGCGGCGAATATTTTTAAATTAAATAATGTCAATCAGCTATTTATTAACAGTATTATCACACAAAACTTTTTGAGCATATTTCCTGTTCCAAAGTGTTTGTACCCAAAAAAAAAAAAAAAAAAAAAATATCATAATAATGTTATAACTCATAGATCTCATATTATCCTTACGGGTATAAGAAATCATTCGTGCTTTTTTTTTTCTACGAAAAACACTTTAAAAGATTTTATAAAAACTAGACAGTTTACAAGTGATCTTCACTAAAATTGAACACGGTTCTTAAGTGCTTAGGGCTTGCGAGCCACGGTAAATCGGTTTCCCAATGATTATACCGTAAACCTTTACATTAGACATTTTTGACTTTACCGTTTTATCCTATTAATTCCTATTTGATATCTAATATAAACCTGTAAAATTTATACTTTTATCGCAAATTTTTTCTCGTTTAATTTTAAATTGTATATTTGTATTTAATCGTGTAGTGTATTATAGTAATAATAGGTAATAACACCAATAAGAAGAGAAAAAACTAAATACGAAAATTTAATTTGTCTTAAAACATTAACTAATCATAGTACAAAAAAAATAAATAAATAAATAAATAAATTAATAATAATAGTGGTTTGTAGTAATAGTAATAAAACGCGGTATATGAAATGCGGTCCGAATGGATCTGAAGATGTCGTAAAAAATTTATTAAAGATTGATATCTCGCCGCAGAAGCGTAACCGCAATTTTGGCATATGATAAAAAATAAGAATGAATCTATGCATATCCTGAATATAAATAATAATAATAATAATAATAATAATAATATAATACGTTATATACATTAAAGTAACGAGATAAAGGAAACAATACGCGTAGAATACAATAGTGTCATTTTTGGATTTATTTTTTTTTTTTCTTTTTCATACGTATATAAATAAAATGCGTATTGTATTCGATGATTAAATTACTTTTAGCTGTTGTACATTCGATTGGTATATTATAATAATGTATTTACATCCGTCGCGAAATTCCGATAGAACAGCAAGCGCCCTCGAAAAATCCAAATACAATAGGAACTTTATCTTTTGCACAGTAAATGTAAAAATAGTATTTAATATCAATTTTTAATCGATTTAATGTATTTATTTATACGTGCAACATATTGGTATGGCTCTGGAACCGCAATCTATACTTATAAAACAAAGGGTTTGTCTGTCAGTCTGTCTGCCGGTCTATAGAAAGTGATTTCCCGTAGGCGTAGTTCTGAAATAGTCAAAACTAGTGGCTTTTGCCTTCTAAACGGAATGTTACGATTTCAATAAGTTCGTAATTGCGTATTTTGTAATTTGTTGTGAAAATAAGTTTTCGGCCATAAAAAGCCAAAGTAATGAGCGTATGGCTCTGAAATGGCAGGTCTCGGGTATTACAGCCAGTAATAAAAAAAATAAACGACAATAAAAACTATAAACCATGTTTTTTTTTTTTTTTTTTGCTCAATTCAACACGATAATAATGTTGAAATTGTAATATATTTAATTTCTTCGGAAAAAAATTGGTCATTAAATTAATTAAAAAAAAAAAAAAAAAAAAAAAGCCATTTTTCAAAAAGATATTAAATTTATATATATATTGTTGGAAATATTAACGATTAAGGAGATAATTGCAATTTCTCGGACGGTCAGTTAACAATATCGTTGCCTAGTAAAATGTCCGGTTAGGTATCAAAATCTCATTTTTTGTCCAAAATAACGGAAATGAATCTGTGCAAAGGAACAGTTACTGCGTACAAATATTTCTGTTTTCCTCGTGGTTATAGAAACTACAAGCAATTTATAAAAAAAAAAAAAAAAAAACTACTTTCTTGACGAACCGACTAGATTATGAAGTTTCTATCGAAAATCGTCGCCAATGTTGATGATGAGAGCAGGATTTCTGATCGAAAAATTGTTCGCAGACACGTAAAAACACATACGCTCAACATAATAAAGCCAATACGTTTCTCGTTATGATAAAGAATCCGCATTGAAATTTCGTAACCTGTTTTCTACCAATACGAGTTTTTTCGTGTACACCAGTGTTTCCCAACCGGTGGTCCGCGGACCACCAGTCGTCCGTGGGCCAGTCATAGGTGGTCCGCGGTCCCATAGATTTTTTTCTTCGATTTCTATTACAAATTAATTATTATTTTTTTTGTAATAGCGAAAAAAATTACGACTTATTGAGTAACCGTATAATATTATACGGTTATCTTATCGTTGTTGCTGCTGTAGACCGATAAGTATTTTCCACTTTTATAAGTGAGTAGGTATCAGTCACAAAAATCACACTAAGTAAATTATTTAATATAGTATATTATAATTATATATTAGTGAAGTATAGTAATAAAATGTAAAGTAAAATAATTAAAATTAACATTTTTCGATAAAATTTGTGTATTCTTGTTAATGATCGAACAAAAGGTATTCCAAGTTTTCGTTAAATTGAGATGGTCCGCGACCTATAAAATATTGTCGAGAAGTGGTCCGTGGTGGCAAAAAGGTTGGCAAACACTGGTGTACACCAGTGATATTATATAAATTTGCGATATTTTTTTATATACATATATATATATATATATATATAATTTATCTACGGCTTTTATACAATTAAAATAATATGTATAATCAATACAAAGCTCGTCATTGCCAAATAGATATATTTAACAAAACCACCGCCTTGATTAATAACAATAATACCGTAGTATAACATTACGGCCGAATTACAGGTCGGCGGCGGCGAATTATTAATCGATTATCATTTTTTTGTTTTCAGTGGGTTTTTATTTATTTATTTATTTTTTTTTTTTTTTACGTAAACATCTATTCATACCTCTGCCCCAATTGGTTGACAATAATAAATGTACAAACAAATCGCGTACACGACCCATTATTGTGGAGCACTATATATATACATATTTATTAAAAATTATGATTGATTCGTCACCGGAGCTTATATTATACGGCCCATTAAAATAATATTGTGTATATGACGTAATAAATAAACGGTAATTGTGGAATTGTTTTTTTTTTTTTTTTTTCCGGAAGGCAAAATGACGGAACGACGGCGTTTGAAGGAAATACAAATAGGCGAATACGAATACGTATCGCGAGACCGCGGAATGTCCCGATAAAAAAAAAAAAACGTAAAAACAATTTGCAAAAACTGCTAATTTAATATTTGTACATAATAATATATTATATTATAACTGACTAAGACGACGGGCTACAAATTAACGAATAACGTTTATAAAACCCACGGACCGTAGCGATCAAACTAATATACATTTAATATTAAGCCGTTCGTTCGGTGGTTAATGACATTCGAACAAGTGCGTATTAAATGGAAACTGGACATTTACAGAAACAAAAATGCAATTTTCATATTATATATATATATGGGCAAAAGTCACGTGTGAGTCATAGAGGTAAATTTAAAAGAGAGAAAAAAATCAATACGTGTCTAGTCACCGGACTATTATGAACCGTGTGGCGGATCTAGAATTTTGCTTCAGTTGGCGTGATGGGAGAGGTTAGGTCAAAAAATATCTTGGTTTGTTCATTATAAATTGTACGTCAAAACTTCAAAAAAAAATTACATCTAAATGGGACCCCCTCCTGCCTCTCCCCGTAAATACGCAATTGTATTTAACTACGGTTTTGCCCTTACGCGACCGAGCCTATATAATTATATAGACATTTGCAGACGAACAGACACGACACGAGAAATGTTTTTTTTTTTTTTTCTCGATATTTTAGACGTATACTTGAGCTAATTATTATTATATGGAATCGTTGGGTTTAGAAATATGGGCGTCAATATACACAAGCGCTGTATAAGAAAATAATTCGCCCCGAGTTATTTTAAAAATGTATATGTCTCTTCCTATCACATAATAATGCACTAACTACGAAAAAGATCTGTAAACAGTGACGAAACTACGAAGGTGCTAGGGAGTGCCCAAGCACCCTAAGTTCAATGTTGTTGTAATTTCAAATACTTATAATTTTAACAACGTAATTTTTTTAATAATTTATTATCAGTTCATTTTTCTTGTCTTATCTTGCAATCCAATTGCATTATATTATAATGGTAGTGGATAAGTAACATAATACCGTCACGTCGAGATCGGATGCAGATTGAACGTGCTTACAAGAGGTGCATTGCACATTTTTGTATGATAAGTTGTTTGGACAATTAACGTCAATAAATAGCACGTGTTAATATTATATTAGTCGAATATTATAAAATACAATAATTAAAAAATGAAATGTTATAAAAATGTATCTAATAGTGGCATTGTGAACTATAATATAAGGTAAATAATGGTAATGCGTAATTTTAGGGGATGTGAAGAGGCGGAGTATCTTATGGCTATGTGAGGGTTTCGTAATTTTAGCATTCCCAAGATTTGGACTTTAGTTGCGCCACCGTCTATGTATATAATATATACATATAAAAAAATATACACATAATAATAAACACGTATGCGTGCAGGAATACACAAAGAATATTTTATATTTTAACGATTGGCGCATATTAACCTTGAGTCTATTCCGAGGGTATATTTTACACGGAAATATGTATAAAATAAATAAATGCTCTCTCGGGTATAATATAAAACGGTAAATCGAACCCGAGTAAATGTGTACCGAGTGACGATACAACAATATTATGCATAATCGAGTTGCCACTCGTCAAATATTATATTCCAAGTGAACATTATTTTTTTTTTTTTTTTTTTTTAACGAGTAAAAATCGCTTCATTTAGCCGCTCGGGAGAAATGTAAATTTTAAAAGTACGTGTGTAAATTTAACGCGTTTAAAATATATGCGTTTGTTTAGTGATGTAGTAACAGAAATATCGGCACTCACAACCTTTCGATTGATTAGGCGAAGGCAATTGTCCCGAGCCACCTTAAGAGATTAACCGAAAATCGAATCCCGGCGAAACATAAAATGCTCTATACCGACTGCATCGTTACTCACCGATAAAATGCGATTTTGTTTCAATTTCCAATAATTTTATTGGCGGGACTTAATTTTGTTTTGTAGATCCTCAAAGTAGCGTCAAGTGTATTTATTTTGCTGCGATGTATGTTTTTGTTTTATGTTTATTTGTTATGTCTTTTAACAACTTTTCTACCAGTTGTTTGGTTACGATCAAAAAACAAAAATTAGCTCTTTTGTTGCATTTTGAATCTATTTGGTGCACTGTGAGTGTCATTTTTTGATTTGCCTTAATAATGTGTAAAAAACGGGTATATTGACGCTATACCGTTTATCTGTTATTTTCGATTTTTTTTTTTTTTTCCGGTTGTTATTTAATTAAATGAAATCTCTATGGCTCGCACGTCATTTTTAGTGTCTAGTCGGAATTGTGTATCGTCAATGAGAACCGCGTTGGAATTCAACAGGCCAAATCAGAGGGCAAGTGCCGAAATGGGTTTTAACGATATTATCAAGAATAGGGTTATTTTGGGCCAGGATGTTCTTATCGGAGGACGCACATGCAGGCCTTACGGATGACATTACAGTACGCGGGTAATTCGTTACCGGGAAGTCGTCTGTAATAATATTTATTGAATTTAAATTACCTGATTAGCTATTGTACGTCATAAAATTATACTACACCGAGTATATTGCGATAAAAACTCAGGATTTTCGCAAATATTATTGACGATTGTCGAATGTTATTTATATTATAGTCGTAAAAACGCGATTAATATTACGAGAATATTTTTACTGCCATGTCGGCAATGGTCATTTATCGGCCCGGCTATCGGAAACGTCTAGGCCCGGGCACGGGATTTATAAATAAGATCGGAACGGGCTACGAAACATTAGGGCGAAAATCGGGCCGCGGCAGTAGACAATTTAGAATATGCGAGTACTAGGGGCGTTTCAGTATTTTTTTTTTTATTATTTTTTTTTTTTTTATAACTAATTCGCTATATTGATGCGCTTTTATAGCGCGGACCGTATAAAATGCGTGGGCGCGAGACACGATTTCGACGGATTCCATTCACAATATCATAATAGCTTTACGTGACGAGTACGCTCTGCTCGGCCCCGCGGCCACACGGACCGTGTTATTTACGACCGTACGAATATATTTTTGTGCCGGTTAAAATCGCGGGGGGAAAAAAACCGGAAAAGTCAAAATCGCGATAAAAAAAAAAAAGTGCGAAATATATAAACATCGTCTCGTGAATAATGCCGACAAACGATAAAATCCTTTTTGAACGAAATAATATTTGTTTTTTCCAACTGTATACGAATTAAATTAAATTACAACTTAAACGACATATTAAAAAAAAAAAAAAATGAAATAATATAATACTTAAATTACCCGTTAGGAATTCTACTTTGTCCCTATTTCCGTAGTCGTTAAACAATTTTCTAACCGTAACAATTTTGCGTTTTCTTAATAGCTGCGGCGTATCTTTATAACGTCATCCGAGACCAAAAGTACAAAATTATATTGATTTTTACTTAGTTTTAGGGCTGGCGGTGCTTTCGGCTCACCGTAAATAAATAACTATAACGGTAAACCGAAACTCGGTTATTTGGTTATTTCGATTATTCGGATTTTTCGGTTTTTCGGTTTTACTAATGAACCGAACGAATCATATGTATAAAGAACATTTATTTAATAATCGATCTATGGTTTCGGGAATAATTTTTTATCAAGTCTTTATCGATTTATCATCGTAAGTTTATGTTGTTATCGAGTTTGATTTTACCCGTGCGACGTGTTCATTTTTCAAATCTTAATTTATAGTGTTATTTGTTATACAACGATTATTTAATCGTGTTATTTTTTCGTTGTTAATTTTGTTTCAAATTAAAATCGGGAAAATTACGAATAACCGATAATTCTGAAATTAACCGTAATACCGAAATACCGGTATCAATGACTTAATACCATTAACACTATCTAGTAATATTAAAACTAACTATACACTCACTAAAAGAATTTCTAACTTTTCGTTGATAAAATATTTTTTTTTTTTTTTTGCTATGCTTTTTTCGTGGTTTTCTCATAGACTTATACACAGTATATAATCTTCGGCTAACGTATTCATTATACACAAATGTTTCTAATTTTCACAAAACCTGTTAAAATAACACCAACGGTTTGCGTTATTATATTATATCACAAGAGCTGTCCCGCACCGCCGCGGCTTTGCCAGTTTCATTTTATTTGGTTACCGCGGTAACCACACACTTTTTTTTTTTTTTATTATTATTATTTCAGATCTAAGCGAATCAAATAATGAAATATATTTCATACGATATCTGTCTGTGTGCAGATTTTCTATTAAAAATCTGTCTCCGGTTTTCGAGTGTGTAGCACTCCTGAAAGCATTTTGGATCTAGCCCGGTGCACTGAGGTGATTTTTTTGATTTTCGTTGAAGTTTTCCTAATTATTGGAAAAAAGCGCGTTACATTTTTCAAATAACCAAAAAATTAGTTTTTATTTAAAAAAAAAAAAAAAAAAAAATGTAATATCTATTTAAAACAACAATTTATAAACGGTTCTTCTCACCGGCACTCGCTCATCGCCGAATCTATTTTAAATTATATTTCACCGATGTAATGGTACGCAAAAATATACGCAACGCGACAGAAATAATTATTTTCCTATAATAACTCGGTGCATAAAGAATTAGTTTTAATTTTATCACTACATGTTATTCAATGTACTAGTATATTGAGTGGGGAAGTATTTTATTTGTTGAGTAGGCAAATTATTAATTATTAACAGAAATATAATAAAATTGCCTATATCGGCCACCGCGTCGCTTTAAATGAACATTTGTATGTATACACTCTACGGAATCATCAATAATAATTATAAATGTTAAAGTATTATTGTTCTATAATAACTTCATGTAAAAAGAATTATTTTTCGTTCTATCCACACATGTTAATAAATGTATCTTGAGTGGGTAAGTTTTAAGTTATACATAAAAATAAAAAAAATGTTTAGTCGTCTATTAACAAAATTTTAAATGACGAACATGCTTAAAACTTAAATTTAAAAAGAGGATGTGATGAAAAAGAGCTACAAAACTGACTTTTAAGTATCAAAAATGCATTTATACTTGAAAATCATAAGAAAAGGAATACAAATTCCACATCAAATATTATATTTAATATCTGTTATGTATGAATCAACTTTTACTTTTGGTAAAATATGTGCTGGAGTACTGTGAAAAAAAAATTCAAATGCTATAATTTCCCAGCCCCAGCAATAACGGTTTCTTCATTTACGATTTTTTTTTTTTTTTTTTGTAGTAATTTGGTTAAAAATAACCGTAGAGACCAGGAATTTCCAATGAATATTAATATTAGACCTTTCCAGTCACGGAAATATTTCTAAACATTTTGGACATTTTTAAGCTATTTATAGACATTTTAATATTGTTGAGTTATTTAGCTCTTATTAGGTTTGATGTGAATAAAATTGTATTGGCCGAGCAGAAATGCTCGACAGTTTTACACGAGATTCTTTATAAGTTATACTAAAAAAATTCGAACGTATTTACGACGCTTATAAAATAAAGAAATACTATATTTAGTAGGTTTTTTTATTTTTTTTATTTTTTAAGCGTTTTGAGTTGTGTCGTATTAGGAATGTATTGAGTATTATTCTCCAAATTGACGGGTTATTGACGTCAATAACCGGGTGATGTCTACAACGTTTACCACATTTACGTGTATTCGACTGTAACATAAAATTGTCATGAATTGCGTCGGCACCATTAAAGCACGCTTTAATAATCAGCATCGGGTACAATAAACGAGAATTTTTACATTATAATTAAAACAAGTAAAAATAAAATGAATAACCAATTAAAATAACCTAAAAATAAGTAAGCAGTAACATTTGGATAGTTTTCGGTTGTGGCGTTTATTTTCGTTTAATCATATTACCCGATTTAATCATTTCCCCCCCCCCCGCACACTTGTTACATATTTTTCCGATTCGGACTGGAGATATTTTGATAGTTTCGAGAGTATATAAATTCGCGGTCTATTAATAATATAATCCGGTAAGTAAGTATATAAAACTTATATCGGTAGTTATTGATTAATTGTAAATTAACAATAAATAAATAATTAATTAATTGTTATTGTTATAATTATTATTCTAACACGGCACGGTGTTGCCAATAGCGTCACACACTTGACGGGCGCAGGTATCGGGTGGCCGTAGAGTGCATTGGTGCGGGGCCGCGGTGCGAAAAAACGGTTCGCCGCGGTAGGCGCGCGGGGGGGGGAGCGGGGCGGTGTACTAAGGCACGGAGAACTGCTGATCGTAGCATTAGTATATAATCCCGCCGCCGCCGCCGCCGCGACCACAGGTATAGTAGTGCTTAATGGCGAGTGTGCGAATCCGGCAGTGGGTGGCGCGTACATACTATACACATGCGTGTGCGAGCGAGAAGCGCGTGTATCAGCGTATTTAATCGGCGACGACCGCAGAGTACGGGTACCCGCGGGCCCTCACCAAGATCACCCGGCGGCGGCGGCGGCGGTGGCGGCGACGGCGGCCGCGACCACAGTGCAGGTAATTTCGGGACTGTGTGCGCCGTGAGCGACGGTAACCGGCGGCGGCGTGTCGCGCACCGTTCGTGGCCTACGGTTACGCGACGGTTACGCGGCGGTCGACCGACATCCGATCGGCACCGTCGTACCGCAGCCGCTATGAAATATACGAGCGTCGTCATAATAATCGCCCCGGAATAATCGTAAAATACTACAACTACTACTACTACTACTACAACAAGATTACTCAGAATAATGGTACCGATTTGTTTAGGCGCACAGTAAAATAAATTTATGCTATTGGTTTATGAAGACGGGGCTAGGGAGTGACAAAATAACATTACGTATATTTTTTTTATTTAGGTACCCATTAATTGACGGAATGTCGAATTGAATAGGAAATGTTGAACACAAGTCGAGTCTAACATAACAAATAATAATTTCAACGTAATAAACTCAATTTGAGATATTTTTTTAATATCGCTCTGTGATTGAAATGTTACCGAAATTTGAGAACCACGTTCCTCGATATGCATCTGAATCTATAAATTGTAGAAATCGTTCATTTGGCTTACGAATATTTCTTTCTTTTTTTTTGTGGCTTGTAAGAGGCCTCTATGCCTCTCCGCGCTTCTCTATAGTTAGCTAATCCTTTACCATTTACTATTATTAGCATTTGCAGTTACTTCTAACTAGTGATGAGCCGGTATAAGTTTGTTTTCATATATCCTACCCGATATTTGAAATAGATAACCGTGAGACAATATCGAAATTCAATGGCACCGGTCGTTCGAGAACCCTATGTTTTTAAACTCTTCAAAATTATCGAATTTGAAAAAAAAACTCGATATCTTCAGTATCGGTTTATGCCGATACTCACCACCACTTTTATTACTGTTCCAGTGGTATCTTGCCGTTGGTGATCCATTATGTTGCCTCGCGAATTTTCATATCTCGTGCTCTCGATAAATGTCCTGCCCAGCTAATACATTTACACTTCAAATTGATCCACCGTTCCCACAGGTCAGTCTAGCGATCTTTTTTCAAAATATCTTTTGTATGATCTTTCACTCGAATAGTGCGATTTTTTATTCATCTGTGTTGACCATATCTCACTCGCGTATTTATATACGAGCAATCGAATGTAACGTGTACAACGCGGTTTTTGTTTAAAAACGAGATAGACTTTGATTTGGATTTTAGCGTTAATGAACATCGGTCAGCTAAATTAATTATGTTTTTGGATTTCTTTATGATTATCTCCATTAACGATTAGTTTTACTCTCAGAGTATTTAAACGCGTCTATCTTTTCGAATACAATTCGAATAATACCTTATATTCATCAAAGTAACCGTGTAAATTGTAATTCATTGTAATACGCCTGTGTTCGTTCAATATCTATTATACGCCTACTGTACATGAGTTTCGCAGATAAATTTACCGTTTTTATTTATTTGCATTTACAGCGAGACTATAAATTTCCAATCCAATTAAAATGGAGGTTCGAGTGCATACGGCGGCCCCGTTCCGCGCACATCTGTCCGTGGCTGACTACGTAGGATGGAAATCATCCTATAATATAATAACCTAATACGGACAGAGTTACACGAGTGCAACAGTGGCACATATAACGGTCAATTTTTTTTTTTTTTTATTTTATTTTCCTACAATATTCTGTCAACCCGGAACCGATCGAATATATGCGACGGTCGTAAACAAATAAAAAAAAAAAACCGCGGTAATTTCGTCGACCTGCGCTGCAATTATTCAATAACCGACGCAGCTTCATTATTCACCTGTTCCATGTGTATATAAAATATATAGTACAGTTCATTCGATAACCCTGAGTTTATATACATTTGACCGAAACGATTCCGATCAGAGTAGTATTAGTAACCTAAAACATCGACGAAACTAAAAACTGCGTATCGAAAATTTCGGTAGAGTATTTGCATTTTAGCCACCGGCCGTTTATAATATCCTATTATAGCGTAAATTGAAGAAACGTCTAATGCTTTTAGAATACGAACAGTAGAACAGTAGGATAATGTGAGAATTTATATCTATACACGGTGATAATTCATTGCGAAAGTAAAACGATTCCGATAGAAGTTCGGTAAGTAAAATTTTTAGTCAAGATCCCCCCCCCCAAAAAAAAATAAAAAAATATAATACCTTACATTGACAAAATGTTATGACTCAAGAGCCTGTTTTACTTCTAAATCCGGCACTGATCGTACAGTAGTGTAATCATTGGCGGTTCCAGGGGAGGGCAATGAGAGAATTTACCCGCTTTCCCAAACATTATAGTATAGTAATTGTTAATTTCCTCTCTGGGCCAAAGCAAAAATATCGAATACAAATACCTCACTTTAACGCCTATGTAATGCTCCGTCATCACAAATCACAAATCTAACTTTCATTATGATTTTCATATGAAAACTATAGCGACTTCTATTTACGCTTGCATAGACGTCTCCAAAAACCATCCAAACACCCTAATTAAATATCTCTCCGTCTTAACACTCCCAGAACACTATGTCTGTAAATTAAAAAGGAAATGGTGTTGTGACCTTTTGCAATATTTTTAATTTTTAACTCATTTCAAATAACTAAATAATTCAAATATCGAAGAAAACAAATGGGTGGCTGCCAAAATCAACATTTCCATATTAAACTACTCTTAACATATAAACATATTGTGATAATTTAGAGACCGTTAGATTAATATATATATCGATACAAAAAAAAAATAAAATAGTTTTCCCCTGGCCCCTGTACGGCTCGTGAACACAGGTGATTTTCCTTTTTTTATGTCATTTACGTACCATGGCGTTAATCGTAAAAAAAAAAAAAAAAATATATAAAATTATTTAAAAACGTATAGGTACCCGCCCACCCAGTTTCATTGTTGTAAATAGTTTTGCCATTCCACATCCCCTCGAATAATCGGTCCGGATCCACCCACCGGTAACGATAATAATAATAATGATGACGATAACGATAATAATAATTATTATCATTATAATAATTACTAGTGTTGTGTTAGACATTTTCGCAAAACGCACGTGGAAAACGTGTGCGCGCATACGCATGGTACATATAATTATATTATAAAATAATACACACGAGTGCATCCTGCTGCACCAGTCGATTAATACTCGCCCTGCAAAACAATGGTAAATGCATTTATTTTGTTAAAATTATACGATGCGGTGTGCGACAGGGCGAAATGCCGAACTGTTAAACAATTATAATATATATACGCGCGCACGTTTTTAATGAAATCTGTTTTTTTTTTTTGTTTTTTTTTTTTTTTTTTTATAATAACGCATCACCTATATTCTCGTTTGGTTAAAAATAAATTACGTGTATTTATAAATGTCCCCCGTTCGTGTATTTTTTTTAGAAATTTTTAAATATTTACCAATCGACCGGTGCGGTGATTATAAATATAATATACGTATACATATATACGAAACTTTTGACTTTTAATTTTTTTTTTTTTTTTTTTAAATTCGTACCGCGCAGTGTCAATGTGACAGTCTCTATATACGTATATTATAAAAATAAAATAATATATACATGTGTTTTTATTTTTATTTTTTAGTATTAATTCCATCACGTTTTTCGATTCAATTATGGAAAATAATCAAACAAAAAAAAAAAAAAAAACCTCCGGCGAATATTAAAATTACTGAATCGATTTTGCCGATCGTATTCCTAATTATTATGTGAAATAATCAAAATTTTTTTTTTTTTTTTTTTTTTTTTCGTCTCCGTATCCGTTATAAATAATAATTTTTTGTTGTTTCAGCGCAGAACCGTGTGTATTGATATATTATTATTATTGTTCTATAATATTATCGCGATTGTATCGTAAATACGATAAAAAAATTATTGTATATTAATACAATACGTAGTGTGCCAAAATGACGATTCCGAGGACAGTGATTTGCAAGCACCGGCAACAAAACATCAAACCCCGCGAGACGATATTTGTGACGCGAGCAAACGAATAAATCATTCCGGTAATTTAGTCGTCACTAAAAATTTAATAACAACGGAAATCTATTCCGCGACTATGTTCGTATAACTTATTTGATTGTTGCATATTATTTTTTTAGAACGATAAAAGACACCGATAATAAATTACCACTATTGGAAATGCGTGATGTATTTTCTTCCAATCTCGTACCCGCAAACAAGTAACTAACTAATATTATGTGAAATAAAAAATATGTATATAGTCTCCTCCCCCCCCCCCTGTCTACGGCACGGTCCGAGATTTAGATTACAGACGTTACACTGAAACGGTGTTTAAATGAAATTGATACTTAATTTCCGAAAAAAAAAGAAAATAAAATGATCAGAATTTAAAATGAATCCACGTACATACGATATGGAATTTTCTTCTTTTTTTTTATTTTTGTACGTGAAGTCGCTATAAAGAAATTACAAATTTCCATTCCCGGAAACACTTTGAAAATCCATAAACACATCCGTATCTTGTATTCACATACCTGATTATTTTATGTTATATAATCAATTATATAAATGTTGTTTAAATACACATACTCATTTTATATATTATAAAAAAAAAATGCGAAACATTTTACCGGTTATTTATTTTTTGGTAAATTAGAAGTTTGGAAAATCAATGTGGAACATTGGCCAAGAAGTTAGCTAATTGGGAGTTGGGTATATTACATACTCGATTTTCCCTAGTGGATTGCTCTCACATTTAATGGATAATTTATGAAAATGCTTATATACGAAGTCATTGTTTATATAAGTATCAAGTGTTTAACACGCATCAATCGGGATAGTTCATCGGTATTTCGGAAATACGGACGATTATAATGTGCAGATAGTGCATGTCTTAATTCAAACATAACTTGAAACCCGATGTAATGTACTCGTATCACGAAATATTTCATTATTAAATTGATAGTAAAATAAATGAGAATTTGACATAAGAAAATATAAACAAGTTTGAACAAAATAACAATTACCTATAATATGAAAACCTACACGATAAAAATGTATGTCGAAGGTAATATTAGTTACTCGATACATATAAAAACTTTATTATTGATTGAAACAATTCGTATATACAGAATTTTAATTTTAATTACATTTTTACTCCTAATAAATTAATCTTTTTTTTTTTTTTAATTTTATTTGTATAAAAAATATGTTGTTTTATGGTTTCGATTTTTTTTTTAACGTTTATTTGTCAAGTATATCTCAGCGATTGAGAATATTTTTAGAGCATTTTTGATGATGGTTATTAAAAGTTGTTTATGGTATAAAATAGACCGTAAACTAGTATAGTAGTCATTACTAGAGTTGTGAATTTATTACATAAAGAAACCAAAAAAAAAAAAAATTGATTTTTAATCTCTAAAAATGCAGTATAATTAACCAAAATAATTTTAGATTTTAATTTAATGAATTTCAACATTTACATATATATAACTTATTGAATTTATTTATGCAATATATAATGAAAAGCAATCATACGAATAATGTTGACTGAATTTAATTTTGCTTTTGTAGTTCTATTCGTCAACACAAACATTTTTGTTAAAATTATAAAATAAATGTCAATATTTTAGTACATTTTTATGCTGCATTTTATTGCATTTGTTTTATCGTGTATTCAATTTATAGCCGGTGCTGTGATGCGGGTAGGTAAAGTATATGTAGATAATTGCAACTAGACAGAGATAAAGATAACAAATATTTAAATTTTTATTTAAAAAAACACAATAGATAGGTGGAATTTATCTAGATTAAAAAACGTATTTTTTGTTTTAATTGTTTGTAGTAGATAACATTATAAACGGGCCGATAAAAACGTAAACGGTTAAAAAAGCAATTCTGTAAATAGCGTAGCTATTTTTGACTTTGAGTTTTTAACTATAAGTAAAACGATATACGGTTAGGTATTTACTATTTTCTACTATGGATATTGTAGCGGTAATACGTTAAATTTTTAAAGTTGTCTATTACAGGCGTATTTTCTAAGGATAATTATTACTGTAAAGATAATATTTTTTTTTTTGTTTTGTTCGTCCGACTTTGGATACATATCCGGTAATGTTTGTCCGGACAAGTGTCGGCGCCCTCCGTTCGCGGCCCCGGCCTAACCTGCGTACGTGCACGTGTAACACTCGTTAAAAATATTTCGCCCGTATGCGTTATTATAGGCGTTTGTTATGGAAATATTCGATAGGCGTATAGAACAGTATTACGCCTACGTCCCGGGGCCGCACCGCCGCCGCTGTACGCCACACAGTGACCAATGCTCGTATCGAGTAATTTAAACTCGTTTTTTTTTTTTTTTTTTTTTTGTAAAGTAACTCGTATAATATCGGTGCGATATAATATATATATATATATATTTGTATATACCGCTAGTGTAGCCACTCTGCGACCGTTACGGCGATTACAGCGGTCCGTACGCCTACCTATACAGAACGGTATCGCCGCGGCCGGGCGTCGGGTCGCGATTTTCTAATACCACGACTGAACGGTTCCGGCGGCTCTCGTCTTCGAATTACCGCCGGTATCGCCCGGCGTTCCGCGTGCACGGCATATTAATATGTTATTATGCCGGCAAACAGTGTACGGCCTTTTTAATTTCTTCCGACGGAGAATCCGCGAATTACGGCCGACCGAAAGCGGTCGTGTGCCGGTTCGTGTGCCGGTGCGGGGCAAAAAAAAAAAAAAAAAAAAAAAAAAACGGATAGTCTGGGCGCGACCGGACGACTGGTACGAATTCCCAACCGCCCTGCCGCCTCCCCGATATCCGTTATTCCGGCGTTTGCTGCCGCCGATATAAAACCGATACCCTGTCCTCCTGTCTGTCACCCCCCCCCCCCGCCACAGTTGCTTAACTGGGTAAACAACTGAGGGCGAAATAATTTATTCGCCAAAAACAAAACCACGGGGGCGGTGTAAATATAATTTTATTCTGTGTACGTATACGACAAAATTATCAAAGACAAACTTAATAACTTAATTAGACGAAACTGAAAAAAAAAAAAACACACACACACAACGTGAACAAATAATCTCTTGTAGACGTTTCAGTAATTTCCGCTCGGCTAAAACAATATTGTCCCGCATAAAACCAAATAAAAAAAAAAATCGACAATTTCAACGACGCCTACAAATTTGTCCGACAAATCGTTTGAAAATTCGCCCACGTCTATATGATAATTTTCGATTGGAATCAATAGTACCACCAACGAAATCAAAGAGACCGTTAGGGCCGTTATTTATCGTGGTTTTTCTCATTTATTAGGTAGTAAACTACAACGGGAAACAACGTAAATGACTCTCCTCGCACTGCACCGCAATGCTTTCGGAAAATGTGTTGTTGAATCGCTTGCAAATCGCCGTTTTACACTACAGTCATTAAGTTATGTTTAACGCGGACAGGGTTGTGGTTGGTTGTTTTACTGTATTTTAGCCCGACCCCGGCCCATCATCATTGAACGCCGAACCATAACCGCTACTGTCACTACTGTACGTGTACGCGTCAAAAATCGTCCAGCCGAAACGATAAAATGTTTAAACCCGAAAAAAAGAAAAGATCACGGTGTTTATCATCCGCTATATATACGTATACGTATACGAACGGGTGCGAATAAGACGGGCCGAGGGGGGTAGTCGAAGATTATAATAATGACGCTGAGAGGGAACGTCGGTGTGGACGTTTTATAATATTCGCCTAATATAAAACTCATTCATCGGCGGCGGCGGCGGCGGCGGCGGCGGTAGTTTTATATATTTTATAAACAAATTACCGCGGCCGCCGACTAATCGACCGAGTAGATACGCCGGCGCCGGTAAAAGGATCGTCGTAATATAGACGGGGCGTAAAGCTGACTCGGCGGTGGTTTCGCGTGTGGAAAATAAATAAAAAGTGTATAGGTATATTTATCGGTAAGGGAGGGGAAAACAAAAAAAAATTAAATACAAGAAGTAAAACGAAAACCGTTCGAGTATTAAACGCCTATACGTATATAGATAGACAGATGGGTAGGTATAGGTGCGTAATACGTATAAGCGGCCGGTGAACGACGAGACGGCATGTGTTCGGAAAGGGTTAGGTAAATTTTTTTTACATCGTTTTTTATATCCGATTTCACCGTGTATTTACCGAGACTGTATATTTTGTATATTTACATTGGCGCCCATGGGGTGGGGGAGGGGGGGTGGCAATTGCTCTACACTGAGAAATTCATATCAAATTATAATTTATAACAAGTGTATTGACAAATTTCATATCGAATAGACTTTTTTTTTTTTAATTGTATGTATTTGTCCCCCCCACCGAAATTTAACCTTTGGGGGCCTATATCGTATAATGTGTAGTTGTAATTGAGCGAGCAGCTTTCATAAAGATTCGCGTTCGCCAATGAAATATCGCTTATACAAAAACAATATTATACTAAAATGTACATTTTACAGGAATCGCGACAAAAAAAAAAAAAAATTCTCCGGGTAAATTGTACTTTTTTTTGCATTTTTACCGCTTTAAGCATTTATTCGTAAGAATACCACCGCGGTTTTAAACATGTATAGGTATACGTTTTTAATCGTCGACCTCTGACCGTATGCATGGATATATTTGATAAAAAGTCAATTTTGCCAAAACCAAACGCGTCTTGTTATGTCCCTTTTGAAACTACGACCGATTCGATTATTTCGATTGTATACAATTTCGGACAACATAATACGATTTAAAAATACGTTGACATTTTAGACAATTTTATCAAGTCGAGTGGAGAGTTTTACCGTTTGGCTATAAATACTCCGAAAAGGAATAGGTATACAAGAAATCATAGACAAATAAATATTAAAACGATTTACCCCCGTAATTTATTAATATTCTACGCGTTTAACATTTATTTGTTTTCTTTTCAATTTATCATTTTTGTTTAAAGTGCACTTGATAGAGCTGAATATTTAGTATATGTAAAGAGTATAAATTATACTATATAGGTTTTTCGTAGTGCTTTTCGAGGACGAATAAAAATTCGACTTAATGCTCTTTTATTATTATTTTTTTTTTTTTTTTAAATTGTTACTTTTTTTATTTGTTTTTCCTGGTATTTTTTTTTGAAACATCCTATATTTAAAAAAAAAATATTATTGTTATTTCGATGAGAATATGTACAGGGCACAAAACGCATACGAATCCAGTCTCTGATTATATATACCAATAGGCGTGTACACTCCAATTTCAGGGCGAGCCTGAAATAATTAATACCCTTTTAAATGGATAGTGTGTCCTTAAACATTTTTTTTTTTTTTTTTTGTAATCTATCAACAGTAAAAAAATTCGGCGTTCCTAAATTATATTCAATTTTATAATATTTTTGGTCTCATCCATTTAAATAATCGGCGTGTGTGCATAAAAAACAACTAAATACAATGAATTTTAGGTAAATTCTAATTGATACTAACCAGTGTCGATTTGAACTTATCATATTTTTCAATATTTATACCGCCCGATGATACTTTATTTTATTTAAAACGATTGTCCGGATTCTTAACGGTTTTCCTGACCATTAAAAACAACTACGATACATTTTATTTTTGTTGATTTTCGGGTTACTTTGGCTACGGGGGGGGGGGGAGGGAGGTAATACGACTAATACCAGTTAACTGGAACATAGCTGAATGTTTTTTTTTTTTTTTTTTTTATTGCAATGATTTCTGTGCATATATAAACTAAATAATCATACATCCTAAGGGAGAAATTTGAAATGTTATACATTATGTCAAACTACGTACTACGAGCCACCATTGATATACAATTATACGTTTAATTTTCAACGTCTTCGACAAATTTCAGGGCAAGCCCAGTGGCGTGCTGGAAGGATTTTAGAGAGGCTTTTATATTTTTTTTCGAATGAGTGGGTGGGTGGTTTGGGTGACTTTTTACTTATATTTGGATCTGTAACATATCAATTAAATTGTACCTATACACAATCTATAATAATAATCATTCAGGGAATGTTTATATTTATATATGTTTTATAAGCTAATCACGTTATTAGAACAGTATAATTCAGTACTTTCAATAGTTATTTTGTAATAGTACTAATTTTATATGTAATTGTAATTGTATAATTAATGATAATTCTTAAATTGAGTCAATGTATAAAAGGTCAACGGTAAATTATATATAGTTTTATTGGTATTTGTATTAGGTACGTTTCTGTAGTTGTATGCACAACAGCGATTTAAAGGATAATCTCTCGGTGGAGTTGACTTTTTTTTTTTCTGAATGCATTTTTTACCGCGAGATAAATAGTCGAATAACATAAATTTTACAAACGTTATACCGGACTTTCGAAATATACAATGTTTGTTTTATTAGGCGTCCTGAATTTCGTCGGCCTCGTAGGTAAAAAAAAAAAAATAAAAAATAAAAACAGTTCACTGCGTACGCTTACGGGTGGCGGTGGCGGCGGCGGTGGTTTTCGCTTGCCCATCGTCGTCGGATTATTATTATTATTAATATTATATTATTAAGAGTACCTTTATTATTAATAATAAATTAGGTATATGTAACGATGAGAAGATTATTATTATATGTATACGGCACGAAATTGGCGGTTTCACATATACCTCTGTACAATATATTATACGGGTCGGTATAATATAAGAAAGGCGCGGGGAGCGATTAACGACCGCGATAAAATGTTGAATTATTGACGGTGGCCGCGCAAAACATTAAAACGCGCGCACGATGCGATTTATATTTTTTTTCTTCTTCTTCTTCTTCTTCTTCTTCTCCTCCTTCTACTTTGGACTTATAAACGTAATAAATATATTATTATAATGTTTTATATATATATATATATACACACACACACCGGAACTGAGAAAGGGTTTTATATAAACCGATTATCTAGGTTTTAAATACGATTTCCGTACATATTGTACACTATAAATATACGTAATAATAGTAATAGTAATAGTAGTACTATTGACCAGTGACGTAACCTATGGTGAAGGGGCAAAATAATGTAATCGCCAAAATCATAACCACGAGGGGCGGTGTAAATATATTTACAGTCTGTGTATACGAAACAATCAGAGACTAGTTTAACTAACTAAACTTACTAACTTAATTGAACAAAACTTGAAAAAAAAAAAAAATAAACGAAAGATTATTATTATCATTATTTTCATTATTAATTGTCTTATTTTCGTAACACAGATTGTACGATTACGTTGACAATATGTCGTCATATTACAAAACACGCGAAACGTGAAACATATACAAAGTTTTATGAAATAATTTGAGTAAAAAATATTTTTATCTTATACGAATATAAAAAGCAACAATTTATGTATTGCATTTTTTCTATATTTTAGTCCGGTTTAGATAATTTTTCTGTTGTCAAACCCGGGGGAGCAAAACCGTAAATTTGCACCTCGCAAAAATTTCATGGGGGGGGCATGTTCTCTCCCTTGCCAGACCACAATTACGGCACTGGTAATAACTATTGTCGTGCCTATTTTAGAATTTTCGAGACGCGCGTTTTCATGCAACTAATTTATCGCGATAATAAACGGAAGGGGAGGTAGAAATACGGGCATATTTTTCACCGTTCATGTATTAGGATTTAGAGGGAATTTCGATAATGATTAACGATTCTGAGTAAAGTTCGGTTAAAATTGTTTGAAACTACAGAATAAATTTTGTTTGTCCATGTTTTATCGTCTCGGATTATTGTGTATTTCAGTAGGGACGAAAAAGTTTTACTCGCGTAAATTGGAAAACGGCTGATGTGATTTATACGGTTTTCATCGAAATTTTAATTTAAACGATAAAAAAATTTAAATGTATTGGATTACGCTCAACTTAAGTAAAACTTGCAAATTTCCAAAAACATTATAAATTATTTTAGAATAAATTTTGTTAGAAACTAATTATGTATTTAATTTAAATGTATCGATAAAAGTTTTATCAAACTCCCCGCTCGAAATCAGTCATATATATTTTTTTTAAATTTAATTTTAATTAATTCTCAATTTCAAAACCAGACCTCTGTATGCCGATCGCCATCTAGGTATAAATAATACAAACTTAGTGGTATATTATATGTTTTCGATTTGTTTTACCGCGTATTTTTTTCTAATATTATTATATATATTTTTTTTAAGTATCGTCTGTTAACAACTTTACTACCGGATATCCCGTTCCGATCAAATAACGAGAGTAGATATATTATTTTTTTTATTTAGGATCTCGGATGTAATTTGGATATTATTATTATTATTTTTTTTTTTTATATATAGCTCAAATTTTGACGGGCATCTCGTATCGGAAATCCCGCGGCGCCGTTCTACAAAAAAAAAAAAAAAACACGACTAACCGCGCAACAAGTGCTCAGAATCGTTTTTCGTCGGCAATTGATCATTTTTATGTTTTTTTTTTTCTTCAGACTTTTGTTAAAAATACACATGATTTGTATACACGTTATACACCTATACTTATATATATATATATATATATGTTATATTATTATATTGTGTATTGTATTGCAGTACGGCCGCGGACAAAGGCAAAGTTAAACTACCGCCGTCGTAGCGTAACGCTCTCGAAACTATTTGACGCGGCGGCGGCGGCCGGGCACGGGCTGTGTGCACCGCATCGGGAAAACGGGGTCGTCGCGTGTCGTCTTATTGTCGCGTCGTCCTAGTCGAAGTGGCCGCCGTCGACTTTGTCAATGGCCAAAACTTTATACGCATATATACATATATATATATATATATATATATAATATATACGTCGCCGTTGTCTTTTGTGCGTACAAGCATCGGCCGTCGTTTACAAAACTATTTTACACCGGAATAACGCGGACCTAGCGCGACTATATATAATAATAATAATAACGATAATAATATGCGTAAACATTATTATTATTATTATTATTACTATTATTCTTATTCTTATTATTATTATTATTATTATTATTACCGTTGTGGCGTTAAACGACGGCGGTGACGACGGGCCGCGGCGCTCGTCTCGCGGAAACGGACGAGAATAATAATATTATATTTTATATAATATAATAATATTAGAATAATAATAATACCATAAGTGTATAATAATAACGGACGCGGGCCGGTGACCGCGGAATAACTGCACGCTCGCGACTAATAATAATAAACGCGCGCTCGCGGAAAACGAACGACGACGCCGGGGGATTCGCCGCCCGCCCGCAATTGGCGTTATTTTGCCGCCGCAGCCGCCGCCGCCACCGCCGCCGCCGCCACCGCCGCCCCGCCACCGCGTCGTAATCTATTATAACAATGATATCTTCTTTTCGTCGGCGGAAGAGGTAAATCGCATTTGTATTTCGCTTACATAAACCGTTTATTGTATTATTTATTATACGCGCGGTCGCGTGGTCGTCGTCATCGTTCCGTATATACGCGCGTCAACGGCGAGAAATATTATTATTTAATATACAGGGTGATTTTGATTTTTTTTTTTTATTTTTTTTTTTTCTGGTTATCACTGACCGCCCATCATAACGATGATTACGAGAAAAATTGACATTTCGCTACTTTTCGGTCATAGCCGACCCAACCTGACCTCACGTGTAGGTGGCTTTTGCGTCCCGAAGAGACGGGTTTCACATTAGCTACTTTCTATCCCGGTAGGTTAGGTATACTCTTCGACACTTTATTGTCGGCCTTGTAATTCCATTGTTCACTCGGTTGAAAAGAAAACATTTGTTTCGTACATTGGGAATAAATAATAAAATAAAAAGACAAAACTGTCAGCAGCAGAGCTCCGTCTCTAGAGTAGAATTTCCCAGTTAGAGATAGGATGAGATAAAATAGACTTTGAAAAAAATAAAAAATTTTAATTAAATTAAAAACTTTATAGTCAATGTTAGAATCGGGGCTGGGGACGCAAGTTCACAGAATCCGCTTTCATTTTTTCATAGATTTTAGCAAATCACTTAATTTAATTAATTCAGGAACGATTTCGTTGGAAGCGTCTGTATTTATTGTTCGGCACAAATGTTAATTATTATTATTATCCAAAATTGATAATTGGGGATTAATCTCTCTGGCTTCGGGAAAACAATATCAAAATATCGAAAAACGTTTCATAATATAACTTTTATTCGTATACCCTTCGAGATAAAGTATCCATCGTTGGATTGTCCATTTTATGTCTTAAATTTCTATTTTATTTCTCCCCCAATTTTCGGTGTTTTTTTCTGTTTAACGAAGTGGATTTAAATAGAGGCACCTAACCTATGCTTGCCCAAGATGTTTTATACTTTTTCATTGTACCATCTTGGTAGAGAGGGTGGTGAAATGGTTGGAGGTAGAGATAATAATATACAATTTATATATATTTCGTATGACGGTTTTCCCTCAATTCGTTAAATTAGAAATTGCCTCGTCTTAAGTGGACGCCACACCCTCATTTGTCGTCTCTGTCTATATCTAACGGGCAATATAGCAAAAACATGCTTACGCAGTCTGAATATAAAACACGCCAATTTTGATTTTAATGTAAAATCATCTATTTTAAAACTAAAAGAGTACAATATATTCCAAAGGGTTCCTCGATGCGTTTAAATAAAAAAAAAAAAAAAAACTATTTTTTCAAAAAGTTACAGTAGTCATTTCAAAACTGTTGGAATAATCGTTATTTCTAAACAATATAATATAATACCTACTGAGCGTTATACGCGGAACAATGGAAAAAACGCATCGATGTGCCCCCTCGTTCGTTACATTGTCTTCTTTTAATTTTATAATTGGTACTTTTGCTCTAAATTCAAAATCAAGCAATTTCTACTCAGTCTTGCGTGAGCATGTTTTTGCTACGTCGTCCGTTGGACAGCCAGAGACGATAAATGTATATATTGTATGTATACTAAATAGGGATATTTATCAGACTCCCGGTACAGGATCGATATTTTTAAAATAAATAAGTTATACAAATGTTTTACACTACTTGTACAGGATTGTACATAAACCTCATAAAACGTTTGCGCCCCCTTATAAGATCCTAAAATGGCACTCCCGAACCGAGACGTTAGTTTGTCAACTTACCCCTATAGTAGCCTCAGTTCGATTACTCACATTTATAAAATACCTTCAAGAAAGATATTGCGCATATTTTCCACGCTAAATAAAAGTATTATATCAGGTAAAATATACGTATGTATAATAATAATTATTATTTAATTCATAATAACCACATATAATTAACGCTGATTGTGGTATAATATGATGGCAGTACCTAATTGGCATACAGTACGATGAGTAGAAATCTACCTGTAAGAATGTTCGTATAATATTACACTTAGTTTGTATAAAAACATTAAATAATACTATTTTTCTTTTAACCTCGTTAAAGTGCCAGGAGGTTGATCATCGCCATTCCTCCACTGTGACGCTCTTGTATTCGTAATTTATTTAAATTTATATATTTACAGTAACTATTATTCAGAATATACTTTTTGTATTTTTTACTATCATCGTCTACGAAAATTCTAAATAAAATTGATTTTGGATATTTTAGACATTATAGAATAATCGTTCAATGATATTATTTAAAATATTTTCAAAAATTGAACCCATATATTATACGTATATAAATTACGATACATGAATATACCTCCCCTAAAAATCATCCGAATCCTCATGCTACTTATTATTAACGACCGAGAACAAAGAACGGCATTTCCAAATTGACTGTTACTATATATGTGACTCTCCCCAACTAATCGAAATATTTATGATTTACGCGTGTATAGTCGGACGCCAAGCCATACTATATATTTTTTGAGATTTTTATCTACTGACATAAGTATAAATAATAAGTTGGCCATTTCCTTCCCTGTCCTATAATCCTCGTGCACATATTATTCAGCCCAAATAGCATAGATAAAATAAAATGTATTGATTGTGGTTTTCGTACTACTACAGAAAATGAATTTAAAACAATTACCAATTTGATTTAAAAACGGGTTTTTTGTTTAATCACCAATTTGTATTTATTTATTTTGTTCAACATGTCCGGTTGTTTTTTTTTTTTTTCGTATTATTTTTATATTGTGCAAATTATTAGTTCTATCCTATCTGTAATACTATACCATTATTTTATTCAAAACTATATAATATTTATATTCTCTCGACTTTTGATTTGACAAATAAAAACCCTATACTTATTAGTTTTTAAATTCACAAAGAGAATATTATTTTTGTGAAAGTCTTAAAACGCATTAGTTTATTATATTAAACAAATTTGTTTCGTTAGAACCTTTTTTTTTTCTCCTCACTCATCGGGGTATATGAAACCATTGAAAGGTTTATGGCGGTCATCATTAATAAGTTATTAAACGATTAGATAATCATTTAATAACCTCTACCATATTTGAAAATAAAATCCCTTAAATATATATATATATATTTGTTTTAGGTTATATTGTTATTAACAACAATAATATAATGTAATTTATTAAAAGTGGATAATAATAATTAGGTTAACCGAGGAGTTAGCCTACATTGAGTAGTAGGGTGACATATCGAAAAACCAACGGTTTGGGCCGAAGGCCGAGACATTGAAATGATACGTAAAGACGAGCAGACGTACCCTGCGGTAAAAAAATGACGCCGGAAAAATCCACGAGGCGATTGGCCAGAGGTCCGTCGGGGGACTTTTCGAGTACCTCGGGAGACGGTATTGAATATATGGAAGACCGGAAGGGACTCTGTTCGGCAGAACGATCTCAACGGCAACGACGGGACCGGGGAACGGAAGATGGGCGTTTAAAATTTCTTATTATTTGTCGTGTATATAGGGGGGAAACACCACCGCTGCTGCTGCTGCTGCCGCGGTATCCCGGGACGTAATAACTATTGAAATTTATTCGTCGTTCGGCCGATCAACGTCACGTGCTCTCGGCGACGGCGAGCGACAGGTGACGACGCGACGTTGACGGTTGACGGCGCGGCGCAAGGCGGGTAGTAAAAACTAATAATCGTCGGCCCAACGGATCCGCGGATTGGCGCCGCGACGGCGACGGTGTTGAATTAATTAATTGCCCGCGGTGATAAATACGCGCGGCAACAATATTCCGTTACAGCCGGTCCCCGGGAGTTTATCCGCCGAATTATAATATGTCTGCGGTTGGTTATACGGGCGGGCGGACGGGCGGAGGATTGGCCGAGGAGCAGAGCTTATTGGAAAACGCGGTTAAGTGTTGCCGTGGCACGCGCGCCGTCTCCGCGCCCCGGAGTGATTGCTGTCTAAATTAATTACCGCGCGGCGGGTACCTCCTGTTCCTTCTTATACCGACTGACTGCCGTACCCCCGTGCCCGTGACGGCGGCAGAATCGGCGGCGGTTAGAGGGTCAGGTTTTACCAGACGATTGTCGCCCTCGTTTTGCGTGACTATAGACGGCGGCGGCGGCGGGTAGTATATAATATTATAATATTGCATAAATAACGTCACGTATTTTATTTCCGACGGTTCCCCTCTCTCTCTCTCTCCGTCTTGCGGGAATTCTATATAATCCTATATTCCAATCTTGTGTACCGTATTCCTTCCCAGAGTATACAATATATATATATATATATATATATAGACGCACGGTTATTAATAAAAGTCAAGCTTAGAGCTTATCTGCGTGCGATAATGTTAATAAACGCGTAGTAAAATTAATTTCCAACTACTTTAATAATCCAAAACTCGACTATCGAGCTTTGATCGCCAGATATACCGTACTAACATTATAATAGTCATATATATATATATTTATTTATTTATTATTTATTTATTCAGCCGTTAATTTATATAGTTATACCTACATATAAATTATATGAAATTAAACAAAAAGCGGACTTGGGTACATTATATAGGCGACAGATTTATTATTATAATATTATGTATATAACACGCGTTCAATGGGTTTTCGCCAACTAATAACAGTAAAAACTGCCATACTCCGAAGCCGAAAATGTAGTGTGCGACAAAATTTGTCAAAAAGTTTTTTTTTTATCAACATTATATGTTGTTTTTTAAAGCGCGTCTTTTGGGTCATTGGCAAAAATCCGATAAATTTAATAGACTTCATAATAAACGCAAACAAACATATAATCCATATGTATATTTCGAAAACATGGTACCAAGCAACAAAGCCCTATAAAAAGCATACACTAAGCGGTAAGCAAAATGTCGGTAACTTAATCGGCGTCACACTGTAATTTTTCTTAGATATTTGGCTCACATACAGTACTTGTATTTATTTTAGTAAGACGATAAAAATAACAAAACGTTTTAGGAAAACTATACGATCACTTACGATCATTCGGCTTAGGACCGCAGCATATAATAAGCGTGTGCACGGGACGATCCGGTCGCAAAGCGAACTCAGGACAAAATGTGGGGGGAGGGATAAAAAAAAAAGTAAAATGTAAAATATTCATAAATATCATACTTTATTAATCTTTAGGAATTCGTATATACGTATACATTGATCTATTTTATTTTTATATCTCACGGGAAACTCCGGAAAAACTATTCATTTTGTAGGTCTAGTAATTTTTTCTTTACATTTTTCCTGATATCTCGGGGAGGTTGATCCCTCCTCCCCTTTGCGTTTGACCCTGTTCGATCGAACCCCTGAAATTTGACAGGGAATTGGAAATTAAACATACATAAAATGCGTATGATTGTATCAGTGGCCCAACCAAGATGCGTGTTTTAGTGTCTGGAAACCTCCTTCGAACCGTATTTATGGAAATTTAATAAATTTGTTTTTTTTTTTTTTGACATATATTCAAAAATAATTACGCCTCGACATTTTAATATTACATAAAACACTTATATGAGATTTCTAACTACATGATATGCGTTTTTCAGTCTATCGAAGGTTCCGGACACCAGTGGCGTATTCACAAATAAGTAACGGGGATTTAACAAGTGCCACAGTTGTGAAGGCGGACACCCACATCGTAAAAATCCTAGTTGTGTCACTAATCTAACATAACTATGTTGGTTTTCTTTAAAAAAAAAAAAATGTTTTAATCAATACAAGTAGATATTGGTTCAGTAAAATCACAATATTTGTATTTTTATTGTACCTAGATATTATTCAAAGTCACGGACATGACTTATTGTATATATTCCATCCGTGTACATAAAACTGACTCGACAAAAATGCTCAACAATTTAATACAAAGTTCATTATAGGTTCATAAAAAATAGTTAAGTGTGCCTAATAGCGAATTTTTTTTTTTTATTTTACAAGTTAAAATTCAAAAATTATTAATTATTTTTGTAGTCCGGCATTTAGCAAAAAATATTTAATCGAATTTTTTTAAAAGCGTTTTAAGTTCAAATTTAAATGATTATCGTAAAAATCACAGAACTGTGTGTACTAATTTTTCGAATTAAGAGAACAAAATTGTTTTGGCTGAACAGAAATACACGAAAATTTAACACGAGGTTCATCGTGAGTTGTACTTATTTAATGGTGAATAAAAAAAATGTTGAATATAAACTGATACTTTTTTTTTTTTTTTATATATTTATATAAGCGTTAAAAGTATAAATTCTGAAGAAAATTGTAAAAATTATAGCATTTCAAAACATGATTAACCGAACTTCGATCAAAAACGTTTTTCAATGATCTATCGTTACGCACAGATATAAATTAAATTCCCCTCTATATCCGAACTTCCCATTTTCTCACCTACAACAGTAATCCGGGAGAAAATAATCGTAAACACCTAAATCTTTTACCGCAATACTAATTATTATATTAGCATTTTCTACGTTTCTAGACGTATATTTTGGTTTAGTATTATAAATATTCTCATATTATAATAATCGTCTCATTTTGCTTCAATTTATTTTTAAAAAAAAAAATAATAAGAAACCCAGAGGTCTTTTTGACAATTGTGCAGCCTTTATGTTTTATTACATGGGTACTGTATAGCAATGAATGTATAATAATTTTATATGAAAATAGTTTTTATTATGTGTATTATGTTCGAAATCTTTATTCCGCGTTTAAAGTAATGAATAACATTGTTAAATGCTATATCGCGAAATGTTTAAATTTTGTCGGAAATGATCTTTCATTTGCATATATATTGTTCTGCAAGTCTAAAACCTAAACATTGTCGAAACAACTGACATTTCTTTTGTTATGTATTTTTATTCTATATTTTTTTTTTTAATTAAAATGCCTCGTAAGTATATGAATCATAATAAAATATAGTTTTTTTTTTTTTATGACATTACCGGTATGAAAATTCACTTATACGTATACACAGTCTCGTACACGATTTTCGTTTATTATTAAATATTGCACTTATCTTTTAATTTTTATTGTCGGTCGAAGAATTATTGCAACGTTTTCCACAGCTCCTCAAAAGCGTTTTTATAACGAAAATCGTAAAAAAAAAAAAAAAACCACTAATTTATATTAAAAACACCGCATACACAGAATATTATTCTTTGTAGCTTTCCAATGCTGCTGCATAATCGCATTACGGATTAAACAATAATTATTTAACCTTATGGCTCCGAGTGTAGCCTTAAATTTACTTAGGTGTTTATTTTTATTTTTTTCTAATATCCAAAAACACTTTTTCCGGTAGTAAAATTGTTCCGATTTGTTCACGTCATACCTTAAAATATGTGGTTTTGTCGCTTTCTATATGACAAATAATTTTTCGAAATTCCCAATAAATCGATTTTTACGTTTTTTCTCGGGAAAAACATTATTTGGTGAAATAAAAACGCAATAAATAATTGTTCACTACAAAACAATACATTGTGTTTCTATATACAAAATCATTATAATGATGTTAAAAGTATCACGACTTTACATTACTGTGTTTATCGAATAATTTTCTTTAAATCTACACCTATAATTTAATTTTACAATATAGAGGCATTTTCCTAGCCCGAATATTAAAAGCACTGGCGGAGGTAAAACAAAAGCGTCTAAATGCAGGAATACACAGTGATTGTATTAACCGTTTAAATCAGTCATAATAATATTATGTATCAAACAAGATTTTTTTTTCAGTTATGAAATAATATTTTATTATTAATTGCTCACCGATGTAAATTAAAAAATATAACATAAATTAGGTGCCCCCCCATCAATGAGCGGTAAAACCCGGCTTGTAATAAAAAATACCAACGTATATACGAATACTATCGTGTCCCAATTGTATTAATAATAATCAGTGGCGACGGGGTGTGCATGAAGCTGTAATGGCTTCGTGTCTGAAATGGGCGGGTGGGCGTATTACAACGTAAGACCACCACGCGAACATTTTAATTAACGTACGTTAGGCCTCGTTCACACGATGACACGAAAAGCCCGACACTCGACGACATGACGTTAAATGTCACGAAGTCCCTGGCACTATCGGTGTCACGGTACAAAAATGTCTGATATTTGACACTGGTATAGTGTCGCGTCGCCGTTATCAACTCGGGTATCTATTGGCTAAACCGTTTCCCCTCCCCCTCCCAAACACACGGTGTAGATGCAGTTAATTGGTTAATGCGACATTTTCGAACTGGAATTTCGTGTCGTTTGACATTATACATTTTCTTGAAAGTCACCAATCGTACCATTGTTTGCGGGACAAATCGCGTGGCCTTGCGTTCAAAGACCGATTGCTGCATGACCGAGCAGAAAAGAAGCGTTGCTTGAAATTTCAGGTCTGCCGAACATAAAAAATCATTACGTTTTTAAAAATTAGATCCATTCCGTGGAACACACAACAATGTGTTTGGTGCACCTAATGTATCTTTGCGCATTACCCGCCTCCAAATTCGTTCTCGTCTTTTTTTTTTTTTTTTTTTTTCTCTTCGCCCGCTTCTTTCTGATCGATTCCTGAATTATTATTTGTTCCGAAACATCGGCTGCCGCGCTTAACGCACCGTAGACGCCATTGTGTGTAAGTAAAAAAGACGACTAACAATAAGGCATCGAGATTATCGAATCGATTATGTCGACACTAAAATATACGTCATGTCGTTAAATTTTCGAATAGTGTCGTGCCACCGTAATGTCACGGGATCGTTACAAACAATTCTCTTGATGGGCGATCTGAATTGATCTTTTTCATATAAAAGATCGATTTTTTTAATCGATCTCTATGTATTGATCATTAAACGAATCGATATATTTGGACTAACCATAACATTGTTTTCTACATATTTGAATCGATCCATTAGATTAATCTTTTGAGGGGAATCAATTATAGTTAATTATACTTCTGAACAAAAGATTAACAATACACAGAATTAAAATCTATTCAAAACGTCGATCCACTATTGAGAATTGAGAATCGTCATCAATGATTTTCTACTATATTTCTACTTTTTTGTTACTTTTTTAATAAAAAGTATATTGTCACAAAAAATTTAAGTGTACTAAGAAAATAGTCGATTTAGATAGCTCATTGGACTAACGGTTTATTTATTATATCGAATAAAATTCCGATTTTTTCAGATCGATCCACTTTCGAGATGAGCCCATCACTATGCTCCAATTCGGGGGTCTTCAACCTATGACCCGCGTGCCGGTTCCGGGCCGTCAAGCTTTTTGAACCGACCCGCCAAGTTTACTGATGTTTTGACAATTCGTTTGAGCGCATTCGTATTTTCAAAAATCCATTCTCCATAGAATTTGAAACTTTACTAACGGAGTTTGAGCTTAAAGTTATCGAGCTCACTTCAGGCAACCAGCTCAACTACCACGAAATTTTAAAAGGCAAGCAATGATCCAAACTTCTCATTAAGTTACATTAAGTAACTTTTTGCAATAAAACAATTTATTTCCTTTGTAAAACTATATAGTAAAATAAAATAATTCTCAATTATTTTTCAGTTTCATTACGTCTCTATGGCTCTCAAAATAATTCGGCCCGCAATGCCGAAGCGTAATTTAGATATGGCTCGCCGTAAAACAAAGGTTGGTAGAGACCCCGGCTCCGCTGTGTCCATATTCCGTGTGTCGTTATTTCAGTTTTGTCATATCTAATCTAACAACAGTATAACAATAACAATAATCTGTTGTTAATACGCACGCAGTGTCAGCGGCTCGTACGGTGGTTTTTTTTTAAATATTATTTTTTAATCCTCTCGCCACCGAAAATACACAATAATTAACGCACGACAGTTGGTTTTTACGATGACGATAATGATGATGATGATAATAATAATAATAATAATACTACAATTTTTCGCGGTGTAGGTTTTCGCAGTTTATTACCTTAGTATAACACTTAACAATACGTCGCGGATAATAATATTTGCGGCGAACACGGGCGCGCGCGGATATCTAGACGACCGACGGCGGCGTTATAAAATACCGTAAATAACAATAACCCCGTTCCGTTAGTGTTGTTGACGTTTTTTTTCGCCTCTTTTTAATATTAAATAAACTTTTACCGTGAAAATAACAAAGCGCCGTATTATAACGGCGGCGACGACGACGATAGAAATTATTGTCGCCAAACAACAGCTGAAATATAATTACCCCCCCGCGTAGATAACCGTAACGACTGGCCGGTAATACAATACGTAACCCGGCATGGAAGCGGGCCGCCGGGCGGCGTTAGGTAATATTTGTGATGTTAATGAAATTGACGACTTGAATTCATGAATAAATACGACGTAAAGAGTATGTTTCTCGGCTTAATAATCTAACGGTTTCGTTATCAATGGATGCCAGTGCACCCTTTGTTTTTTTCACTCTGGCCCACGTAGACGAATCGGTTTTTACAGTTTTTCAGTAATCTTGGAAAAAAAATCTACCGAAATTACTAAAGCTATCTACGCCTATTAAAACGATTGTCAATCCTAAACGATTACCGAACGATATCATATGTTTACATGACAATAGTTTTTTCGCAATAGTCGCTGTCGTGAACGCATAATATGATTGTTTACTATCACTATCATTAACGTAATTCACACTGGCGGAAATTTGGGTCTACGACTGATGCCAGACGTATTTTGTACGTCACGGGTATGCGTTTATTAAAATAATTTATAAGGAATAATAATGTCGACTCGGACAAATCCCGAGTTTGTTGTTATTACAGCAGTCAATTGTACTTAGAATTATTAGATTGGTAAAAAAAAAAAAAAAATAATACAATTTTTTCCCAAATATATATTTTTGTAATTCATATGTATTTTTTTTTTTTTTTCATACTCGTCTATGTGCCGACTGTGAAAATGTGTTTCAATGGCTCGAACGATAAAATCAGGCCCAATCTTTCCTAGTTTGGTCTTATCCGTTAGCCCTTCCCCTTAATGAATGAAAACATTCTCAACATGAATTATAATATTATATATTTCAAAAGCATTTCTATTCGTCTAATTAGCACCGTGATATCTTGCACAAATTTAATTACATTTTAACTTATTTTTACACAAATTGGGTACTTAAAAAAAAAAATATGAAATCCCAGTAAGTATTAATACTAATAAACATTTACTATTAAGTACCTCTATGGTTCTGCAAGAAATTTACCATTTATTCTACTGGACAAATGGTATGCAAATCTTTACCCACTTAGGTGTCCATTATACTCGTCGAAATCTTCTTGAAGAATTCCCTGGATTATTTTTATAATTTATTTTATTACTTAACAATGCTGAATTAGTATAAATCTGTATCTAAATCGACTACATTTTAGATAAATAATACATCAATTTTTATACTAATATACAAAATATATAAAAGGTACCTATATAAATTAAATTATTTGGAATAATTATTTTTAGTTTATTACTTGTTTTTTGGGTATAATATTTGGAATTATAATTGTAAATCCTATTTTTTTTTACCAATTTTTGTATTATCTAATGGCATTATAAACAATTTCTACTAAACAGTAAATATGACACATAGATAATATTAGACTACAATTTATTTTTAAAACTATTATGGCATATAGACTGTTAGAAGGATATTTGGCATAAATGACCATTTTCGAGGAAATTCACTTTGTCACATTAAAGCTGATTCTGGTATCGATTTAATGAATAGAATTTATTTTATTATGATATTTTTTGTAATTACCAAAAATATTCGGTGCTGTAAATAATAGGGTCATAGGCTACACTACCAACCATTCAGTTTTTGGACTTTAAGCCAAATAGCATTCTAATAGACTAAATTGTAACATGACTTAATATATATTATGAATTATCATTTATCTTTAATAAATTAAATAAATAACTAAATTGTAAGGGAATGAAATTTTAAGTTTAATTTTAAAATTAACCAAAGGTATAAATGTTATTAATTCTTAATTTTTTAATTATTGGTATACAATTTTAAAAAATACGAATTAAATAAAGCATCTAACATTTTTCAGTTATTCATTCTATTATGGTGCGGTGAACCCTTTTTCTTCCATCCAATCGTCTTGAACAAACTTGGACATATAATTGCGTATACCATCGGGTAGTATAACAACTAGCGTTTCACCTTGTTTCATAGTTTTTGCCACTTCAATAGCAACATACATAGCAGAACCACTAGAACCACCTAAATATAATCAAGTTAATAAATTAATAATTATTAATAGTATAGAAGTTCTGAAACAATGCTTTTAAATTCGGTTTTTGTATAATAAATCAGAAAATCTTACTTTGATTTAGATTTTATAATTTCAATCAATTCCTAAATTAAAAGTACTTTTTTATTTCTCAAGTAAGTAATATGGAATGGTAAACATTTAGATTTTAAAGACTATTTCACAAATAAAGATTTTTATGTTTAGGTTTGCCTACTCAAGTATCACATAATAAGGTAATTGTAGACAACAATTATTTTAACATACCTACTAATTAAAAGAATTGATTCTATTGTTTATTGTTAAAATAGTGTAAAAATCTAACCAAAATAAACAAATTGATCAATAGGTTTTTTTTAAATTATCAATATTTATCTATTACCACTGGTTAATATATCTACTTTGACAAAAATTATTTTATTTAGATAAAATATTACCGCATAATAATCCTTCTTCACGTGCCAACCTTCTAGCCATATCAAATGAATGTTTATCATCAGTTTTAAACCATTCGTCAACAACTGATCTATCTGTAATATTTTTATAAGCCCAACACCGTAATTAAATATGAAACCAACCAATAGACTATTATCAAACTTACCAAAAACAGTTGGCACAAAATCATAACCAATGCCTTCTACGTTATAAACTTGCACATCCGTTTCATTAAGCTTCTCAGGTATTGCTAAAATACTACCATATGGATCAGCTGCTATAATACGACATTTATTCCCAAGGACTTCTTTCAATTTCCTGCCAATTCCTGTTATGGTACCACCAGTCCCAGTTCCAGCAACAAGAACATCAACTTTATTGTTTGTCTGTTCCAATATTTCCTTGCCAGTTGCATCATAATGTGCTAGTGGATTGTATAAGTTACGATACTAAAAGTAACAAGAATAAACATACAAATAATTAGTTTATTATTTGTATGTATATTAAGAATTATTAACTTCTTGACAATTTATCCCACCTGATCAAGAATTATTGTTCCTTTAGGATCATCCAAATGCATTTGATGCGCTACACGAATCAAACTAGACATGTCATCAAAAGCAGCTTCTGTAGGTGTACGTACAATGTTTGCTCCCAAAAGCCGTAAAGTGTCAACTTTTTCACGAGACATTTTCAAGGGCATAACAACAGTACACTTATAACCCTTCACAGCAGCAGCCATAGCTAATCCAATTCCTGTTATAATATGATTGTAAATTGTAGATATACTTAACATTTTAATTGTTATAGTATAGTAATTTATATTAAAAAAAAAAAAAAAAAAAAAAAAAAAAGTATTAAAAAGTTACATTTGAGATCTCTGCATATTAGGAGATATTTTATACAACGCGTAATTTATATTTAAAATACCTGTGTTCCCCGATGTCGGCTCAATTATTGTCATTCCTGGTTCTAAAGTTCCATTATTTTCAGCATCTTCGATCATTTTCCAAGCAATCCTGTCTTTGGTACTACCACCAGGATTCAAAAATTCACATTTGGCCACTAAAATACAAAAAAAAAATATAAAATATTTTACATTAAATTACGTGCTACATTTATTATCTATTATGAGTACTTACACATGTTACATTTAATGCCCTCAACATGGGGTATACGATTCAATTTCACTAATGGTGTATGACCGATTGCGTGCAATATATTTGGTAAAATTGCATTTGAATTATTTCTAAACATGTAGTGACATCAATATATTAAAAATCAATTAACTATATTTTCTTTTATTTAATCATTTTAAATAAATAACAATAAAATAATTACCTATTTGTATTATGCAAATGAGGAGAATTTTTCGGACAGCAATTAACAGTCCATGTACATAAACTATTTTGGTCCGGTCTGACTTTTTCAAAATATAAGTCCGAGTGCATTTTTTTGCTTTCAGGTTGGTCGAGTAAAGCTTTTTCTGTTTCAGTTAACTTTTTTTTTCCAACATCTACTTTTACAGCCATTGCGTTCAAAATACTATTAACAAAACACATGAAACATATCTAGTTAACGCACAAACGCAATATTTTCAAACACTTTTTTTCAGAAACCCGGATATTCAAACGTTTTCAAATTGATGATGTAGAAAAAAAAAATTGGCCCAGACCATTAGTTTTTGATTTTTAACAATGTAAAAATGGCGGTTTCGAGTGTGCTAGTGCGAGCGGCCCGTCCGCTACGCCCGCCCGCTACGCCCGTCCGCCCACTACGCCCGCCCGCTACGCCCGTCCACCCGCTACGCCCGTCCGTTTCGTTTGCCTTCTCGAGTAGAGCTGCGCGGTACTCTTTGCAGAAGAGAGAACAAATAGTGTTTGCCTAGCCCAAATCTAGAATCGATATTGCTGCAAGGAGAGGATAGTGTCCTGTGCTTAAACCTAAATCTAACATCGCGATACGGGGCCTACGCTGTTGAAACTAGATCAATACCCGTACACAATATACGCGTATACCTCATAGAGGTAACTTTCAAAACGCCACAATACAAAAAATAATTATAATTTCCACCAAATAATTCGTACACCGTCGTATCTAGCGCAAAAAAAAAAAAAAAAAAACAGTACGCGCGATTTAATAGTAAAACGTCGAAAAATTACGCGAGCGCTTAATTAAATTTATGTATACCAAACACACAACGGGACATTACACTTTTATCTCGACTAATCGTCACCATTATTATTAATTGAAATAATTAAATATACTTACGAACTCCGAATCAATTAGTAAATGAACTCGTTAATAGCACTATTGACCAACAGTAAAAACTGAAAAGACTCTCTGTAAAAAAATTAACGTGGTTTGTTTAATCAACAGATAACCCTGATAACCCGTCAAGCGTCAATAACCGGAAAGTGCACACTAAACACAACACTACACAGATAACAGTTACTCAGGGTACACAAAGAACTTATATATTTTATGTATACAGAATGAATAATTTGACCGGATTGCGAGCGTACGGTCTTCCACAACGAACTCGTACGCGCAATTCGATTTTTCAAATTGCATAAACATTGGTGCCGGATGGTCGGGTTTACGAAACCGATAACTGTTGATCGGCACAGTAAACATTAAATACAATAGAAACCGTCCTGTAAAACGAATAGATTACACGAATCGCTCGCAAAATTACTGAAACGATCGGGGGACGAGCGTCCTAATGGTTAGATTGTGTTCTCGTTAATCATTCTCCCCCCCCCCCCGATTGGTTTAAAAATACAACTACGAGTAGGTGTTAGTATTTGGTAATTTATAATCTTCAGAGTTACCAAGAGAAGCTTGATTATATTGAATAATCTGAGTGTTACCGGTGGGTAGCTACTCTTCTCCAGCTCGCAGGTCTTGTATATTAATTATCTTGTACACGCTCGTATGCTTATTGTAATATCCATATATCCAGATTGTTTTTTTTTTCTAATAAATTTAAAAAAAAAAAAAAAAAAAAAATGTCGAATAAAAGTTGTGTGTTTTTGGATACGACATTGAAAGTTTTAAATTTCCATTGTCCGGTTTGGTATAGAAGAAATTTCTACGATTTATTCACGATTTTTTATTATCTACCAAATCCCCTCCAGTAAAAGATCCCTCGGGCCAGAAACGATAAGTTGTTTTACTGTTATCAGTATCCACCGCAGAATAAAAAATATATGTACTTTTTTTTTTTTACTCGAATAATATATTATATATATATTATACGGCTTGATACCGCGCAAAAAGGTGTGAAATTTTTATTAAAATTTGTGGTTTTTTTTTTTTTTTCAATAAAAAAAGTAAAATAAAATCGTATCCGATTTATAATAACTTGATTTGTTTTATTATTCTATACGTAACCGTCTTAAAATCTATCAAGTAAAAATCGATCCGTTTAACCGGCGTTCAAAACTACTGCGAAAATCTTCAATTAATTACACTATTCGTTCCATATAGGCAGGCGCCTTGCTCTAATATTTGCACACGCCGTATACACTCTTTCCTGAATAATTGTAATATCATAAACCAATATTGTATTTTGTTATCAGCAATCACGCCACGCATAGATAACAGAGCGTAAATGTTATTATATAATAGTGTCCGTACAAACGTATAAACAAATAATATCAAGTGTTCGGTACATAGTACAATATTGTAATATTATTACTTATATAATCGATATTATAAAAACTATACGCAACGAAATATTTTATTAGAGAATATAATCAAATAAACAACAATCGAGTAGGCCCAGTGGCGTAAATTGGGTGGTGCAAGTGCTACATTTCCACCACCACGTAAATCATAGAAATGTGTAGGTATACCTATATAATATTTCTGTTTTTCCAAAAGACACTTTATCGAACAAGTATGTACAAAATTGTCGTAATTATCTGTAATTGTAAATATCGGTTAAATTAAATGCAAAAATCGCGAAATATATAAAACAGAATGATATTCAAAATGGTTTTCCATCCATCGATAACGAAGTCATTATCAACATATTCTTAACCATACCAACCAACACAGCAAGTTGTGAAAGGTCATTTTCCTATCTAAAAAATTCGAAAACATATCTTAGAACGACTAAGTAATTTAAAGCTAATTTACAACTTGGCAAAATGTTTTAGCGTTAATTTCGACCGAGTAATTGATGAACATGTTTTGAAAGGGGACGTCGACTCGGATTGAAATAATAAAATTGTTAAATTACCGTTTGTTTTTTTAGTTAATTAATTCTATACATGTTTATTAATTTTACGGGAAAAATGATGATGATTGTTTGTTAGACGGGATTTACAAAGGGAGTTGTAAATCGTATTGATGGTTTAGAAATTAAAATATTTCTCTACGCCACCGGAAATCGAGGCCAATTTACGCCGCTGAAGTAGGCAATAGAGGTATACATATTATCTATTTTATACACAAACCAGTAGTGTAGGTGTAGAGACGGCTAAAACTTAATTTGAGAGTTGGATTGACGGTAGGGGGTCTGCGGTAATTTCCGCATGTGAATAATTGTATTTGGATTTCACAATACACAGGAAAATATTTACAATATTAATTTACAATCTACTGGAATTTCTTAACGGTTATTACGGGTGTACCGGCGTAATTGAAATCATCATAGGACATAGACCATAAAGTGGTATAACGTAGTTCGTGGTTGTAGTACGTAGATAATGGGTATAATCTAACGTCGTCCGTGGTCATTGCTGATTATCCGATCGTTATTGATATCAGACCACAGTTTATACAAAACATATTTTCGCGGGAATTTTATCCTAATGATATGATATAACGTCAAACGTTGTCCGCAGTCGTCTGCTTGTCTATAGGGTGAAATGCGAATTGCGACTGTATGTAGTGTAGGGTCACCGTATGTCAACTTTGTGTCTCGTTGTCCCGACAAATGTTATGCGGGACGCATTTTGTCCAGTTTTTTCAAATCCCCCGTATTAATCCCGTTTTTCACCACCTTACTGTTTATTTAAAGTATTGAATTTGCTATAGGTTTATAGCCATATAGGTATAATGTAATAATTATAATTTTATCAATTATACCTGCAACATAGAATAAAGGGTAGTAGGTAGGGTATAGTTATTTTTTTAAGATTAATTTTCAAAAAAAAATGTAAAGAAAACAGTCATCAAATGCGGTTTAATTAAAAAGTAAATATTGGAAAATGTAGTTCATTGATATAATAAATTGATTATATAAAACATCACACACGAGTATAGAACACTATCAGCTACACGCATGTATCTTAAATCATGGTCATACGGAAAACACAATTAATTATTAAAAAAACATTACAATTTTTTTTAATAAATTAAGATTATGTCACTGTATAAAATTAAACAATAATTAAAACAGTGATGGCATAATAATTCACTGAAATATTTAAATATTAAAATGTTATTTCATGTATAAATAAAACAATTATATAATAAGCTTACTAGTATTTACGTGAAACCGATGAAAAATAACTTATACTACATTGCATTAATCTTACCAGTATAAAAAATTAAGAAAAAAAAAATTATCTTGTGCGTAATTATAGTTATTATTGTGTTCTTATACAATAAAAAAATACAAACAAATGATTTTCAAACTTATTTATTAAATCGACCAGCAAATTTTGTTGACTTTATTATGATTTTCCGGCAACCTAGTTATTTGGTTCATTTTCTGTCGAAGTAGAGGGAATCTCCATTGCATCCCCTAAAAAGAAATCCAAGTCAACAAAAAAATAACAAATGTAAACCAGCACACTACAGAATTAAATACATTACAGTAGCGCAATCGCGAGGAAGGGTCTAGACCAGGCGTGCCTAACCCGCGGCCCACGAAGGTGTTCCAATCGGCCCGTGACCATTTTATAAAAATTAGAAATTTGTATAGGTGTAAAAAAATTTATTTTATTAAGTTTTTAAGAATATAAAATATTTTATAATTTTTAATTTTTATATAAAAAAAATGCATTGGATTTTAGAATATTAATAGAAATAAATTAGTGTGAAATTTGGGCTTGTTTGTCTTTAACAAATCTTTCAATATTCGGAGTGAAATGTGTAACGCTAATTCTTAATAAGGAGTGTAAGTGTTCATCAGTCAAACGAGATCTTTCTGAACATTTTACGTAATTCATGCGTGAAAACGTTTGTTCGCAAATATAAGTAGAACCAAATAATGTAAATATACGCATTGATAATTCTTTTATTTTTGGAAAATCATCAGTAAGAGTCTTATAAAAATGTATTAAATTTGTATTTTTATCTGTGATATCTTAAAATAAATCGTTCAAATGATTATTTGTTTTTAAATCAATAAGTTCAAGTTGAACAGTTTCATGAACATTATTTTCATCAGACAGAAATGGATTTTCAATCAGCCGAAATGAAGTCATATGTGATTTGAAATCTTGGAAACGGTTTTCTAATTCTATTGATAATTATTCCAACATACTCACAAAATGATTTGTCGGAACGTCAATTAAAGAATTTTGTTTAATTTCTTGACACGTTTTAAAATGTAAAAAATTTTGCTTTAATATTTGGTTTTTAAAAAGTTGTAATTTTATTTCAAACGATGTTACATCACTTATAAGCTCGAACATAGTTTTTGATTGTTTTTGAAGTTTAAGATTTAATGCATTTAAATGAGCAGAAATATCAGTTAAGATAGCAAGATCGTACATCCATTGTTCGTTTTCAAATTCTTCTACTGGTTTGTTTTTTTCTATCATAAATATTTGAATTTCCTGCCGAAGATCAAAAAAACGTTTTAATACATTTTCTCGACTTAACCACCTAACCTGGTTATGATACAAAACATCTTTATATTCCGATTCAATTTCATTTAAAAATTCTATAAATTATCTATGTTTTAATCCGTGCGATCTAATGAAGTTCACTGTTTTTGTAACAATATTCATCACACGTTCCAAATTCATAATTTTACCACACAGGGATTGTTGATAAATAATACAGTGTAAAAATATAGGTGTTTCAATCATTTTTGAAGTTGTTAACTCAGCTATCCTTCCAACTAATCCCGTATTTCGCCCAACCATATTTGGAGCTCCATCTGTTGTAATATTACAAAGTTTTTCCCAGGTCAGTCCTAAATTTTCAATACAAAAATTCACTTTTTTAAAAATATCAGCTCCTTTTGTAGTTCCAGAAATACTTTCTAATGAAGCAAGTTCTTCTGTTATATTATAATCTGTATCTATTCCTCGTATAAATATTAATAATTGTGCAGTATCTGACACATCACTGCTTTCGTCCAAAGCTAAAGAAAAAAATTTTAACGTTTTCGATTTTATTTGTAACTGCGTCATTAAATCACCTCCAATGACTTCTACCCGCCTAGTAATAGTGTTTTGAGACAAACTGATATTCTCGAATACAGACATTTTTTCCGGAATAATTTCTTTTACACTTGCCAAGATACATTTTTTTACAAATTCGCCATCACTAAAACTTTTATTTTCGCGAGCTATCAGGTTAGCTACTTCATAACTTGCTCGAATAATCTCATCTTTACCTCTATTATGTTTTTCAAATACATTTCCGACGCGTTAACTTTTGAAATTTTGTTTGAATTTTTCTAACAAAGAAGTTCTAAGATTCCCTAAAATTTAAAATTTAAATCCAAACTTAGTTAGCGAAATACCTAAATACCCTCTTCAGAAAAATAAAAAAAAAATATGATAAATATTTACCACTACAATTGACGTATTTGTTTTAATGTTTACTTTCATAATGTCTTTTAATATTAAATTCTTTAAAGACCGCCACGGTTTCGTAGCATATAAAACACATAGCCTGAGCTTTATTTCGATACTCGATAAAAAAATAACTTGGACTCCAATTATCATTAAAAACACGGCATTCGGTATCAATTTTGCGCTTTTTATTTTGAGACATCTTAATGTGAACGTACAATTTCTAATGACGAAAACAAACTAACAACTATAGCGTGGAAATATTGAGAACTTTAAACACATACGATTTGAGTCATAAATTCGATAAGCGAACAAAGATAATATTATATCCGATAAAATGTACAATAGATATACCTATGACTAGTCTATATTTTATCGAAATGAACAAAAAAAAACCCATGAAGCATATACGGCCCGCAGTATAAATATAAATTTCGAATGTGGCCCGCAAGTTAAAAAAGGTTGGGCACGCCTGGTCTAAGCCCTTTCTCCCTATGGGCCTCAATATATTAAAAAATAATGTGCACAAAAATTTTTTTAAGTAATTTTGATATCCTAGAATAACGATATACATTATACTGTAATAAGTATAATGTTCATTGGTATGAAATGCCCGCGACATCACCACTGATATTGCATAAATCATATTTTATTATACACAATTAATATTATTTTGCTATACGATAGTTTAAACTATTTTAAATTAAATTCTTAGTGGATAAAATCCACAAAATAGTTCTTACTTTCCTTTATGATAATATCACGTTGCTCCTTTACAGCGCCACCAATAAAGTTACACATTTCCGTAGCAAAGGAATCTACAGAAGGAGAAGCAACCATATTATCCAACGAAGTACGGCAAATTGGACAAAGATTATTAGGGCTTTTGGCTAACCATTCTTGTATGCAATGATTACAAAAAGTATGAGTACAACTAGCTGTAAAGGCCTAATAAAATAAAAAGGAAAATATATAAAATCTTGAAAATATGTAAAAACAAAATAAATAAATCATACTTTGTACATTATTTCATTGCATATAGTACATTTCATATCATTTTCAAGAATATTACTAAGATTTTTCTTGTATTGCACTATAATAATTCAATAAATAACAATTTTATTATATATTTTACATATTTGAGCATAAAAAAAACAATAATTATACCCTATACCTTCAAATGCTTTATTTCTTAGTTCTTGAAATTTGGTGTTAATCTAAAATAGAAGATATTTTATTTATTAGTAAAAATTAAGAGTATTATTGTTAATTTACTTAATTTCAAAAACTTCATTCAATGACCAATCTTTTGTATTTATGTACAATAAGTGTGTTAACATAGTAGAAACTTATAATTTGTTTTAATAAAAGTGCTTACTAATATTTGAAATTAATTAATTGACAATAAATAAAATGCAAATTAATAATAATTGTATTTTATTTACTTTTAAATTTAATTAACTTAAATCAACTTACCATTTTCATGTTAGATTTACTGCTCAAATCTGAATCTGAATTGTAACTTGTCTTCTTTTGGGTATAAGTGCTAGTACTAGGCCCTTCACCTGCACTTGTACTTTCACCTGCACTTGTACTTTCATCTGCACTATAACTTTCATCTGTACTAGTGCTAATACCTTCACATACACTAGTCTCTTCATCTGTACTAGTAACTCCATCTATACTAGCAGCTTCTTCTGTACAAGTACTACTACCTTCATTTGTACTAGTAGCATCATATATATTATTATCTTCATCTGCACTAGCATCTTCATCTACACTAGCAACTTCACCTGCACTAGCATTAGTACCTTCACCTGAACTAGAACTAGTGCATTCACCTGCCCTAGTGAAAGTGTAGTTATTTGTACCAAAACTAGGATCTTCATCTGCACTAGTACTAGCACTTTCATCTGTGCTAATATATTCTTTTCTACGTTTTTTATTACTAAAAATTTAAATTGTTTACAAATATAGTAAATTAGTCAATAAATAATACTACATAATATACATTTTTTTTTTTTTATATATAGTTCTACAACTAAATAATACAATAAATTATATTAGAACTGTTGTTACGAACTGGATCATGTTCTCAGGTAACAATTCAATAAGCACAGTCTACCAATCAAATTTTAACCTACATCATTTTAACATCTAAGACATGTCAACCATTAAAATGGGGATATTTTTTTTATTTAACATAATATGGTCTGTGGTGTTATGAAGGTATTTTTTTTAATTTTAGCTACTATTAGGTATGAAAAGTATTATTAAGGATTGAAATAAATATGAAAATGTTAGTTATTATATAGAATTAACATAATCAATTGTTCAAATAATTTCGTATAAAGCTACTATACTAGTTGCGCTGAGAGAGCGCAAGTCGGCGGCGACCAAAACTCGTCGTAGTCGGCGCATATCCCACCAACGTGACTCCCACCGTCGGATGATCGGCTCACATCGTCGACCGTCGCGTCGTTGTGACTCGTAAACAGTAACCACTGCCTTGCGATAACCACATTTTATTCGTTTATACACCGTGTACGATTTATTTACGATATAATCTATCGTACTGATTTTTCCTTTAGTAAAATTTGTGTTTATCAATATTTTTAAAATGGAAGAGATAAATGCTGTTAATGGTTCACCACTCAAAAAAAATCCATGTGGAAAGGTAAGCACAATTTAATAAAATTATTATTATTATCAATATCAATATCAATAAATATTATTATTATCGATATATATTATTAAACTCTTTATAGTTTCATTCTTTTCATTCAGAATGTAATATTAACTTTAATTATCAGATATTATTATGTATTTGTATCGTATAGTGTATACACATTATATCATAATTTAAGTAATAATATCAAATATTTTTTGTAGTTTGTTAGTAGCCAAAAAAAAGAAATTATCGTAAATATGTATAAAACAAAAATGATCGAGGAAGCCAATCTGCCAGTTGACCAAAAGCTGAAGTACATTGCCATCATCAAATTCATTTCGCATTATACCAGTATTGGTCAACGCACCATCTCAACAACGTTATCAGATTATAAAAAAAAAAGGTACCATTTCTTATCCTAATAAAAAGAAAATAAGGCTAACAATTACTGAAAAAATTGATGAGTTCGACAAAAATGCTATTCGGCAAAAAATTCATGGGTTCTGGTTTCGAAAAGAAATTCCAACTTTGCAAAAAATTCTTACTTCCATCAAGGACGATCCAAGTTCGCCAAATTTGAAATGCACATCTTTACGTACAGTTTTAAAAGATTTAAGTTTCATATACACCAAGAAGAATCGTAACAGTGCACTGACTGAACGACATTTTGGATACGGAACCCTCGGCTCAACATGTCTTCTCGTTAACTGGAATGCCAACGGCATAAAATCTAAAAAATCTACTGTAATAGAATTCTTATCACGCCATAAAATATCTATTGTATCACAGCTTGTATCACAGAAACCCACCTTAAAAATTCCGATAAATTTAAGATCAATGGCTTTAATGTATATAAAACGGACAGAAACTCAACCCACTCCTCAGGGGGAGTAGCAATATTAATAAAAAATAATATCCAACATCATCAATCCACCATTCCTGATATGATCAACTTAGAAGCCATCGCCATAACTGTATCAACAGATGGACATGATATAAAAATAATCGCTGCATACAACCCACCCAACAAAAAAATCCTGAGCCAAGACATATCCGAACTATTCAAAGATAAACCAACCATACTCTTAGGGGACCTCAACTCGAAACATCAAACCTGGGGCTGTTTGAAAACAAATCAAAGTGGTAACAAACTTCTCAAAATCACATCAGAATAACGAATAATAATATCACCTCCCCCTAGTCCAACCTTTCAACGACCCGGAAGATAACCAGATATACTTGATATCGCTCTAATCTACAATCTTCCAATCAACTTACACCACCAAGTCCTAAACGAACTGGATTCAGATCATGTTCCTGTTATCTCCACTATGAATAATCAAATAAAAATTAATCATCCTATTCCAAAACTAATTAACGCTCCCATAAAATGGGAAGCCTTCAGAGAAATTTTAGATAAAAACCTTAATAACCAAAAACATTATCAAAACATAGATGATATCAATAAGAGCATTGAGCATATAACAGAAGCCATAAAAATAGCAGCGACCCGAGCACAGATTAAAAAAAAACACAGTAACATAATTCAGTCCACTGAATTCTCCCAATCATTATACAAAATTTAATCAAAGAAAAACACAAAGTAAGAAAAATTTGGCAGAGAACAAGAAATTTAGGAGTCAAAAGAAGACTAAACCAGTTAACTAGAAGAGTAAAGTGGGAATTAGATAACATAAGATATAACTCTTACAGTGCTTACCTGGAAAAAATCAATCCGAATGACTCAAATCTTTGGTTAGCTACAAAAACAACTCAGGCAGCGCAATGTTATACCCCCTTTAAAAAACGGATTAGCCAATTATGACACAAATGCAGAAAAGTCCGAAGCCTTTGCAGACTACTTTGAATCATGCTTCACCACGGAAGATGACACTCATCATCAAAACGAACACTCAGAAGAAATATCAAACAAAATTAATTACGAGCATAACACCATTATCACGCCAACATCCTCCAAGGAAATACAATTAATCATATCAAAATTAGCAAGCAAGAAAAGTCCCGGCCATGACTTAATAACAAACAAAATTTTAAAAACCTTACTTCAAAAGCATTAACATACCTAGCCTCTCTATTTAATTCAACCATGCGTATAGGTACCTTTTCCCTTACATGGAAACATGCCATAATAGTCCCAATCCACAAACCTGGAAACAAGTAAACTCTCCCACAAGCTACAGACCAATAAGCTTATTACCAACCCTATCAAAGCTATACGAAAGGATTTTACTGAATAGGATAAAACCATTCTTACACATAATCCCAAAATACCAGTTTGGCTTCAAAACACAGCACTCCACATGCCACCAGATACAACGTATATCAGAAATAATTGTGCATGGTTTCGAAAACAAAAAATATACTACAGCAGTTTTTCTCGATTTAACACAAGCCTTTGATAAGGTCTCATGGGCTTGAAATAAAACTGAAAGCACTTAATCTTCCAATGTACCTTCTAAAAACCATCACATCTTTCATAACAGACAGAACATTCCAAGTGAGAATAGACACAGACCTATCTCTACAACACAAAATCAAATCTGGAGTCCCACAAGGATCAGTATTGGGGCCAACGCTATTTAACATTTACTGCCATGACATCCCCAATCCCCCTAACTCTCAACTGGCAATGTTTGCGGACGACACAACAATACTCACGCAAGATAGCGTATTAAACTTATCAATCAAAAAACTACAATCTTCATTAAACAAAATTACCTCCTGGTTCAAAAAATGGAAGCTGAAACTAAATCCGACTAAAAGCGAGACTAAAATATTCACATTAAAAAGATATAACGATCCAATAAATATAAGCATAAACAACCAGATCATACAATGGAACAGAAAAGATGACTCAGTGAAATACCTTGCAGTTTTTCTCGATGAAAAACTGACATGGAATATTCACATAAACAAAAAACTTACTCAGGGATATGCCAGGATGAGAATTCTCTACCCCTTAGTGAATTACAAATCAACTCTCCAAATGAAATCTTCTCTCCTTCTCTACACCGCAATAATCAGACCACTGATAACTTATGTCTGTCCTGTATGGTCCGCTGCCTCTATAACTAAAATAAATAAAATACAAATCTTACAAAATACATTTTTAAGGATATGTCTCAAAGCACCGTGGTTCATGAGAAATCGCCAGATCCATAATGACACGAAAATACCCCTGATAAATACATGGATTAAAACCCAATTTAAAAATTTTCACGCCAAACTAAAAAACTTGGACAGTGCTCGTCACTACAATATAGGAAAAAAAACACTCAATAGACGTCTGCGGCCTCGACTTCCCCAGGACATTCTTTTAACAGACACAGAAGACTCATCATCAGAAAATGAAGATCATTATTAATTTACTAGCCCTCATCGTTATTATTATATTCATATATGTAACACATTATTATATCACTCTCACTAATAATAATTATGTCATTATTAAATTTATAATCATTTAAATTTGTAACAAATAAAATTGTAAAAACTAAAAAGTTGTAATAGCACTAGGTGTGCTGAAACATTTTATAATTATAATAAATAAAAAAAAATAGTAATAATAAACATGTCTTAATCATTACCGGAAATACTTCAGATTCCGAGTCCGACGACTTTGGTAATGAATAAAATATTATGTACCAACTAACCTACGTTGCATAGACGATATATTTTATTTTGTAAATATTATGTGTATATGCGGTGTATTATTTTGTATATATTATGTGCATGATGTATTATTTTGTAAATATTATTTGTATGTGTGATGTATTATATGGTCAATTTTATACATTGCTTATTTGTATAAATAATAAATCAAGGTTTTTAATAATTATTTGTTCGTATGGTAAACACTTAACACGGTTTCACACTAAATAAATGATAACTAAAATTATACAGTAAAGTTAATTTAGATATTAATTTGATCACGGTGTATACAGTAATAATCAATAATAGTCGTGAACTAGCAAAGTTCGATAACAGACGATAGCGCCCGGTGGTTTACGACGGCGTATCATAGTCCACTTGTTGGGAGAAATTAGACCTCGTAACCGCGGAGCGATTTCATATGAATGCGCGGCCGACTTGCGCTCTCTCGGCGCAACTAGTATATTTATTAACTTTATTTACCTTTATCTAACCTAACCTTTATTTACCTCAATTCAAGTGTAAATTTGATGTATAATTATTCAACATTTTTATCATTTATAGATCAGAGGTATAATGTTTATTTAAAATATATATATTTACAATCTATATACACAAAGTATAATTAGTAAGTGTGGTAGCTATTTTCACAATGACATTTATCATAAAGAGTAGGAAGGCTCCCAGCAGTGCCACCTGACATGAGTTGAGTAGTTTTTAGTTAATTAAAATTTTTTTTTTTTATTATTTATTTATTTATTTAAATTTAAAAGGTATAATGTTATAAAATTAATCAGCCCTCTGTTCAGTTCATTGTGTATTTATGTACCTATCCCCCCAAACCCCAAGTTAAAAATAAACACATGAAGTGTCAAATTGTTAAAATTTTACGTTTTTAAATTGTACTTAAGGTTTTCTTACAGCTAGGTTACCCGTACCTTTTTTTTTTTTTTTTTTCGAACCGGCAATACCCCGCCTCCCGGAAATGTCGTGAGGCACTACTTCGGGAAACCTGTACCTATTTGATGATTATTAAATTACATCATAATGCCCATGCAATCATTTTCAAATGAAAATAAAACCGAATTAAAAATACTGTAAAGAAGTATTATTTGTCAAATTTTGTTTTATTTATAAATTATGTTTTTTTAAATTATCAACATTTATTTTAACAAACAAAATTTTTGTTCAATTAAATTAATGCAATTTTTATGCTTAGTTCGAAAATTCAATTTATTATTATATTTTCTTATTTTGACATAAAAATTAATAACATCTCTGCTTAGATTCCCTTAATATATTAGTCCCAAGTCCTAAATTTTTTAACATTTGTTTTAACACATTACTTTTTTGAGCAATTAAATCAATTACATTATTATTCTTGATACTACACAAAGTATTTCTATTATACTGACATAAGTAAAAAGTTTTCAAATTTTTCTTGAGACATCATACTTCTGAGCCTGTTTAAAATATATTTTAATTTAGAAAATGTTCGCTCACAACTAACTTGTGAGCTGGATAATATTAAAATATATTTATATGCTAAATATAAAATTTGGATGCACTCATAAAGAGCCGGATTATGACATTTTGCGCCCCCTGGGGCATAGATATGTTTAGACCTCCCTAAGATTCATAACTTTGTTTTAATAAACATAAAATTGTTTTACTATAATTTGGTATTTATTAATTTTTTTCTCTAATGGTAGGTAAGTGGATTAGTATAGAGCCCCCTTCCCACCTAAAAATTATTTAACCTACGCTTTTATCTATACCTCTTTTAGTTAGTATTTTAATTTCATACATTTTATTAAAAGTCATAAGAAAAATAATGAATCAATATGTTATCAACCGGTTTAATATAGCTACATAAACTAATAAACAATAAAAACATAAATAAATTTATAAAATAACAATTTTGCAAACATGATTAAAATTGAAGTTGAATTAATTAAAATGATTATATAAAATACTGGGTAAATTAGGTAAGTACATTATTTTATTTTTGTAAATTATAATATTTTTAAAAAATGCTTTCCTTGACTTTTGTTTAACGAATTGGTCAATACATTCACCCCATGAAATAGATTCAAACAAAACAGTATCAATATTAAAAACAGCATATTAATTTAATTTTTCTTTTGAAAGACTAGACTGCAAATAGTTTTTGACACTTTTAAAACGATTGTTCACCGGAACAGTTAGATATTGGCAGAGTATAGTACAATCGCATTCAATTTCAATTTGCGTCTGGGGGGGGGGGCAGATGCTCCCCTATAATCCGGCTCTGCACTTAAATGTAACAGTATCGATAAACATAAGCGTGCGCTCGGGGTATGCCACAACATAGTCTGCGGCTTTATGTAAAGGGGCTCAATTTAATTTACCAAAAGAAAATTATCGTCTAAAATCGATCAAAAATTTCTCACTAAACTAGCGAAAAACAAAATGGATGAAATGCTTTTGGAAATAGAAAAGCGTTATAGTCAAGAAAATTTAAGTTTAATTATTGCAACAGGACACACACTTCAGTTAAGGCTTGACAGTAATGATATTTCAATTTTGCATGAAAAATTTAATTTGGATAGTCTATTTGAGTGTTTTTTTTAAATCATTGAAAATGTCTAACACACCTTCTATTAGATGGTCATCAACTTAAACAATTACAACATAGCTGAATCGCTTATCGGAAAACAATTGAAAATCTATATTTTCATTTCAAACCAGACTAAGTCAAGTAAATGCTAACCAGACTGCTAATATAAGTGTTTTTTGAAAATAATGTAAAATTTCTACAATTATTTTTAACTGAATAACAGCAAACAAATAAAATTTAAAATAACAGAAAATGTAATTTTGTAAACATTCCAGTTTTCCCTTATCAAAACGAGAGAAAAAAATAAACATTTTAAGATCCCATTATTCCGTGTTATTTCTATTATTCTAATAAATAAAATCTACTTACGCGCTCCTACAAGAAGCCATTTTTACAAATGAAACTAGTAGACTCCTTGACCGGATCACCGAAAAAAAAAATAACAAATTATTTGTAAATATAATTGTGCAAACCAAACAAACAAACTAGACGCACACGCGAACGCACACACACACACACATACACACACACACACACAATACAACTATTGCGGCGGAAGCATTTGATAAATGAACAAAGGGTTTACAATGATACCAACACAGATCCCTGAACACCAAAGGACTTATAGACGTGCTGTACATCCACCGTTCGATGTCGCCCAGATTTCCTCTTCAATGATAAAGCCCCTCTGTTATCACTTTATCACACACCTCTGTAATCACCTTATCAGATCGCCTAGTTTATTTATTTTTATATTTATTCGGTTATGCTGAAAATTGGATATATAAATATATCTAGCCGCGGAGAGTCTGGCAAATTATGTAATGTAATTTACAAATTAAAAAACATAAAAAGGCTCGTTCATTGTTAAACATATTTACGTATACAAAATGCACACACCACTCCCGAAGCGCTAGCGAAGAGGAAGGAATTCTGAAAGCCAAACAAATAATACTGACAAGCAAAACAAAAACGGTAATTAAACAAATTCATAATTTAAAATAATACTACTGTATTTAATGCCGATTATACCGTTAATAATATATTTGTATATTTATATTAAACCATATTATAATCATTATTTTAAAGCGAACTAAACAATATTATTTAGAAATCTAGTATCTGATTTGGAAACATTGTCTTTTACCGACATGAAATTCCAGTAGCTCAAGTTAAGAGAACCTACCCTTATTCAATCTAAACCAGCTACCATTGATCAATTTGATTGTTACGAAGATTTCAGTAAACGTGTTGCAAATTCAATCAGGTTAGTAATTTATTTATTTATTTTTGTATCTATTTCAAATTATTTACTGAATTTACCCTCTGTAGTAAAATTTTATTAAAAAATAGTATTATTTTATACTTACTAATATACCTATCAAATTTAAACACTAAAGATATATATTTCTAAATTTTATATTGGTAATAAATACATAGATGACATAATTTTAATTACAATAATAATTAATAAGTGGGTTTTTATAGAAATCTACGTATAATAATCCAATTTAAAATATGAATTCTCTGCCTTTAACATTATTATTGGCATGCAACCGATAAAATTTGTAACATAATTTCAATCAATTTACCATGAATATTTTAATTTTTAACAAAAAAAAAATAAATAGTTTATCTAAACTTCTTAACCAAGTTATGTTTATAAAATATAATAAATAATACTAAACTGCAAGCAAACTATGATTATAAATATTATTTATTTCAATTTTATTTTGAAAAAAACATTTGCATAATCTCTAATTATAAAATATTTATTTATAATGATATGTGTACTTTATCTCATTTCAGATTGTACCTGTACAGAAACCAATATGCATTATATTATTTGATGCAGTTGTCATTTTTTTACTCTGTGGGGATTATTGTCGATTGAACATGATGTAAACACCACGGGATGAATTTTCTTTTCTATTTGGAACTGTATGTACCTCAACAAATAATGTTTTTATTTCGGAATTTAAATAAATATGTGCTGGCCCATGGTATGTGGAAGCCAATGCAGCCAAATCCTGTCGATGCATTTATGGTTATGATGTGAAAGCAATTACTGATAAGAAAATATGAAGTGTCTGTAAGTTTTTTTTTTTTTTAAATAACCAAAATATATATTTCTTATTTTTTAATAGAAATGCTACGCTCGCTCTCAAAACATTTTGAAAATATTAATAATTAAATATAAAACTGATTGGCCATCAAAGACAATATGCGACTTGCTTAGTCTAATACGATCCCAGATTTAAAAACAATATTGTAACCAAAACAGAACAAGCAAATGTCACATTAAAATTAATATGTAAAATAAAAGTGATTATTAGCAGTAAATTATTGATGCATTAAATAACTCTTAGTATTATCGTTAAAAAAATGATAAAAATAAAAAATTGTATTGTTTTTATTTATTTATTTATTTTTTTTTTTTTTTTTTTGTGGTGGGGATCCATGATTATTACTTTATACTTGAAAGGAACTATGATTTCACCTAATGACCCAGAAAATGTTAAGAACCTATATGGTTTATATCGACATAAACTCATAAACATTAGAAATCTAAATGGGCTTAGTGTAAACTATAATAGTAAAGTTATTGTTAACATTTGTTAGAAATATGCGTTGTAAATATTATGTTACAGAGAAAAATCGTAATATTTGTGAACAAACTCGATTTCAATGGGTCAGTTATATCATACGAATATCATTTTTGTGTTCTTTACACATTTTGCAATATATTATTATTGGAAAAAATAATATTCAATGTATTGAATATACTGTGATTAAATATTGTTCTCGATTAATTAGATCTAACCGTTAGAGCGCGCCACCAGCACGAGCTCATTTTTCATATATGAGCTGCCTGACCTATCTGTAAAAGGCAGTGTTCGAAATCGTTATCACCAGTCACTATCATGGATACATTATCATCCATCTGTGTTCATAGTTAATAAATGAATTCCTTCTTATTATTGTCCCTTTGTATAATAAATAACAATCATTTTCATTAGCTTGTTCTATTGTAATACTGTCTTTATTCAATTACTCATATTTCAGTACTGTTAATATAATAATATTATTATTATTATTATTATTATTATCATGTGTGCTTTATATTTTACGTTGTACATTTAATTAAATTGATCTAGAAAGTGAAAAAAATAAAATAAAAACCTTTTAATTTTTTTATACCAATATTATATTTTTGTATTATTATTTAATTATTGTCAATCAAATGTACTAGTAGTCTTTCAATGCAATTTTGTAAAATTAGGTATGTTTGTTTTAGTTTTTTTATCATTAAATAATTGAAAACATAGGTAACTTATTATTCTTAAAGCATCTTATACAAGGCATTTAAATTATATTTTCATGAATATTATGCATTATAATTAATATCTTATGTTTATTGTCTGCACTAAGCATTAAACAATGGATATCAGAATCAATGATAATGTAAAATACTCAAATGTTTGTGCCAATCAAAGGTGCTGTGTTTCATCGTCTTCGGTCGAAGACTGTGACAGTATGAACAGTAGTAACCATTTATTAGACAACAATGATCACGCAACTTTAATATCTGATTCCATTATTCAAAAATACAAAAAGTTTTATTGCCTATGTTCTCTCGCGGACACAAGTGCAAAAAGTTCAAAACCATGGATAACCTTCATTCATGTATTATGTACGGTAAGAGCACACTTTGGTTGTTAATTTCAATAAAGATTTAAATTTTTAAAAACAATCTAAATTCTAAATAGAATAGGATTAAAATAATTTGGATAAGTATTTTTTTTAATAGTGATATTATTACATTCAATAAACAATTTTAAAATTCATTTAAATAGATACTAATATATAGGGCTGTGTTTAGAAATATTTAAAACTGATGTTCTCAAAATGACCTTCTTAGAATAGAAACTAGATTATATAGATAGGTTTTTAAGAAAGTTTAATTTTTAACACTTCCAGTAAACATTTAAATAAGTTAATTATATTAATATATTTGATTTGCCAGTTAACTACCTACATCAAAAACTAATGTAAAATATAGGACAATAAATATTCAATATTTTGCTTTAATTTATGTTTCACTTTTTTTAATTAATTACTATATATTGGTACTGTTATCATGTACTTTTAATCAAATAAATTAAATTATTGTATACAAAAACCTAAAATATGTATACAAATTAATTTTTGTTATTTTATAGGGTTCTATGGCTTTATTTTCTTTGTACTTGATATCTGATATTTTAATTTTTGAAAAAAAAACCGATAATTTCGCATTGAATTCATTTAACACAGAACATCAGTATTCTACAACAACACATAGCAGTTCGTCAGTGGATAATTGTGAACCATTATATATATTAATTTACATACATTGTTGTGTATGGTTCATATTTTTAGTAAGTCCTAAATAATATTATTATTATTATTTTTGTTATACAAATTTTTCTTTTAGATACTTGATTATATTACCAGACATGTACACAATAAAATGTTAAAATCTCGTGGACATTTGCGTGCTCATGACAGAATTTGTCGCCTGGCAGCTATTCCGTTTCAACTAGTATCATTATGTAAGAATAAAATAAAATTTAATTTGGATGCTTAGTGATAATAATATCGTAAAATAAAATGTATATAATTATATAGGGACTGTATTATTGGCAATTTTTATAACTATTTATGCTCAAGAAGATAAATCCAACTTTCAACCGTATTGTGAAGCTAATTTCATAATGTCTCCAAAATATGGAATTGCAATTTTACTAGTTGTTGAATTTATAACTGTCACGCTGTTTTCTTTATTGTATGCCAGTAAGTTCAAAATAAAATATTATTGCTAATCAATTGAACTCTGTTTAATAAATAAAATAGATCAATAATTGTATTGAAAATTTAGATTCTATAAGAAAGTTCAACTTAGAAAATCCTCCACCTGATATATGTGGTTGGCAAGAAGGAAATTTTGATAGATGGATACCACCAATTTTAAATTCTTATGTCACTACAAATGAACTATCCAATTCTAGAGAATTTTTAAAGTAAGTTTTATAATATGTTAGCTATTATTATAAAATTACAATTTTAGTTATTTTTGATTATGGTAAAATTATTGGTTATTTGAAAGACAAATATTTATTAACTTTGTAATTTTTATTTATGTTTGCTACATCCAATACATTTTTAAACATTATTAAACAATTATTCTGAGAATAATTATTGTTTTGTAATTATTTTCCTGTGCAACAGGAATTTTCCTACACTTTGCGTTAAATTGTTTAAAATAGATATTATGACTAGTTACCATACCTTTGAAAAAATAAAGAAACTGGTAACAAAAATTAACATATATATTTTTCTTGCAAATTGGGTCGAATATAAGCCTGTATTTGAATAAGTATATATATATATATATAAATAAATGGATTTTTTTTTTATCATTGTTATAGTTATGAACAACAAGATGACCGATGCATATTAGATGTACTTGAATATTATTCGAATGCTAATCAACAACTAACTGCTGATCTGGGTCGTGCATCCCAAAGGTTACGTGACCTCGAAACACATCAGCCATCACAGTCATAAGACATTAAATAGGTTCCAATCTCATCATTAGTTTATTTTCTATATCTATATATTATGTAATGCCATGTTCATAGTATTTTGTTAACATAGACTTTATATGTTTAATGCTTTTAATATAATATGCCTAATTTGATATTTATTATTTAAATTATTTGTAGTTGAAACTAATATACATATATATATATATATATATAATAATTAATAATTAATTTGTAATACCTACTACATACTGACAAAATTAAAAACCATGATTGATTTATAAACTTGTAGATGTATTTATTAATAACCATGGTTGGGATTTTATAGCTCTAAAAATTGCATAATATGTGGTATATTACATTAAATATAGGTAATATGCAAAAAAAAAAAAAACTAATACTAAATAAGTCGACTGTGTTAATATAGTATGCAACACTTTCAACACTCCACAGCAATTGTATTGCAGTCATAATCACAAGCAGAGAAGATGACAAAAATTAGTAACAAATAATAGACAATTATGAACGGTTTGTGTGTCGGTCTATTTACTTTGAAAATTCGATAATCTAAAAACACATCTTTTAAAATGTTATAATTTTTAAAAAAAATAATAATAAGGTTTGATTATTGCATAAAATAAAATATGACCAATTTTGATTAAAAAACAGGTAAAGTTGTAAACATATCTCAAAGAGCCTAAAAATAGCACTGAAATCAAACATTTGCAAAATTTAATCCTCTGAGTAATGAATCAAATTTTAAGTTTACTCTGCTATTTTATAAACATCTTTTAAGAAATATGCAAATGCTATAAAATTCCAACTATGTTAATAACAAATGTATTATAATATTAATTAAATCCTTAATGACAAAAAATATATTAATATATTGTTTTATGTACAATTATATATTTTTGTTTTTATGTTCTATATGTTTTTGATGTTTTATTTGTGTTTACATAACATTTTTATGAAATATTTACTTCAATAAGACAGAATGTAAACTGTTATTTTCTCATTAAAAAAATAAAACATATTTACAATATTTCTGCCAAACAACTATGGTATATAATTTATTTTTATATTTATATTATGACTGTGATTTTATCTCACCCTGTTTGCCTACATTTTTTAATAGCTAAGATTCTCTTAATACGTAATAGTAAAATCAAATGTTTGTTAAGTATTAACATATATTGGATGGCAAGTACTACAAAAAATAAATATATATAAAAGTTGTACTATAATATGAATCAGATGCTATTATAGTATAATTAAACTACTAAAATCAAAATAACTATCATTGATGATAGTTATATATATAATATAATCACTATATCACTGCTACCTACACAAGCATACATGATGAGGTAATAATATATGAATAAAAAATACAACAGAACATATATCCGTAATGCTATAACCGAAAAAAATATGTATGACAAAAGCTGAAACTCAAAGAACTACAAAAATTTTACAACAGGCGAAACATTTAAGCATTTATCAAAAATAAGCAGCTAGATTGGTTGGGGCACACTTGGGAGGGCAGATGGCCAATTAATAAAAAAAAATACTCATGGATAAAATAAATAGAAAATATGCCTATGGAGACCCAGGACACTATTTATCTACCATTGTTTGTTCATTAAGGAAAGTATTGTTATTTACCATGATTTTTTTATTGAAAAAATCAGAAATTAGGTAGGTACTGTACGGTCTATTTTATTATTTTTATTTAAAATCTAATTGTCACTTGATAATTACGAAATAACGGTCAACTAATAGGCTGAAGCTATACAGGGGTAAATAAAATATCACATTTATACTCAATATCAGAATGTAACGTATTGATGGCCGTATATTTACAGACAGTCAGGTAGATATCATAATTTTCTCATATTACCTACCTATCGTGACTCGATACGGAATTGAATATGGGAATTATGTAGTAGTCAATTTAATATATTATGTATTCAACATGATACACTGAAGTCCATAACAAATGGTAGGTATTTCACACACTGGCGGGGTTGGAATGAAAAAGGAATTGAGTTCTTTTTCTTTAAATTTTATTTTAAAAGGTTAGTATACATATATCGTTAAAAGGACAAATTTTGATGAAAATCGCCTAAACGGCATATCGAAACACGATTAACCGATGTTTGCTCAGAATCGTTTTCCGTTGGCAATGATTTGTCGTTGAGTATAGTAACATAAATTAATTTCTCCTCTATACACAGTGTCTAATACACAGTGTCTATACACAGTGTCTATACACTGTGTCAATACGCAGTGTCTATACACATGGGCGGTATCTAATTTTTTTAAATTTCCAAGCGATTATATTAGCTTATAGTATTTCCATTTAATGGGACTACCTGTTCTATTACTTGTAGTTCGCGGCGATAGGGACAGACTGATTTGTGGGACTGGAAAGAAGAGAAGTCTGAGTAGTTGCTTGATCCGGTTACGCGGAGACGTAGCTTTTTCTTTTATCGTGTTGATATTTGCCTGATCCGCGGAGGTACCACAGAATTGAGAACGTTGAATTGATTTGTGCAAATTTTAAGAAAAATTAACAGTTTTTTTTTTTATTTTTTATTACTAGCTAAATCCGCAAAAAGACATTAAATTATTCTTCCGTTTAGAAAAATGAATTTATCATTGTGATAGTATTTTCCTTTGTCAGTAGCATATACAACCTCCATGGAACAATGGACCCGGGTCCATTTTGTAAGGGTCATTGATCCATAAACACATGTTAATGCGATACCATAGTATCAATAATCGTGATATTAATGCATCGACCAAGCGTTGATTGGAAGAAATGTTTATCGGGACAAAATGTAGTGAATCCGAATTATTTAGTGATATCGTCATATCGGTATGTTGACACCGATGCACTTCCACTCATCCACTGCGCCACTACTTCTGTAGTCCGTAGCATAGCAGCACAGAACAATAACATAAAAACCATGGCTAAAGCTAAAGATAATGCAATGTGCATTATATATTTTTTTTTTTTTTTTTTTGTTTTGTTTAATTGTGTACGATAAAAGCAACAAAGGAGATAGGCCATTCGAAATCAGTAGTTTTCGTTTCTTATATGCGAATTCGCATCGAAAATAAATAAAACATAAAAAAAATCCGGCTGTTCCGAACAACGTTAATCGATTTACATACTATGGCTACTTGTAATATTATTTTGTTTTCGTAACAATGCGTTAAGACGATGACGGGACGTGCGGATTAAAAGAAGAAGAAAAAAAAAAATGGTCACTCTTAACAATCACTATGCTAACAGCAATAATTCAACACAACTAGTTGAAACGGTGTCCATTGATTATGACGACTTCAACGATAACTTCTTAACTTGCGCTACTTGTTTATGTAAGAATAAGTGTATTGAGTATTTGTATTGTTATTGTTACTATTATTATTAATACTATTATTATTAACGAGCGTGTAGGTATATTAATGGTTCGATGATCTAGGAAAAAATGTTCAAAAGGGCGGGGCTGACCCAGAGTTAATATTTTGCCAACAAAAAGGTCATTTTTTTTTTTTTCTTTTATGTCGTTCTGAATACGTATTATAATATTACATGTTAACCCGGCAGCCACAGTCGTAGATATTTACTAGACTATTCCATTGGAAGGAAATGTTTGTCTTTTTTTTTCTTTTTATCTCTATACTCGTTGATTAGTTTCGTACATTTTACTTATTGTACATTCCTATGTTTTTGTTAAATTAAGTTGAGAAAAGTCCATTATTATTAATGATTATTTAATTAATATTACTTTGCGATACGGTATCAAAGAAATATTATCCAAAGAAAAAACAACTAATTGATAATATTATTGAATAGTTGGTATACTAAAACTCTAAAATACATTATTGATATCGATCCAAATACATCGGAATAAAAATAATTTCATAATACTATAATTATTATTACTATAAACAGTTATGTTTGAATATTCTCTTTTAAGTAATAAATATTAATGGATATATTTTTATTTATCTTATCCAGAATTTAGCTCTAAAAAGTAGGCTCTCAAAATTGGCTAAACCAAGATTTCCTCCTGACTACGGGTTGAGCAACAAATGTTTTTTTTACAGGCATATATGATGCCGCCGAACGCGCTCCAAAACTTTTACCGTGCTCGCATACAGTGTGTGTTCACTGTTTAACTAGGATCGTTGCAGCGTCTAGTAATCGACGCACAGCGACATTGGACCCGTCAAATAATGATCGGGGCAGTGACGTTGGCAATATATCACAGCAGCCGCAGAATTCACAGGCTGTTCAACAACAAAGGCAAACCTTTAGGTGTCCAATATGCAGAGAACTCATAACTGTTCCACAAAACGGTGGAATCGTGGCATTGCCACCGTCATTTCTAGTCAACCAACTACTCGATTTGATATCTACTCATAGACGACGTACATTAATTCCGTCGTGTAATGGCGGTGCACTCTCTTCGCACATGAATCAAGTATTATAGCGAATAATATAATGTTTAATATAAATTCATTATAATAAAATAAACGCATCAATAATACATATGATAATATATGTAGTCTAAAATATGATAACCGTATGTTGTGAGTATTGCATTACATTTATATTTCATTATAACCGATTTTGGCAAAAAGCTATTAGAAAATAATATAGCATTTTTTGCCAAAAATGGATCATAATAATTATAATCCAAATCTAATGCAATTCTCAACTGTGTATTACCATTTTAAATTTTAACATTTTTATTTAATATTTTCATATTTTACTAGGAATTGCTCTATTGTGAGACATGCGATCAAGTGTTCTGTCCAATTTGTACCAAACACGAAACGGCAGCTGACGGCGTAAATAATATAATCTCATCAAAATCTCCAAAGCTGCACACTATAATTCCAGTATCAATCGCTATGAAACGCACATCTGAAATAATGCTATATAAAGCCAACGAGTGTGTCTCGAAAGTAAGCGTACAATTGTGGTAATAATTCTTTTACAATAGGTACTTGTAAATAATTTTTTTTTATTTATTTATAAATTGCAGTTGAATTGTTCGAGAGATGTGATATGTGCTGAATTAGAACGTTTAGATATTAATCGGAATAATTGTTTAACTACTTTGAATGAAACATGTAATGATCTTATAAATATAATAAATAATCGTAAAAATCATCTCGAAAGGCATATACTTAATGCGTGCGAATTGAAAAATAGAATATTGAACCAACAACTCGAAGCTATTGAACTTGAAAAAACCAAAGTACGTCATATTATATATGTATATACACTGTATAGTCAGGCTAACCCGCCAATTATTAATAATACATGTTTTGCACTGTAATATTTAGTTTTAAGATTTGTAACTCAAAAATAATATTTTGATAGTGAATGACGAAGACTTTGTAATTTTTTATGTTCAAACAAGTTTTTTTTGTCTTGGTATTCTTACTGCATTTAATACTTTTTTTTTATTATTATTATACTTTATAACAAATTTATTCATCGCACATATTTTCTCCATGTTTTCCTGTTGTCTGTCAAATTCTTGATTTCGTTGTAGGAAGTGCTTCTACATCTTTTATTGTTTGGCTGATGAACCTCGTTCTGGGTCTTCTTCTTGAATCTTAATCATATTCCTTCAGTTATCAAGCTGTGCGATTTGTCACCCCGATGTCTAGGCGTGTGCTCGATCTTTTCATTAGATTATCTATTTATGTTCGTTTTTTTTCTACCGGTCAATACATCCTTATTTGTTTAGTTTTTTTAGTCCAACTTAACATCTTACTCCAACACCAAAATTGTAGAGTTTAATACTTAACTAATTTTAATTAAAAATAAAACCAGATTGTTTCGGATACCTAGTAATTCAGTAGCAGAATGTTTTTATATATTATAAATAAATTTTTTTTTTTCTTGTTATAATAAGATCTGCAGTATTTTAAAATATTATATTGTTCAAATGCCTAGGTTATGGACGAATGTGGCAGTGTCCATGAATTGATAGATCTACAATCTATAAATGAACGAATACAAATTTTAAATGACCGTTTGGAACAATCTTCTAGTGGTCTTTATGAGCCACGTGAAAATGCTTATATTACAGTTGATTTAATTGATCTAATGGAAGTTAAAAATGTCGTCAACAATGCTATTGAAAAATTAGGCCAAGTTCGCACGACAACTACATGTCCAGGCCATTGCATACTAGATGTTTCTGAATCGAATGGTAATTTCTTTAAAAACGAATTATTTAATCAATTGCCCTTTCGTGTTTAATTACCAAAGTATTTTTAGGAGAAAATTTGGTGATTCCTCGTCTAGTGGATAAACAAATTGCAATTTTAACAGCGATGGATTTCGATAGAAAACGTCGACCGTTGGGCGGTGATCCAGTTACTGTAAAGTTAATCGGCCCCTTAGGCAATGTACAAACAGATCGATTATTAAGTAATTTAGGGCACCAAGATACTGGTTCTAGTGATGGTGTACATATTATTGATACTAAAAACGGCCAATACATAATCCGTTTGCATATTTCTATTTGTGGCAGGTATATAAATTATAATAATTTATTAACGAATTCAATTAATTATCCGTTTACTTATTAATATTTGTTTAGATATCGGCTCAATGTTTACGTGCTAGGTAGACCAGTAGTATTTAACGATAATATTGGCCATATCGAACTTTCAATAACTAATAACATTGATCCATTATGCCAATACAACAAGAGCCCTCCAATGCTTCAACCCACAGCTATCACAGGAGATCTGAATCCGTCTAGAGTAAGTAAACCAAAGAAATAATTATTTTGGAATATGGTATGTGATACTAAAAAGTTTTGTTTTTTCATACTCAGGTATTTGTGTTAGATACGGGTAACTGTCGCATAAGAATACTTGATACTGATTTAAATTATATATGTGATATACAAAATGTTGAAGCTATGCGTGGTCGTTCTTCAACAGGAATTGGATTTTTAAATAACAAAACATTAATCACTGTAAATTGGCGCACAAACATAATAACTCAGTATGAAATAAATAAATATTTTAATTTGTGGTTACAAAAATAGACATTTTTTTTTTATTTCTTTTTCAGAATGACTTTAGATGGTGAAACCATTAAAACATGGACACATTCAAATATGATTGAACCTATGTGTGTCGTTGTAGACAGAAAATATGATCAAGTTTTAATAGGCGATTCGTCGTGTAATGTGCATGCATTCAATGGTTCAAGTGGAGAACATTTATTTACAGTAAGATTATAAACCATAATGAATTTTAGTTTGTCAAGTATATTAATTAATATTTATCTTCTTTTTTTATTACGCGTTTTAAAATACTTAACATCAAATTTAAAAATTAATGATTTTTCTGTATTTTTACATAGTAAATCATACTTAATTTTTTATTCAAACACCAACCTAGAATATTTGTTATAAGATATTGAATCTACTAAGAGGATGTTACAGTCAAATTTGTCACTGTCTTATCCTATGGACAATATAGCAAAAATGTGTTCTCGTACTTCCAATAGTACTTGGACTCGAATCAATCAATCAACAACATTTATTTCACCAAATTAATAACAACAACATTTACTATGTTTTCATATAGGGATTTAATGATATATATTTTCCAGACATTCTTTTCATACTTCAAACTTTAAAAAAATATATATATATATATATTCTAATCTTAACAAAAATGTATAGAATGAAAAATCTATAAAAAAAATTATCCTTCTGTGAAAATGTACTAAATGTTGTCGTTGTTAATTTGGTGAAATAGTTTTTATTTTAAATCTATTGGAAGAAAATACATTTTTGATATATTGTCTGTTAGATAGACAGAAAGTACAAATGTTATTGTGACAATCTATTAGGTATGATTTAATAACATGATTACTTGGTAAACATTAATTAATGTATTCCTTCTTTTGCAAAGATAAACAATAACAAAAACAATGGGAAATCCATGGATTTTGTTGGTACTTTTATGGCAATAGGGCCAAACTCACAAATCATTGTTATTTCTGGTATTTCAACAACTGAATGTCGATGTTTAGATATATATTCTTACAAAGGTATATATGAAAGGTCTATTAGAATCGCTACAACAGATAAATGTAAGTAATTGGTGGTTAATTGGTTTGAATCAGTTAAATATAATCTATTATCGTTTATGTTCAATATTGCATATTAAATTAAAATTATTAGTAATTTATATATATATATATTTTTTTTTTTTTTTTAGCGAAACAACCATATAATTCATTAACTACATGTAATCATTTTATACTGGCTACAAGACGTCATTCCAATTCGTATTTTATTGATTTAATTGATTTTAATACCGAAAAATTAATAAACACTATCGATTCTAATACATGCAAATTACGTCGCCCAGCTGGTATGACTGCATTTACTGAAATTCAAGATCCTGTAAATAATAGTCAATGTTTATTGTATTATTTATTAGTAACTGATGTTGCAACAGATAATGTTTATAAGTATCAATTTTTTTAGCTAATGGCAGATGTCTACTTAATCTTTGGTATAAAAACCAATAGTTTTCTTTATTTTCATATTTATGTACTTTTTAGTGTAGTTTTATTATGTTGCGCATTAAAAAAAAAGTAATACTTCCTATAAATATAATTTTCATAGTTTTCAAATTTTTGGTTTATGGTTTATTTGTTGAGCGGTGTACAATTTCTGAGCTGTGGGTCAAATTTGATGTCAATTGCACATCAAATATCTATTTTTGAATAGACCTATTCATTAAAATAGGAAATTAAAAAAGACATTTCCCTAGTTTTACTTTATATTCTATTATTTTTATTATAAACGACACACAAATATGTTTGGAGAAACTATAATTAGTTTTAATAACAATAGGATTTTAGCGGTAATTGTTTAATCGTCCAAGGAGAAATTAAAAATTTGAAAACTATGTAAAATATAACTTATTTTTTCGTTATATTCTAATTTCTAGTCACATTTTTGTACTTTTCGTCTGTACAATATTATAAGATATATCTTTAAAGTATAGTTTCAAATAGCATAATTGTAGAATAATATACATTTTTATATTGAACATAACAATATGTTACCTATTATATTTTGTGTAATGCATTAAGAGAACAATTAAATAAATTATATTTATAGTTTAAAGTGTGATGGTTTTTTATACATAAATTTATTTTTCATAATGCTAACTAAAATACATGGTTTAATGTTAACTAAAGGTGAACAACTACATAACATTTTATAAGATATATATATTTATATCTTATAAGTTATATTAGTGGTACATTATAAGTTTGCTACTTCTTCTATAAATTGGTATCAATTGCTTTTGATATTTTATACTTAACAGCCTTGGCATACGATTAAATAATAGTGGCAGATAAAATACAAAAGAAAAGTTATTTCAAGGTAATTATATACACACACAAATAGAGACAATGACAAATGTAAACTTTAGGTAGGTACCTAGGTACTTTATAGGTAAAATATGTTTTTTACACTTAGTTAATTCGATCTCATCTCTCCTTAGCAATGAAAAACTTGGGGAATATTGCGAACTTATTCAGAATTTAAATACTATAATAGGTACACTAACACCAATTAGGTACCATAATAGTAAATAATTATGTTGTTCTTATTTTGGATTAGTGAGGGAGGGCTCGTGTAATAAAGCTAGTGAAAGTGTACCATAGATTTTGTGTTCAACTGGAATATGATTTTGGTAAAATAAGAAAATATAAAATATATGGAGAATGTATTAGAGAAAATAATTGTCTAGTTGTATATTAATAATCAATAAATTGGTAACTAAATTATATTACCAAATAAATAAAATATACCTATTGTATATTATTTAATTCAATTTGTTTAACCTAACTTCCCTTTTGTGTAAAAACATATACAGAATTTTTTTCTTTTTGGTTACACTACTTTTCAACAAATTTTGGTTGCACCGATAAATATTTAGTTCGGTTGCAAGGACTTGTTCAAAAATCCGAAAAAAAAAAATAATAATACATTAACGGTTAACACATATATTATAATACAAAATAATGTGTAACTTATGTAGTTTAATTGTACCTACTATATGACATAAATAATAATAATTAAAAATAAAATACATGAAAATTTAAGGATAAAATATAATAAATAATAATATGATTTAGGCTAAATTATTTGTTAGAGTATAATTATTATCGGACTTACCTAAAGGCCACGAAAAAGTTTAATCGCAATAAACAGTACTATAGTACCTGTTTAGCTCTATACATTGTACCCACTTAACCGATCGGATTAAATATAAATCCCGGAAGTACTGATTTTGACTTTTTAATTTTTTTTTATCCCGTTTGCTTATGTCACTGTCCATCAATGGCGTGCCTATTTAAAGTGTCCGCGTGCAACTGTGTTTTTTTTATGATATATAATATAATTTATTGGTACAGGAAAAAAACTCATTTTTCGTAAGGTGATCTAATGTTAATCGATTTTTTTTATTTTTTTTATTTTTGGTTTTTATTGTTGGAAAGCGGAAGACTTTTTGCATGGTTCCTTTAACTCACGGTACCTACCTATAGAAATTAATCAATCTGGGGCATAGATAATAATTGATAAATACGTTTATCTAAAGAATTGTATTTTATAAATATTGACGTAAATATTCGCGGTTTCACTGTACCCTAATTTTAAAATAAAAGTGTGGTATAATTATAATTATTATAATATTTTTATTTTTATACATGCATATTAATAATATATAATGTAATATTACTTGGTGGGAGTAGTCACAGAGACGGGCCACGGGCAATAATGGCTTATTCTTACTAACTTAACTTATTTTATATTCTATATAAATTATAAATATATATATATATATATATATATATATATGTATATAGTAGTTTATACTCGTATATACACCATTCCAACACTGCTTGGTTTAATGTTTATTACAATATATTTTTTAAAAACTACTTTGACGAGAACTCAAACATGTTAAAAATATCATTTCGTATAGGTATAGAGGTTATGTATTATAATTATTATAGTGTGTACATATACATATATATAATGATGAATAATATTAGATAGGTAATACAATAATAATATTAATCGCTTAAAATCGATAAAAGAGAAAAAAAAGAAAAATTATATACGAACAAATAAAGTTATTATAATTATTATATATATATATATATATATATATTTTTTTTTTGTTTAAACAAATATATTATATAGGTAGGTATAAGAGGTATTGCTGCATATATTATAAATTTGGTATTTTTCAACCACTACCTATATATTCTAAATAACTTAATAGATAAGGTATACAGGTGTATTTTTAATAATCGATTATATATATAACATATATTAAAAAAAAAAAAAAAAAATTGTATTTAGTTATAATAATGTATATGGTAAAATCGTCGGGATTGAACGAAGACGATGATAAACTATATAGGTAATATTATTGTTTTAACGAGGTGCTTGCCGCCCGTATCGTCGTAAAATATAATGTGGATTGGAAATGAACGAATACGATTTTATTATAACCATGACTATAATTGTGATTGTCGAATAAAATCGAAGGGGGCGCTCGGTATAATATAACATTATATGTCGATTATACGGATAATATCGATAATACAATAATGAAATAGGTATAAACGTCGTATATTAGTTAGGTAGGTGGTATTAGGCGGTATACAGGGTGGGCAATAACTGCGACGATATTTAATAACCGCTGTTGTGAGATTTCGCGGACAAATGATGTGCCGATGACGAGCCGCTTATTGTGCGCACCGTGTTCTTCAACGCCTGCCGCTTATTGCAAAACCAAATGCGTATCACTTCGCGTTCGTAGCCCAGCCTGTGCGCCAGTCCGGTGATTTCCGATCCTGAAAACCATAACGACAAAAACTTATCAAATTACTGAACGAAATATACTAATATATAATTATTACCCATACACACATACTTATAGTTACCGGGGCCGCATTTATGGAGGGAGTGGAGGGACGATGGTGGTGTCAACATTTTTTTGGGCGCCAAATGTGATCGATAAGTTGTTCGCCAACATATTTTTGTATTTATTGTGATTTATTAAAACTTTTATAATTTAAACTGTTTTACGATATTTCAATAGTATACACGCTGTTTGAGACTTAAACACTGTACAGTGTGTAAGGTACCTTTTATACGATGAAATATAAGCAGGGCGCGAGTGGCATACACTCAATTTTCTCTTTGGGAAAGGGAGAGATCATGAAATTATTTTAAACAATATTTAAAAAAAATAAAAAAGCACACAAGTCATTCTAAAACCAATATATATTCATTGTTTTGCTCAAAATCTAAAAAGTTCACGGGGGTAGGATTTATCCTCCGTAGGGTCGCCAATTTTTTATTCGGAAAATAACTATATGCAGCCCTGCTAAGTAAGCAGGGTTGGGAAGTAAGTATATTAATTACGTATCTTGTATCACGTTACAGTACCTACCCGAGTATCTTGCGATACTTATTTGGTCTGCGTACCAAACCTAAATTGTAACAACTATTGTAAAAATTATATATTCGATACGTTATTAAAAAACTAAGTAGATACCTACCTACTTTAAACAATTTTTAAAACAAATTTAACGTATATATGTTTTATATTACATACTCGTATATAAAATGTTACATTTATTTTCTTGTTATACTATTGGTTTGTTAATCTCCATTACAATTTTTGATTTTGTTTTTAATTTGTATGTATCCGAATATCGACTATTTAATACTGAAATACACATACAAATTACGTATCGAGAATTGCAATACTTGTAACATAAGTATCTATACAGTATCGAGTGTCTAGATACTCATTTTGAAGTATCTTTCCAATCCCTTCGTTTAAGTACCTACACTAAACTCTAAAGGGATACACGAGTATACTGCAGCTATTTTTTATTTTATTTTATTTTTTTTTTTTCTGAAGAGTAAAACATCGGCAATATATGTATGCATACCGCGTCTATACAATATGTAATATTATGTAAAATATCGTTATTTTATTACGATTACAGGAAATACTATCCCGGGTTCGGATTTCCAAGTTGGTCTGTTCAATTATGACGACTCACGACGGAAACACAGAGATTAATAAAGTTATTTTCAAACGTACCAGCGGGTACGAATATTTTCAATATGCGCATATTTTTTACAAATCGTATTCCGAAAATATTCGGTAATTGTTACGGATAAAAAGTGTGTGTTGTTACTTTATTATAGATATAAAAATCAATACGATGAGCCAACAAAATAAAACACAACACCGAAATGCGCCCCCTCTCACCCGATACAATTTTGAACAGTTCACTTTTTCGTATCATTTTCGAACGACAATCGAATAATATAACCAATATAATATTATTTAAAATATTTTTTATAATTATTATTTTCACCTGACGGATGTGTGTTGCGCTCGAAATGGCCATTCAATAATTCTAGAGCATGGGGTGTGAACGAAGTCCGTCTTTTACGTTTCTTGCAAGACGCTAAGCTGTCAGCGCCAGCGCCACTAGAATTTGTCGAAACGCCTCCGTTCATCAACTCCACCGCCGCGGCCGCAGCGGCAGCCGCGTTGTATCTCTGGTTCGTGTAGCCTCCGCCGGCGACATTCTTTATGTTGTTACTGTTGTTATTGTAATAATATCTATAAATACAATTTGGAGTGAACATATATTATGGTTTTAAACGTACGGTTTGCTGTCCGACAATATATATATATATATATATATATATATAAATACGAGCGAGGACACCGACAGTGGCGTCAAGTTCAAAAAACACAAATTATTATTCATCCTTATGCAAATGTTATGTTCAAATAACGATGAAAATATAATAAAACTATCATACTTCTTCTATTCGAGAATAGCTGAGAATTATTAGAGTAATTTTAATAGTACCTACAATATTTTTAACCGACTATTTAATGTTTCTTAACGGTTGTTGAAAAAAATATATGTTCGCGATATTTGTAAATGATAAACGCGCCCTAAACAACGTCGGCCCCTCCTCGCCTAGCCTAACCTAACCTCCTACGCCTCTGGAGGACACCGCGATAATAATCGTTTTTTTTTTTTTTTCGTTTACCGTTGCTCGTCCATCATCCATTTTTCCAACACGGCCGGGTTGACTACGCTCATCATGTTGTTCGTCTTCGAGTTGTTGTTATTGTTGTTGTTGTTGTTGTTGTTGCTGCCGCTGCCGCTGCTGTTATATGCGTGATTCGGTTTTTTAGCCGCGTTACTGCTGTCCAAATTATCGAACCTAGATATAGAATCGAAAAGAAAAACACGCACAAATTGTAACGAGTGAATAATTCTATATAGGAAAAACTATATAATATTGAAATATCAATACCTACTCGGTGGTAATCAAAAACAAAAATACAATTTTAAAAAAATTAACTATACTTCCGCTATACGATGCCGGGTATTCGTTGTTTTAATCGTATATTATTATGTTAATAAACGCGACACGAGTCCAAAACGAAAATTGTGTCATTCGATTTGCTATTATATACTTTTTTTTTTTTTTTTTTTTGTAATAAGCGTATGAGCGGAAATACGGACGATACGAGTTGACAAACATAAAAAAAGTGACGGTTTTTTGAAGCCCGGTATTGATTATTAATTATTATTTGGATTTATGAGGTCTCTGCACCGTAGCTGAGCTGAATTTCCGTAGATATTATTCGAGTTGACGATGGTGTTTAGTCGATGTTGGTCGAACGGGATCGGGGACGATTACAGAATACGGTGGACGCAATATTGGATATAGTGTCGATTACGGGCAGATTGGAGTGTAATGTGCGATTGGAAACGTAAAAATGCACGCTCGTTATCAGACGGAGTGTAGTCGACCGGAATAATTGGTTTTTCCGTGAGTTAGACTCCCCAAACATTTTGAAGTCGTAAGACCAAATTGGCGTTAATAATGTTTTGTATAGGATTAATGTATTTTCAAGATTGAGTTTTGATTTTATTTTTTATTTAAGAGAAATTAGACGGCCCCCTTGGTCGTTGAACATCAGTATAATCGTTTTACTTCAATACGGCGAACACGGTTAAGTCGCTTGTCAATGACGGGGTACCCGGAGTTACGTTTATCGTAATAATTATTGTTAACAAAAATTAATATTTCTTACATTGGTCGTTGTGCGGCAGCTAGTTGAGAAGCACAGAGCATGTGCGTGGCCAAGGCTCTGAAATGTCAATAAGTGAATATTTACAATTCGTATGCGTATAAAATATCCCCAGCCGTACGGATACGGCTGTGCGGCTCGCCACCGTTGGCGTATTATTTGGAATATTGTAAACGTGCAATACATTTGGATAGGTACTATATGATTACGTATAAACTTACGTGCAAATGGCGCTCTGTTGATTGTACGCGGCAACGGCGGCCGAAGTCGAACTATTGTCTCCCTTGGACGGTTTTGTTTGGCATTTGAGTTGCGACGACGGTTGCGCTAACAATTTCAAAGTATTGATATTTACGGAAGACATCGAATTCGGCGGGGTAATGCCGCGAGAAGTTTGATGTTGCGGTTGCTGTTTATCGTCTGCGGGAAGAAAAAAAAAAAAATAAAAATCATATTATACGATTTTCGACGTTACAACGGGCGTATATTATTATGTATTTCTACGTCAACGAAATTTATATATTTTAAATGTCGAAACGCGTTTACCCTCGTCGTTTTCTTCGGCGCCGTTGTGCTGGTCGGTCGCTGTAACTCCTGCTGGCGGCCACGCGGCGCTACTCGGACGTTGTTGGATTACGTCGGCACCGCTTTTATTTATACTGTTCCTCGTATGCGTAGGCGAAGACATCGGTGTCGCCATACTGTTGTTGGTCGAATAACTACGACTGTCTCCGTTTGTACCCGACGGCGTTTGAATCATAGACGACGATTCTTTTGAGCGTTGTATGTTCATCAATTCGCCACTTCCTCCGTTTTTAGTGCGAGGCAATGGTTTTTGTTGTGGCTGTTGAGGACGATAATTTATTGTACGATTAAAAAAAATAAAATTATTTGTTATCCGTGCGCGTGTGTGCTTTATAGTTTCGAACCGTTAATAGGACAGGAAGCCGCGTGCACACGCGGAACAAAACCCCAATAACCAAAGGACCCCCCCCCCCTCACCACCCGTGGCAACGTAAGCTGGTTACGATTCCGTTGCGGGTCCCGCGGCAGGAACGCGTACGCGCAACGGAGAGCAGGAGAATTCGATTTTAGTAGGACGAGACGCCGCGTCCCTTTTTGTCCGAGCCAATTTCGGTGCGACGACGCGGCCGTAGGTGTATTAGTAATAGGCTTATGCCGGTCCGGTAAGAATAACCACATTAGGCGCATCGAATTTTAATTAGACTCCTAAGTCGATACCGTACGACAAGTCCGACGGGCACTCGACGACGACCTAGGCGCCCATAAAACGGCTATGGGTGCCTAATAATACGACGGTATACTTACGATATCGGATGGTTGGACTGTTTTCGATGATGGCAATTTCCCTACTCCGCCGGGCGTCTCAAAGACGAGTATTACAAAACCAAAAGCAAAATCAACGTGACCGCCAGTTATACCTACGTTAGATTTGTCGATTATACTTACGATTTATACCAATAAATATTAAGGTATTTGTCACAGACGCTGACGAAACGAAACGCGTTTATATTACAATATTTGTACGACGTACGGAAATAGTTTCACGATGGTGAGAAAATATAATACAACGAAATTTCCTACTGTATGAATGCATATATGTACGTCGTGTAACGCGGCAGTATAGCGAAGACGACGTGAGCGAATACGAAAACCGTTAATGAACTATCATTAAAAACGGATCAAATAAAGAAATAAATGAGTAGCTAATAAATCGATAACAAATGAACCGAGGACGCGGAAAGACTACATAAAACGTTGCGTCATAATATTCTTAATTACTATAAAATAATCTCATATTATATTATATTATATTATATTATATTATATAATATTCATTAATCACTATTGATATATGAATAACATATTTTAATAGTATTAATACTGTTACAGTATTAACAGATACGGATCGAGCAGAACAGAACAACCGTTTACTATCGTATACGGTGCGAACCGGAAGCGAGGTGTCTATATTATCCCTAGACCCTGGCACGGTTTAGTTTAATCGCTCCCATCAAAAAAAAAAAAAATTATTTTACTCGAGTGGTACGATATATTATTCGGTATACTTACTAATAAAAAATTGTGTTTTTTACTAGCGAGGTCGGGTGGAGACTGCCATTTTAGACGCTGCAACGCGTTATTGTATTGGTCTGCCGCGATCGCATCGTTGTTGACGTTGCCGAGTGCATCAGGCGCGTTAGCCATGTCTTCAGTTATAGTTTGGTTTTGTTGGAAATAACGACTGAGTGACGGTTGACATATTTGATTGAGCTGTTCGTTGTTGAATTTTTTCCGAACATTGCTCGACGAATGATATAATTGTTGTTGATTGGGAATAGGAGCTGTGTTTGTGGACGAAACCATATCGTTTATGGGAATGGCTAATATGGTTTGAGTCATAATACCTATTAAAAATATAATGCAATAAACATAAAGGTCTATGTATAATTAGCATGGACGTAACAAAAATTGAATAATTACTGAGGCTATAGTCCTAGAAATCCAAAGTTCAAAAATACATAATCATTAAATATTAATTATTTTACACAATGAACCCTCATGAGGTTGTTTTCCCAAGGATTTAGAATTTAAGTTGTAATCAGGAGGCAATACAAATTAAAAACTTATATGGGGCTAAAATATATATCGGGGGGCTAACCCCCAGTTACGCCGATGATGATAATAAGTATAATAATATTCGATATTAATAATTGTTATTGTGCAGGTAGATTTTTACCTCGAGCTGTTGGTATCAATAACTGAGCCGCTTGTAAACATCCCGTAGTCAGTTGTCCGGAAGTCAACAAAAGTTGAGGTGGCTGAGCCGGAACTTTATCGTCCGGTGGTTGCTGATGCTTATTCTGTTTATTATTATTGTCCGATGTAATGTTCCAAGGAAACGAAGCTTCTGTCGTTGGTAAATTATGTCCGTTTACCAAGTACTCGTCCGCGTTGAGGACATTTCCAAACTCGTTTTTTTCTTCAATTTCGTCGTCGTATTCACCGTCGTCGTATATTTCACTCTTGTTACCGCTCTCCTCGGACGACCCTAAAATCGATAATAATAATAATAATTACATTAGTCGACGGTATGATACGTTTGTATTTATCGTGGCTAAATAACTATTTGGGCATCATGTCAGCGATATGTTCAGTTTTCGCCGTATTGCACGCATCGTGGGACGAAAACCGAAATTGTGCCGCAAACAATTTTCAAACTTTATCAATGCGTTATCGGTATTTTCCTCAGCAGATGACGTCAGTGGCGCAACTAGAATTTTTCCGAGGGGGGAGGGGTGTCCGATTTATTTTTGAATACGCCACTGATATCCGCACCGGTGTATAGATACAAATCTCATATAATTTATGTAATCGTCAAATGTTGAAGCATGATTATTTTTGTATATAATAAGCTTAAAAAAAGTATATTGAATTTCCAAAAATTACAGTTCGAGGGGGGTTCCTAGTTATATAATACCTAGTCATTCATAGCTACGGTGTTTATACATTTTTGTCAAAGTTGTACAAACCTTGAGAACGGGTTAGGTTCAGTGGTGACTGAGATAAGCATTCGTCGTTACTAGTTTCGCTGTTCATACAATTGTTTTTGGCTACGATTGTATTCGTATGATCATCGAAATCCGCACTGTCTGCTACAGGCGGAATTTTTTCATTGATTAAAAGGTTTTTAATCGGCCGTTCCACCGTGCTTAACGAAATTGTCGGTTCATCTGCCGTCACAATGCAATATAGTTAAGCAACGTGTTGTATATATTGTACAAATTTACAATTTATTCTAAAGTTGATAATAATTTTTACTTGTATGCTCTCGTAATAAACACTTTTCTATTGAGAGGACAAAAAAATGTTAATATTACCTAAATATCTGTTTTATAAATTGTACAGGCAATAACTAGATATATGAACTTTAGAATTTTGCTGATATTTCCTATAATAATTTTTTATTTTGAACTATTATATTAGTTTCGAGAAATTCGCATAGGATATCGATCGAAGAAAATACCTATAACATATTTTATCCACGCATATCTCATAAAATATGTAGATACTATGCCGCACATTATAAAGATATTATATAAAATTTCACATTTTCATATTATATTTTGTACGCTATTTGTATACGATATTTTTAATTTTAGGAGCTATAGTCTAATTAGTTTTCAAAAGGTATGGATATCAACTTTCGAATAAACGACAAATATAAAAAGTAGATAATAATTATTTACGTATAGTTTTGTTATTTTCAATGTCGGTAATTTTTTCCGAATACGATAAACTGATATCATTTTCGTTATTGCAGGTGCCCAATATCGGAAGCTGGTTTACCGCGTTGATTATTTCCGGTATCATAAAATCTCCTCCTCCGTTATTACAGCTGTCGTTGATGACTGCAGTCTGTTGATAGTCATCCTGGATAAGAAGAAAAAACAACGATATAGGTTATATGCCGATTTATATTAACTATTACAAATATATTCTATAAACAGGTCATATTTAATACATACTATATATTATAAGAAAATGTATAGTGGATCCGTGGAAACGGGGCACGTATGAACAATCGGGAATAATACGCAAACTTAAAATTAGATTGAAATAGCAAACTACCAGCAAACTTAGAAAGCTTAGAGATTAAAATGTATACTGTTAGAGTGCCGAAGCATTCTGCGCCGTGTATAAGTACGTGGTTTCTAGAGGAAAACTCTATAGGAAGGAATAACGCGGAAATTAATTGATCGAGAAGAGGTCTAGCGAGCCGTTAAGTGAGTAGCAATAAAATGTAAGTCAGCACTGAGCGGGCGACGAGACTACTGCAGTGAGGAAATGTTCAATGAGCTGCAAATAAGGGAGTAGTCGTTATGACGCGATTGATCTACTTTGAGTGCGTTATATGGGCCGCGCGTGAAATTTATTTCGGACACGCTCGGCCTTTATCTATATAGATGGGGGTGCCAAACAATTATTCCGTATTTCACGGTGTGAAGCTGACCGTATAAGATTAGAGATAAAGCCGGCGGAGATAATCGACGGAACATTTATAATTATATGTAGGTGTAAAATAAATACTAAAATCATCACGTCCAGCAAAAACGATTGCATACACAATTTATCGGTAGTCACACTTGTCCAAATCGAGTCTATGTTATATCCTAACTTTATAAAAATAATTAAAAATATGAAAAACCTATTTTACTACAAAGATTTCGTTTTCTCTTTGTCCGTCTCATCGTTACTATACTTATAGCGGTTTTAGCAGCCGCTCGACGTCTACTTATTTTTCAGTAATAAATATGCTCTTTTTTTCAAAGAGAAATACCTAGATGTATAATAACATTTTAGTGCATGAGTGAATATATTCACGAAAATTTTCGATTTTCAACGAGATATTCCGCCTGGGGCGGGTGCTTATATAAAGTTACTGAATTATTAACGTTTGAAAAGATATTTCATACTTCACTGAGTAATAATATCCATAATTACTTATGATGACGCATTAATTTTTCAAACCGAATATCTATGTAATATAATATAACTATTACATTTTACTAACAATATAGGTATAGAATACCAATGGGATTTAGTTATTCGATAAATTATTGTAATTGCATGTGTACAAAGGGTTTTCCAAACTTTCTCCGATGTTGTATAAATTTAAATTTAATTTTTACCTTTTAATAACCTTTAAACTTAATAATAATAGTTTTCCCCTAATCTTTTGTCCTATACCCATTTGAGGAGAAGGGGTACAGCCGTTTTTACGTTATTTATGAACATAAAGTAGCTATGCGCCTGACAAAAATATTGTTACTTAAAGTAGTGCGATTTTAAAAATTTAAATATCATTGAATTCATAAACACTCATACATTGCATCGGTCGGAGCACTTTTCCAATTCTATCAAATTATTTACGAAAACAAAACATTTGAAATTTGTATATATTTTTACATTTTTTAATAGTAAATAATTAAATAAAAAAAGTTAACATGAAAAATATGCTTCGACCAATGTATTTTTTTAAAATTTCTTTCCCGTCACTGATAGTAATATAAGTATAAGTATAATATAGTAAGTAACATGTAATTTAAATATATTAATACAAACATTTGATTTTCTACTTTTATTTACAAAGGTATATATATATATATATATATATATAAGTGTTAGACACGAACATGCTTTTTAAACAATATAATTATAAAAGATAATTTATAGTTTTAACTACCACGGTATTGATTTTGAGGACTTACGCGATTTGCTGATTAATATAAAGGTAAATACAATATTTTATATAGGAAATCTTTGTTATTTGATATAATATACAAATAATACTTTAAACTATGAAATTTTTTGCAGCTGTGAATAATTATTATAGGTGGTTATTTTTAAGTTGTGATGTTAACCTCAACAAAATCTCCGACAAACCTAATGGTAATAGGTATCATAATCGCAGACTTTTTTATAATAATAAGCAAGTTATAGTTTTACAACCATATTACATTTGAAAACGGTTTTGATAGTATTTTAAAAATGCTACAAGTACCTATCCCAAACAACAAAATATAATAATTAATAAATCCTTGAATAATTATATTTTATATTGCTATTATCACGCTTTATGGAATGTTAAGTATTTCATTTTTTGTAAATTAATATTTTTGATATTAAATATATCAACATTATAGGTAACTTTATTTTTTAGATTTTACAAAAACAGACATGTTCATTTACGTTAAATTGGATAATAATAATAATAATAATAATAAAAAACACTTTGTACGGTACTTTGAACGTAAAGGTTATTTTTCAAAGCGTGTATACGCAGTTTATATATCAAACACATCACAGCACCCGTTTTATGTAATTTTAAAAGGTACCTCTTTTTCGCCCAACAAAAAACAAAGTTGAAATAAAATAATATTCGATCGTTGCACGAACGGTACTTTATAATATTTGTATTAGATACGAAGGCAATTAGTTATTTTATTCATAATAGACTATATAATTTTGTCATAACAACCATTAGTGTCGATTAATAGAATTATTATTTTTAAATTGTATTTAAAACACATTTAGGCATAGGTATGTGAATGTTGCTTATCGCAAATAAAAATGATTATTAACTGACAATGAACTATTTTTATTTGAGTTATGATAAAGCATATAACAAAGACTATAAAACATAAATTTTAATTTCAATTATAGTCAGAAATGTATATTATAAAAAGAACGGTATACATCACACCATGGGTAGACCATTCTTGTAGGTGAAAAGTAGTATGGTACTAAACGTAACAGTGAAACATTGCAAACACAATAGGATTCTGAGTGTGTTAAATCAGAGTTGACCCTGACAAAAATTAAAGTCGTTTTTTTTTTCTCTCGTGTAACTGAGTGAACTTGTTTTTCGGACGGTTTTTCTCCATCATTAGGAAAAATAAAAGATCATTCAAGAAATGACTTCCAAAATGATACAAGAAAACTGCTACATCAAGTTTTGATTGGAGAACAAATATAAAAAATTTTTTGATTTTTCTAGTCATTTCTTTAATAATGGAGGAAAATCGAGAAAAACGGAAATATTTACGTAATTACGATTTCTGTTGTTTTTTTATTGTAATTTTGTTAAAAATAATCGTAGTGAGCTAACATTTTCACCAAATACTTAGCACTTTCTAAACATAGTTAAATTTTTACAATATTCTGGTTTTTGAATTATTTAATTTAATTTACCTTTCCATTAATTCGGTTTTACGTGGACACAATTGGTGTGGCTAATGAATACTGCTCGAAAACTCAATACAAGTTCACCATACCTATTGTTTTTATAATACTATAAAAATATCGAAAATCTGTAGTCACGTTTTTTTCTTTTCTTTATATCGTTTAAATTTCAATTTTTACAAAGTTGTAAAAAACCACGGTATTTGCGTATTATTTTCCGCTTAATTTGAATAAAACTTTTTCAGGCCTAACAAAAAGTTCAACAACTTGAGACGAATAAACACGGATATGGTATTTTATTTTGTATTAATATTTTATATTAAATTAGTAGTATTGTCAGTTTAAATTTATCAACACATGTTAGCTCAGAACCGTTTTTTGTTGCAATGATTTATGCTTTTAAGGCAAGATTACTTTCCTAAATTCTCACCTACAACAGTGACCCACCCACGGTGTGAAGTATGTTGGTTTTTATTTGTTATAGCAATAAATCCCTCAAAAACTACTTCGTGTTAGTTATGCAATCGTAACTATCCAAAGCAGGCCATGTTCGGTTTTCAATCGATGGTATTTAGTGACAATAACCTATATTATTTATATACTAAATATTATTTTTCTTGTATAATAGCGTGTTCTATAGAAAAAAAAAAACGTTTTAAATCAATAAACTCCCTCACTCCGCACGAAATCTTTACTAATCGATTGGGTACTTCGGATTATATTATTAAATATTAAAACCAATTTCAATATTAATATACATTTCAAAGGTTAGTCGTAAACTAATAAGTTTAATTAAAAATGTTTATTTTAATGTCATTTCTGCAGCTATATAATATGTACTCGTATATATAATAATAGTTTACGTCTCGTCGTCATCACTAATAACTAAAATACCAACTATATAATTACATTTTAATTATAAAATAATCGTATCTTTTTTGTTGGACGACGGACGGACGGAATTTAATATTTACGAAAGCATATATTTTATTGTTTTCTCGATGATGATGAATATACTATGATAACAATAAAAAACAACAACCGTGTGCAGCAAGCGTTTGTAGGGGTGTTGGGTGTTCAAAAGGCTAAAAAAAAAATCCCCCTCCCACAACAATATGCTGAAATTCATATTGAAATTCAATGCAACTTTTATCACTTTAACGCGCCCATAAAACAACTACATTAGCCGAGTTTGCGCTCATTTGACCCAGAGGGAGCCGCTAAAAGTGTCCAAAAGTAGCGAAAAATGATGTGTATGTAACATATAAGAATCACGTTGCATACTGTACGACCTATTTTTTCAACTACACAATTTCCATTAATTCTATTTCATATAGACTAATAATGTATAGGTGTAGACCCCTGCAGTATTACCAATGTATTTTTAATATATGATGATGTAAGTTCAACTAAAAATGCAAGTACAATCGACAACGTAGATGGCGGCGTGGCGATAAATTCACGCGATCACGACAAAATGATAATTACAACCGTCACGGACTAGTTCGTAATTACAATCCATGAACTAAGATACACAGCAATGGCGTACAAAGTATTCGTTTATGGGGAGGGAATTACCATAAATATAATAGCAATATTATAATAATAATAATAATAAGAATATAACAATAAATCATTATGCGTGTTTTTTTTTTCTTGTGAGGGTTAACCCCTCCCCTCACCCATCAGTACACTACAGATATACAGGACTGGTTTGTATAAATTGTACAATTACTAAAAATATAGGTAATTATCTACTTATACAAGACGACGTACGTGTACGGTACATAATATACATATACGGGGCAATTTTTTTTTTTTATTATGATCCAATTGTGATTGTATCTACGAAGATTTTGAGTAAAATATTGATTTTGATTTTTATCACTCATTTATCTAAATTGTATGTATTTACAATATTTTTAAAATAGTATCATTTTTAACCGACATCAAAAAAGGATGTGTAAGTTCTTAATTCGTCGTTTATTTTCTTTTTCCTTTTGAAAGAGTATACACTTCCGAGATGGTCTTTTATAAATTAGATCAAAGTCTCTACATAAACTTGAAAGATACACCTCATAATGTAATACAATATCACTAAATCGATAAATTTAATAGGTAGGGGGGAAGAGGGTGACCATAAGTGATGTTTGTGTATTTCGGGTGACCTATATGAGGTATGAGATGGTAGTTTCAGATGTCAACACTACCGAAACGTATGATGTGGTGGTGCTTAAGTTGAGTAAAACATGTACAATATACAATTTAAGGGACAGAAATTAAGTTTATAGTTTACACGCTATTCATATTTTAATAAATAACTAAAACATTAAAATAAATAAAACAACTATGACCGACTTAAAACACAAAAAGCTCTACGAAGTTAATTGCAATACTTTAAGACTTTATTTAAAATCCATTGAAGTCAGCGCCAAATTAACAATTGAGAGTTCAAACATAGTGATGTAGTTTAAACTATAGTATTCTGACGCAGCTTTTACAGTACATCGATTTAGTGGCGCCGAAGTCAATGGATAATAAAGAAAGTTTTTTCAGCATTGTTTTCAATTTCTTAGAACTTTTTGTGTTTTTAGTCGGTTATATTTTTTTATTTATTTTAATCTTTTTTTGTTTTTGAAGTAAAATTTTATTCCCGTAAACCATAAACGTACATAATATCAATTTTTGATTTTCAAATAACAAACAATTCTCTCCCCCTTCTTTTCACATCAGATTCGAAAAGAGAATATTTTTCTTTAAATATTGATACGGGTAAGTTATACGTAATCAAAATTATAATATTTTCAAAAATATTATTTTTTCGAATCTGCAGCGTTTAAAATTTATACTCGTTAAGTTACGTTTATATCTCCATATGGAGCAGGATTAAAAATAGTTGATAATAACATTAGTATATTAATACATTTTAACGATAATTTCATAATGATTGAGAAAAATAAAATACTCCTCATGGGTGAACCACTGTTATCGGTGGGAAGTTAGAAAGATTCGGTTAAAATATGTTTTGATAAATTTAAATTAAAAACGATATTAATTTGTTACGTTAAATGTATTTTCGTCTCGAATGTGCGATCGGTTTTTTAGAGCCAAACAAATTGTATCCATATAAATAAGACAACACGGTAGGTACGTTTTTTAAATGTTCCTCAAAGTTTGCAATTTAAATGCTTAAAAAAAATAAATTTCGTTGCGCTTAATTTTTTTACTTTATATTACCATTGAGTGTAAATTACTTATTACGTTATTGTTTTAATTTTCCAGATGCGCCGAGTAGTCGAAAATGTCTACCAGAAACTCCCGTTGAAGGCCGGCACGGTCGGAAATATATTTCTCGTAAAATAATCGCGTACAGACATAACAAAAAACCCACGAACATGTAAGTGGCGTGTCCAGGACATGGAGATGTAGTACCTGGATAGGATGAATAATCGTGAATAAATCGTATAATCGTCTTCTATCCTAACCCGGCAACGTGAATTTTAAAACCGTATATAAAAATGCCTATTTTCGTTCGACAAATCAAGCTTTTCGTTATAACTCAGCTGAAATATATACGTTTCAAGATGAAATTACTAAACAAATAT